>CM073309.1:36734682-36860301 GCA_037043255.1 Diadegma fenestrale | reverse complement strand
TCAGGCCATCATTGAAAGAATTCGGGAGGAGCAAAAGACGGGGAAGAAAAAATACTAAGGGGCAGTGGTCGCTTTAAACCCCACGATGACTACTCGCAAAGAACAGGAAGATGTGGTGTATGCTGTAGAGGGGGTATGTGTGTGTGTGAGTCGGGCCGAGTACCTCGTCACTGTAAGGAAAGGACCACCTGTGTGAACCTGGCACCCTAATTCGAGAAAATCGGATTTTTTTTTAACGCATTATCGAGAGAGCTTGGTATGTAGTTGATTGTAGTAGAAAAAAATTTGTTTGTAGTTTGACCGAAAAAAAAATATAGGTCACCTAAAAATCGCTATCCCCCGGATTTGGAAAAAATTAATTCTAACGGTTGATTCATATAGGAAATCGTTAGTAGTTGTTTGTAGTGACCGAATTTTCGTTTGTAGTTTTTAAAATTTTTTATTTTTCAATTTTTTAATTTAAAAAAAATTTTTTTGTTTTTTTTAAATAATTTTTTTTCTTTTTCTCAGTAGTTACTCGTTAGTAAACCTGGTGGTTCAATAGAAAACTCCTCCACTACAAACCTTGTAGAGGAAAACCTGAGTAGAAGGCATCAAGTTGAGAGAAAACTCACTTTGAAGTAATTGCCACTGAATTACTCCGGTTGTGAAGATTAGACGATTACTACAAACGTCAAAAATGACTTAGAGATGCTCCTAGAGGTTTGTAGTGGAGAAATTTTCAATTGTAGTAGAACGGAAGTTGATGAGAAGCGATCAACTTGAGTCAAACTCGCTTTGGAATGATTTCGAATGAAATACTCCTTGAGTCACACTCGATTTGGAGTGATTCCGAGTGAGTTACGCTGGTTGCGAAGACTAGACGACTCCTACAAACGTCTCAAATCACGTGACGATACTCGTAGAGGTTTGTAGTGGAGAGATTTTCGATTGTAGTGAAGGGAAAACCTGAGTAGAAGACATCAAGTGCAGAGAAAACTCAGTTTGGAGTAATTGCTACTGAATTATTCCGGTTATAAAGATTGGACGACTACTACGAACATCAAAATAGACTCGAAGATGCTCGGTGAGGTTTGTAGTGGAGGAATTTTTGATTGTGGGAGAAGGGAAGTTGATAAGAAGCGATCAACTTGAGTCAAACTCGCTTTGGAGTGATTGTGGCTCAATTACTCCGGTTGTAAAAATGAAACAACTACTACAAACGTTGAAATATATCCGAAACGGCTCATAGAGATTTGTAGTGGAGGAATTTTCAATTGTAGTAGATCAAAACTTAACTTAAAAGCTATGAAGATGACAGGAAACTGATTTTGGAGTGATTTCGAATGAAATACTCCGGTTGTGCAGATCAGACGACTACTACAAACGCCAAAAATGACTCGAAGATGCTCGTGGAGGTTTGTAGTGGAGGAATTTTTAATTGTAGTAGACCGGAAGTTCATAAAACCGACCAATTTGAGTCAAACTCGCTTTGGACTGATTCAAAGTTAATTATTCCGATTGTGAAGATTGGACGACCACTAAAAACGTGAAAAATGACTCAACGATGCTCGTTGAGGTTTGTAGTAGAGGAATTTCCGATCGTAGTAGAACGGAAGTTTATAAAAAGCGATCAACTTGAGTCAAACTCGCTTTAGAGTGATTCCGAGTGAATTACTCCGATTGTGAAGATTGGACGACTACTACAAACGTCAAAAATGACTCAAAGATACTCGTTGAGGTTTGTAGTAGAGGAATTTTCGATCGTAATAGAACGGAAGTTCATAAAAAGCGACCAATTTGAGTCAAACTCGCTCTGGAGTGATTCCGAGTGAATTACTCCGATTGTGAAGATTGGACGACTACTACAAACGTCAAAAATGCCCCAAAGATACTCGTTGAGGTTTGTAGTAGAGGAATTTTCGATTGTAGTGGAACGGAAGTTCATAAAAAGCGATCGACTTGAGTCAAACTCGCTTTGGAGTGATTCCGAGTGAATTACTCTGATTGTGAAGATTGGACGACTACTACAAACGTCAAAAATGACTCAAAGATGCTCGTTGAGGTTTGTAGTGAAGGAATTGTTGATTGTAGTAGAACGGAAGTTTATAAAAACCGACCAATTTGAGTCAAACTCGCTGTGGAGTGATTCCGAGTGAATTACTCCGATTGTGAAGATTGGACGACTACTACAAACGTCAAAAATGACTCAAAGATACTCGTTGAGGTTTGTAGTAGAGGAATTTTCGATCGTAATAGAACGGAAGTTCATAAAAAGCGACCAATTTGAGTCAAACTCGCTCTGGAGTGATTCCGAGTGAATTACTCCGATTGTGAAGATTGGACGACTACTACAAACGTCAAAAATGCCCCAAAGATACTCGTTGAGGTCTGTAGTAGAGGAATTTTCGATTGTAGTGGAACGGAAGTTCATGAAAAGCGATCGACTTGAATCAAACTCGCTTTGGAGTGATTCCAAGTGAATTACTCCGATTGTGAAGATTGGACGACTACTACAAACGTTAAAAATGACTCAAAGATGCTCGTTGAGGTTTGTAGTGAAGGAATTGTTGATTGTTGTGGAACGGAAGTTTATAAAAACCGACCAATTTGAGTCAAACTCGCTGTGGAGTGATTCCGAGTGAATTACTCCGGTTGTGAAGATTGGACGACTACTACAAACGTCAAAAATGACTCAAAGATACTCGTTGAGGTTTGTAGTGAAGGAATTGTTGATTGTAGTAGAATGGAAGTTCATAAAAAGCGACCAATTTGAGTCAAACTCGCTCTGGAGTGCTTCTGAGAGAATCACTCCAATTGCGACCATTGGACGACTACTACAAACGTCAAAAATGACTCAAAGATGCTCATTGAGGTTTGTAGTTGAGGAATAGTTGATTGTAGTAAAACGGAAGTTCATAAAAAGCGACCAATTTGAGTCAAACTCGCTTTGGAGTGCTTCTGAGAGAATTACTCCAATTGCGACCATTGGACGACTACTACAAATGTCAAAAATGACTCAAAGATGCTCATTGAGGTTTGTAGTAAAGGAATAGTTGATTGTAGTAAAACGGAAGTTCGTAAAAAGCGATCAACTTGCGTCAAACTGGCTTTGGAGTGCTTCTGAGAGAATTACTCCAATTGCGACCATTGGACGACTACTACAACCGTCGAAAATGACTCAAAGATGCTCGTTGAGGTTTGCAGTAAAGAAATTGTTGATTGTAGTAGAACGGAAGTTCATAAAAAGCGATCAACTTTTGTCAAACTCGCTTTCGGGTGATTCCGAGTGAATTACTCCGAGACAAACGTCTGATATCATGTGACGATACTCGTAGAGGTTCGTAGTGAAGGAATTTTCGATTGTAGTGGAGGAAAACCTGAGTAGAAGGTTGGAGTAATTGCCACTGAATTATTCCAGTTATAAAGATAAGACGACTACTACAAACGTCAAAATAGACTCGAAGATGGTCGTTGAGGTTTGCAGTGGAGGAATTTTTATTTGTAGGAGAAGGGAAGTTGATGAGAAGCGATCAACTTGAGCCACACTCGGATTGGAGTGATTGTGACTGAATTACTCCGGTTGTAAAAATTAGACGACTACTACAAACGTCAAAGGAGACTCGAAAAGGCTTGTAGATATTTGTAGTGGAGGAATTTTCAATTGTAGTAGAACAGAAGTCAACTTAGAAGCTATCAAGATGACAGGCAACTGATTTTGAAGTGATTTCGACCGAATTGCTCCGGTTGTGAAAATTGGACGACTACTGCAAACGTCAAAAATGATTCGAAGATGCTCGTGGAGGTTCGTAGTAGAAAAATTTTTAATTGTAGTTAAACGGAAGTTGATGAGAAGCGATCAACTTGAGTCAAACTCGGTTTGGAGTGATTTCGACTTAATTACTCCGGGTGTGCAGATTAGACGACTACTACAAACGTCAAAAAAGACTCGAAGATGCTCGTCAAGGTTTGTAATGGAAGAATTTCCGATTGTAGTAGATCAGAAGTTGATAAAAAGCGATTAACTTGAATCAGATATGTATTGGAGTAATTTCGACTGAATTGTTCCGGTTATGAACACTAGAAGACTACTACAAACGCCAAAAATCACGCGACGATACTCGTAGAGGTTTGTAGTGGAGGAATTTCCGATTTTAGTGGATGAAAACCTGGGTAGAAGGTATCAAGTTGAGAGAAAACTTGGTTTGGAGAAATGGTGACTGAATTCCTCCGGTTTTGAAGATTAGACGCCTACTACAAACGTTAAAATAGACTCAAAAACGCTCGTAGAGATTTGTAGTGGAAGAATTTTCAGTTGTAGTAGAACAAAAGTTAACTTAGAAGCTATCAAGATGGGAGGAAACTGATTTTGGAGTGATTTCGACCGAATTGCTCCGGTTGTAAAAATTGGACGACTACTACAAACGTCAAAAATGACTCAAAGATGCTCGTAGAGGTTTGTGTTGAAGGAATTTTAAATCGTAATAGAACGGGAGTGGATGAGAAACGATCGACTTGAGTCAAACTCGGTTTGAAGTGATTTCGACTAAATTACTCCCGTTGTGCAGATTAGACGACTACTGCAAACATAAAAAATGACTCAAAGATGCTCGTAGAGGTTTGTAGTGGAGGAATTTTCTATTTCAGTGGAGTCAAACCTAAGTAGAAGGCATCAAGTTGAGAGAGAACTCGGTTTGGAGTAATCGCGACTGAATTATTCCGGTTGTGAAGATTAAACGACTACTACTAACGTCAAAATAGACTCGAAGCTCGTTGAGGTTTATAGTGGAGGAATTTTCGATTGTAGATCGGAAGTTGATGAGAAGCGATGAACTTGAGTCAAACTCTCAAGTCAAAACCATTTTTGGTCAAAACCAAAAATAATTAATGGAGAACAAATTAGGGGTCACTGTGAAGTCCTAAAGCCGGCATATCCGCGTATCTAAGAGAACGCTCAGGCTCGCGCTACGTTCTTTTCCAAGACTTGCCGTCGAGCCGTTTTTCCAGATTCTGGTAACTTAACCCTTTGAAGCATTGTGACATCTTGGTATGACACTTACTTCCGCTCTGTTTTTCTTGAATAAAACAGGTTTTACGGCACATAACGACCAATGTAAATGATTGAATGACGTGGAGATGTTGATAGGATGAATCGAAAAACTACATTACCCCCGAAAATAATTATTGCATAGAAACATTAGAGTAGTTTTGACTGAGTCTGGAATCATTAAAAAAAACTTTTTCTTCTTTTGAAAAAAAAGAAAGAAAAATTTGAAGGAAATTTCTACAATAATTATAGCAAGTCCATGATGACCTTACGCAATTTTCCACGCTCTTGACATTTTGTCCGTTGCCGTTTATGAGATAATCCGCGATTACTAAAACTCTCAAATTTCGCCAATAAGTAAAATATTTTTGCGAGAAAAAATCGCACGGTATTTTAAAAAAAATAAAATTGAGGTATAAAATGTCCTTCAAAACTATCGCAAGTAAGATTGTCAAGGAAATTTGCTACTAGACCCCATTCCAAGCCGATTTCCCATTTGCAAGGCCCAAAAATTCGTCGATAAACTGCCCTTTTCAATAGAGCGTGCTGGCTAAGGAAAAAATCGCAAAAAATTATCCTACATGGCAAATCAAAGCTAAAACTATCCTCTTCAAAACGACGTTCATTTAATTTGATTACGACCGTTCCCCACTGGGGTATCAAACTTTTACCGAGGCTGAAAAATTGTCAGGGTGAACACATACTTCAGAGCGGGAGTGAATGTTGATCCTGTTATACTAAATTTCTGGTAGAATTACAATTTTAGCATTACCCAGAGCAAACGGCAAGGACGTAGGGAGTTTCTAGCTCCATATTTCAGTGATTAAGCCAGATTTGTTTTTTATCATTATATATTGCAACTAAACAAAAAACACTTGCATACGGAAAATCATCTTTATCAAGCCACTTCCAGCATTTTGATCCATCATATTTAATCCCTGTTTTGAATCCCCAAATTTTCAGTGCAGAGTCGTAATCATCAACCCTGAAAGTTCCGAGTATCAACTGCTGCTTTCATCAAACAATTTGTGCAATCGTTGTCCACGATATTGGATCCATCTTGAATCTTGAATTTCAAATGCAAATTTGTAAGCAGCTACTCAGAAAATTCTCGGGTACTAAATTTCGCTTTTATCAAACAATTTTTCCATTCATGATCCTTTATATTGAATCCGCCACTTGAATTATCAAGTTTTTATTGCAGACTTGTAATCAGTCACCTCGAAAACCCTCAAGTGCAAAGTTTTAAGCTAATCGTAGATAAAATGAATGCGTGCTCCAAAGGGTAAAAAATAAGTCGCACACGGAAGAACTCCCATCCTTTAGCTTAGTCGGTACTTGAGTATAGTAGTTGATTCTGGACCAGAATTCTTTCACGTTGCTTGCAGTCGAAAAGTTCTTGTTCCCATTCGCAAAAAAAAATTCGAGGTATTATTAAGCACAGTGTCCGACGGCGATTTTGTGTATCTGTATTTTGACTTGATGTTTATCATTCTCGTGTAATTGTTCGCGGTAGGACAAGTGGCTGGAGAGTGTAGCAACAGCTTCATAATAACATAACGCAGCTGTTAGGTCACATTGTTGAATAATTTGGAACCGTTTCGTAGGACTCGTGTTGAGTTTCGGTTGAAAATGCCTCGAGCGGCGGCAAATCCGCCACATGTTATTTTAGATACTTTAAAACATTTGCGATTCATCGATGACAAAGGCACTATTTTACCATGGAATCACGATGTTTGGGAAACAGCGACCCTTGCAATGAACGGGAAGATGTCGAAAGACTATCTGTATCTATACTTGTCCCAAAACAGGCACAACGTTTTCAATAAAATCCACGGGATTGAAACGCTGGGGTTGACGGAAGATAGCACTAATGTTGACAATACGGGTGACGATGCGGATGATGATTCACGACAGGATCCAAATTGGTCGATCGGTGAAACTAACTGCTGTTTGCCTGCCTTACGTAAAGACATCAATATTTCGGAAAGTGAATGGGCTGCTCTCAAGTGTCATGTAGTCCAATATAAGGAACGTGAATACGAGGTTCTCGTTATCGGTTGGACAGACGCTCTCTACGATATTTTATGGAGCCACATGAAGTTGCCCTGCCCTTTCGCGTTCAAAAACGCGAAAATTAATAGAAACCCAGGCGAGACGTTTCTGACGGTTAAAGGCAGTTGTTCGGAATGTGGATCAAAAATTCACATCTATTGTCAGAATGAACCAACCGACAGCGGGACGACTTTACACATTTCTACCTTCGATTCTCGTGGAGTAGCGCATCAAAATAAACGACAGGTAAGTGGAGAAAGACGAATGCGAATTGGCAAAGAATTACAAGGAAAATCGACCTACGCTTGGCGACGTGAAGAGGCGAATAGGTTAATGGAGTTTGGGGATGTTATTCCGGCTAACATACCGTCTGAAGAAGTTGTCCGTAAAGCAAAGCAGGAAAGTCGTGATAAGGACTTGGGTTTATTTAAAGTCAAATCGGCTCTTGCCTCGGTGTGGGACCTGAAGTACGGGTTGGAATTCAGTGGCTGCATTCACGAGATCTGTATGGATAAATTTTTCGTCATGTACTGGACTCCGACTCAGTTGTACATGTATAAACAATTTCTGAAGGAAGACTATGTTGGAAGCATCAGTATTGACGCTACGGGCAGCTTGGTGAAGCAAATACAAAAACCGGATGGGTCAAAGTCTGTCGTTTACACTGCCGCTCAAAAGTTTAGATACACTACCCAATATTTCTTGCGGCACAAAAAGTTTAATAACTCTGTCAAAAAAGAAGATTTTCCAATTTTCGAAGCGGCGTTTTGAAGGGGATAAATCCAGCTTCAGTTTGCTCCGTTAAAATATTTTTTATGATTTTTTTTCGACTCAGTACGGACTTTGGTTTGTGACTGTTTTTAGGCTTTTTTTTGACCATGGCAAATCAAGCGCACAGCTTCCGGATTTTTTTTATTTTTTCTTTAATGATGACAAACTTAAAACTGCATGCAATAGCTCCATCTTTGTTTTTTAGAAAATTTTTTGCGATTTTTTTTCGAAAAGTTATCTGATTTTTTCCCAAAATCAATCAATTTTGAAAAATTCTAAATAACCCGAGAACTATAGGGTTTAAGAGAAAATGTCAAGAATGAAAAAAGTTCTGTATTTCGACCCTGAATCGCGTCGAATTTTTTTGGAATTATTCTTTGAATTTTTTTTTTTTCAGTATTTTTTTCGAAACTTATTTTTTTTTTAAGGCCGATAAAGTAATGATTCAAGGCACTCACCCGACTCAGATAAGTTTCTCTAAGTTATCTAAGTGTGGTGAGTGCGTTGAATCATTACTTTATCGGCCTTAAAAAAAAACTAAGTTTCGAAAAAAATACTAAAAAAAAAAAAATTCAAAGAATAATTCCAAAAAAATTCGACGCGATTCAGGATCGAAATACACAACTTTTTTCATTATTGACATTTTCTCTTAAACCCTATAGTTCTCGGGTTATTTAGAATTTTTCAGAATTGATTGATTTTGGGAAAAAATCAGATAACTTTTCGAAAAAAAATCGCAAAAAATTTTCTAAAAAACAAAGATGGAGCTATTGCATGCAGTTTTAAGTTTGTCATCATTAAAGAAAAAATCAAAAAAATCCGGAAGCTGTGCGCCTGATTTGCCATGGTCAAAAAAAAGCCTAAAAACAGTCACAAACCAAAGTCTGTACTGAGTCGAAAAAGAATCATAAAAAATATTTGAACGGAGCAAACTGAAGCTGGATTTATCCCCTTTAAAACGCCGCTTCGAAAATTGGAAAATCTTCTTTTTTGACAGAGTTATTAAACTTTTTGTGCCGCAAGAAATATTGGGTAGTGTATCTAAACTTTTGAGCGGCAGTGTACCTCTACCAAGCTGTTTGTGGATATCGTGGAAAGATTTTGCCGTTATTTCAATTGATATCCGAGAAACACGACACAAATACATTGACGTATTGGATGCGAGAGTGGATACGTTTTGGCGGGTCACCTCCAAAACAAGTAGTAACAGACTATTCCCTCGCACTTCTTAACGCTACGTCACTCGCGTTTAACGACATGAATTTGAAAGCATACATTGAAAAATGTCTTGTCCTAGACCCGAACGGTTCGTCTGTGCGAGTGAACTCACCAGAATGTATAATTCGACTCGACATTGCTCACTTCATAAAAATGGTGGCGCGTTGGAAATGTTTCAATCACGGGAGTTCCCAGAAGAAAGATTTTTACCTCCGCTGCGTGGGTCTGCTGACCACATGCACGTCAATCAACGATTTTGTTCAATTATGTACCGACGTAATTACCATTGCTTTGGCGACGCACGAAGATATTGAGAACAAAAACAGCCATTGCTTCGCAGCACAGAATCGAGTAACAGAACGCTTGAAATCGTACAAACTTCCTGATAACGGTGGTGACGAACTCAACGGCCATCAGGACGAAAAAGAAAGTTTGTTGGAGCGATTCAACGACGTCGACGCAGAGACCGAATTGGATTCAAGTACTGCAGTCGAAGTTATTTTTAAAAAAATCGAGTCAAATAGCAAAAATGACCTCAAACACGGACGATTAAATCCGTATCAGTGCTCCGAGTTCGGTTCTCGATTGTTGAAACTAGTCAAACAATTTGTTCTGTGGACTGCTGTGATGGTTGGGGATCATCCGAACAGCTCAACGCTCGTAGAGTTACCTAATGACAATGACTCACGACTTGTTTCGAGTTCAGCTCGCAGCGAGGAGTATTTCCGGGAATTAAAAGATCTGGTCTTCAAAAAAGGAAAAGCGATTAGAATAGACAAGGTTCTCGTTATTCACCTACGAAACTTGGCGGGCACTACGATTTTGTTGAATGCTGACAGTAAGAAAATTAAAAAAAAACGTCTCAAAGTACCACATTCGACACCTCGAGTGATTGATCCAATTCAGAAAGCATCCGCTACCCTGGTAATGCAGTCTCCGACGTCAACAATCGAGAGCGTATTCCACCAGGAGGACGTATTCAATCAATCGGTAACAGAAGACTTGCAACGAGAGCAAGGATGTGAACATTATCTGGAACCTAAGTTCGATCACGGAAATGCTGATGAAGGTGAAGTTCAATACAAGCGTAAGCGTGCATGCGAAGATGACGGCGACGGTACGACCGAACACGATTCGATGGAAAAACAAAAAAAGCAAAACGACACGACTCTTGTGGGTTCATTAGACGATGTTTCGACTGAACCAGAACAGGTTTCAATGGCTTTCCTCAATGAGATCGAGAACTGGCGTGGTCTCACAAAAAAAAACAGAACCAATCCAACCGAAAACCCAAGGTCGACTAAAAAAACGGGGGAAATATCTGACACCATGCCCTGATATACGAATAATACGCGAGCGGCCAAAATTCAGCTTGGCTTTGCCTCTGCTTGTAAATGGCAATAGCCTGAGCCCTGTGAAAATCGGGAAAGTAATTATTGCTGTGCGAAACACGTGTGCATTTGATTCTACCGCGCAAAGTATGCTAGCTGCTTTTCACGATTTCGCAACGTATCACGATCACATCGCTAAGTCCAAGATTGCTTTGCATGATTTCGTAGAAACATTGTCGACATCTGGTTCATGTTGCAAAATATATAACAAAAGATTCGAAATTTTGAGGCACACATCAGAGATCAAGAATGGAGTGTTAGATTGCGAAATCAACATCGCTAACCTGATAGAGTCGTATATTTTACCAAACACTCCGTCACTTGAGATCAAAGTTTGTTGTAGTGATTGCCAGCGGACAAAAACAACTATTATTCCAGTCCTCGATCTTAATCCAGATCCGATTTTCAAAGATGCGATGAAAGGCCTACAGCAAGCTGTAAACCAGTCTGCAGAATATCACTTATCTAAAACAGGAAGCGAGTGTTGCTTTTGTAAAGGAACCAATGTTGCGAAGACGGTTGCTGGAGGAAACCACATTTTTCTTAATCTCGAAGCTGCCGAAATCGAGTTGCTTGCTGCACGGCATGGTCTCGCAAATTGCAGGAAACAATTCACTCTTTCGGAAATTCCTGAGAATCTGAATTACTGCAATCGTCAGTATAGACTGGTTTCAGTTGTGATTTTCGTTTCTGGGCACTATTACGCTTGCATCAAACGAGCATCTGGTACGTGGGAAGAACACAACGACCTTTGTTCATCGCGAAGAGTAATGGCGATTACCAATCGGGAAATACTGAAACAACGTCGAACCCCATTGCTATTCTACGTCCAAATATAGATTGGGGCTTTAGTTCTACTCAGGATCCAAACACATTGATTCGATTGACTCTTAATCATTCCGAGATGAAAACAAAATCTTAAAGAAGATCGAAACATTAAGATGTACGCACACCAACAAAGATTAAAAAAAATGGAAAATATTGAAAAATAAACAACAAACAAGAAAACAGAATAAAGATTAGAAAAAAAAAAGAAAAAATTTAAAAAAAAATAAAAAATTAAAAACGAGAAAAAAAATAAAAAATGAAAAACAAAAAAAAAATAAAAAATAAAAAACGAGAAAAAAAAAATGAAAAACAAAAAAAAAATAAAAAACAAAAAAAAACAAAAAAAAAACGAAAAAAAAATGAAACCGGTTTTCCGCCACGTCCTCGTCGTCGGTTTTGGGTGATGCCAAGAGCGGGAAAAAACATTACGAACAGCGAATACGTTCGCAAAGAATAACTACAATTGAAAAACGATGTTGAAGTTTGCAACGTTGGAATGCAACGAAATTCGGTTTTTTCTTGAGCAGAGCTCGCGATTCTTATTGAATATTAAATAAGGACAATAAAACGATCAGTTTTGAGGATTCAAATAAAAAATCGATACGAAAATGGTCAATTTCAGTTTTTAATTGAACCAAAAATGAAAAGATATTGTATTTTTCGTTGGGCCCAACGTTGGGAACTGTTGGTATGATTGTTTATCGAGCATTGAGAGTTCGCTCTTATCAACGGGCGTTCGTGTTTCCTCGGAAACACTCGTGCGACGCGAAGCGACTGCGCGAAGGCACGCGGTCGACGCCGCAGTGTCGCTCAGATAGCCAACGGCAAATCATCTTTTCTTGTAATCAAAAATAAAACGTATTAAGCATCCGGCTTTGTTAAATATTTTATCATCCTCCGATCCATCCCTCACACAAAATAGTTAACAGGTTATGGGCCCAGTCCACACCTGAATACTGTGCAAAGTTTTACTTGTGCGGTGTGAGAGAAGGGAGGATTAAAAATAGTCGTTTCATTTTTCGTGAGGAACGTAGCGCAGCAGCCATTGTGGGCAAACCGCGCGCGTGCAGAAATTCAAGAACACGTGTGTGAAATTTTTCATCCGACATGTCCGACGACATCTCGACTCGAAATCTCAAGAAATTCGACGGGAATGACTTCCAAGAATGGAAGTATCAGATTAAGAAATTATTTATCGCAAAAGGCGTAGATGACATCGTGGACGGCACGAGGGCGATGCCAGCGGAACGGAATTCGGCCGCTGCGAAAGAGTGGAGAAAAGAAGACGCGAAAGCGGGATACTTAATCTCCTCGTCCGTGGAATCGAAGAAACTCAAGCCGTTATTAACCTGTGATACTTCCAAGGAGATGTGGGACAAATTGTGTCTCTTGCACGAGCAGAGAAGTGAGTCGAATAAAATGGACATGTGGCGAAAATATCACGAGTACAAAATGCCGGCCGGAGAGTCGATGGAACAGCACATTGCTTCGGTGCAAAATATGGCCGCCGAGTTAGTCGACTCTGGGGAAACGGTGACGGATAAATCCGTGTGCGCTAAATTAATCGGGAGTTTATCGTCGAAGTTCGCGGTGTTCACATCGATATGGGACAATGTTGATCCTGCACGACAAACACTCGGAAATCTTTTGGAAAGATTGGTCGCCGAGGAAATGAGAATGAAAAGTGAAATCGGTGAAAGTGCGAGTGCTCTTGCGGTGTCAAGGCGGGATCGAGCGAAGAAAAACGACGGTGAAAAGAAAGACGATAACGGCGAAGGAAAAAGTGACGCCGAGAAAAGGAAAAAGAAAAAGCGTTCGAAGAAGAACATCCAGTGCTGGAAGTGTCATAAAAAAGGACATTTAGCAAGTGAGTGCGGAGAAAAAGGCGGGAACGACGAGGCAGCGTGCGACTGTGCGTTCGTCGGCGAGCAAAGAGGGGGTGTCGAGGAATCCGAGCGGGCCAAGTGCGCGAACTCGCCGAATGAGTCGGTAAGAGCGGTGCAAGAGGCTGATCAGGAAGACATCTGGCTTACCGACAGTGGAGCGTCGGCGCACATGACGTTTCGTCGCGAGTGGCTCGAAGAGTACCGTGAGGATCCGCATGGTGGCACTGTAATGCTTGGCGACAACGAAGAATGCGAGGTCGTGGGCAGAGGTACAGTGTCAATCGAAAAATTCGCAAACGGTGTTTGGCGAAAATCGAAAATCGAAAATGTTCTTCTTGTACCGAAACTGAAGAAAAATTTGTTCTCAGTAGGGGCGTGCGCGGAAAAAGGCTACCGAGTCGTGTTCGAAAAGGGTCGCGTGAATCTCGAGAAAAACGGTACGATATTTGCATCGGGAATTAAACAAGGCAATCGAATATATCGAATGTTGTTTAGAGTTTTACCGTCGGAAAACGAGGCAAACGCGACAGTCGCGAGTTTTCGCGTGTGGCACGAACGTCTGGGACACGTGGGAAAAAGTGCGGTGCGCGATCTAGTCAAGAGGGGATTAGTCAAGGGCGTGTCCATGACAGACGAGAAAGATTTCTTTTGCGAGGCCTGTCAGCTGGGAAAATCGCACCGTCTCCCGTTCAAGAAAAGCATCGACGCGGTCGAGACAGAGCCGGGCGAGAAGGTTCACACCGACGTGTGCGGGCCGATGTCGGTTGACTCGATAGGTGGCGCGCGCTATTTCTTAACTTTCAAAGACGATTCGACCGGTTATCGGCACGTGTATTTCATCAAACATAAATCGGATGTGTTTGAGAAGTTTGTCGAGTACGCGAAGCTCGTTGAAAATAAATTCGGAAAGAAAATAAAAGTGCTTCGCTCTGATAACGGTCGCGAATTTGTGAACGAAAAAGTGAACGAGTTTTTGACTACAAACGGTATCAAAAAGGAAAATACTGCTCCGTATACGCCGGAGCAGAACGGTCGTGCAGAACGGGACAACCGAACGATCGTCGAGAGTGCGCGATCAATGCTTCACGCCAAGGGATTACCATTGTTTCTGTGGGCTGAAGCGATCAATACGGCAGTGTACGTGCTGAATCGATCGGCATCGTCGAAAAAGGCTGCGACGCCCTACGAGTTATGGGTCGGAAAGAAACCCAGTCTCGGGCATCTGCGGATATTCGGATCCCAGGTTTTCGCACATATACCGAAGCAGTTCACGAAGAAACTCGACGCGCGTGCAAAAGTGAAAATGTTCGTCGGCTATGAGCAGGATTCGTCAAACTACCGAGTTTACGATCCGGAAACGAAGAAAGTCGGCGTGTCGCGTGACGTGACGTTCAACGAGAGTGCTGGAAAGCAGGAGACGATCGACGAGCATGAAGACGAGGATGTAATCGTGCTAAAGGGGCGAGAAAATCCTGCGATACAAGAAGAGGAACAAGAGGCCGAGAATTCCGATGAATCAGAGGAAGACGTCATTGAGGTTCCGAACCAAATTCAGCCACAACCAGGGGCTGGACAAGGGCCACGAGTTCTGAGGAATCGTGAAAATCTTCGAGTTCCAGCAAGGTACGCAAACGTCGCCGAGTATCGTGCTCCAGAAACGTACAAAGAAGCTATGAGCAGCAAAGATGCCGCGCAGTGGGCACGTGCTGTTCGAGAAGAGCTTCAGGCACATTCGAAAAACGATACGTGGACACTCGTTCCGAGAACATCGAATCAAAGACTTATCGACTCGAAATGGGTGTTTCGTATCAAAGAGGATCCAGAGAAGAGAACGAAAAGGTTCAAAGCGAGACTGTGTGCGAGGGGATTCATGCAGAGAGAAGGCATCGATTTCACCGAGACATTCGCTCCGGTGGTCCGCTACGATTCGCTCCGAGCGCTGCTGGCGATCGTCGCAGAAGAGGATCTGGAACTTTTGCAGTTCGACGTTCAGACTGCGTTCCTCTACGGTGAGCTGGACGAGGACATTCTCATGGAGGTTCCTGAGGGGCTCAACGTGAAGAAGAAAAGTGTTGTGTGCAAATTGATAAAGTCGCTCTATGGCCTTAAACAGGCCCCGCGATGTTGGAACAAAAAGTTCGTCGAATTTTTGAGTCGATACGAGTTCAAAGAATGTGAAGCGGATCACTGTGTTTTTGTCGGGAAATTCGAGAACGTAAAAGTGTACCTCGCGCTTTTCGTGGACGACGGGTTACTTGCAGCAAAGTCAATGAACACTTTAGAGACAATATCGAGCGAATTAGACAAATCGTTTAGTATTACGAAGGGAGACGCGAAGATCTTTGTCGGGTTGCAAATAAAAAGAAATCGAGACGAAAAGACGATCTTGATTCATCAAGAATCGTACGCGCGCAAGGTTGTCGAAAGATTCGAAATGACAAAATCGAAACCGGTCGGGATGCCGGCAGACCCGCACGCGGCTCTTTTGCCAATCGAGGAAAAGAGCGACGAGGTAGTAAACGTACCGTACAGAGAGGCGATCGGCTCATTAATGTTTCTCGCAATCGTATCGAGACCAGACATCGCATTCGCGGTGAATGCAGCGAGTAGATTCACGAATAATCATAACGAGTCTCATTGGCGCGCGGTAAAGCGAATAATCGCGTACATAAACGGTACAGTCCAATTGGGGATAGAGTATCGAAGCGGCGGTAGAGACTCGGGTTTGGTTGGGTACTCCGACGCGGATTTTGCGAGTAACGTAGAGTCAAGGAGATCGACGACGGGCTACGTATTCTATTTGTCAAACGGGCCAATTACGTGGTCCTCACAGAGACAGAAGCTCGTAACGCTCAGCACGACAGAAGCCGAGTATGTCGCGGCATCAGCAGCTACGAGAGAAGCCATGTGGCTTAGAAAGTTGTTGAGAGATCTCGGGCATTCGTGCGTCGAGGCTACAAAGCTTTACGTAGACAACCAAAGCGCTATCCGTCTTGTGAAAAATCCCGAATTTCACAAGAGGACGAAGCACATAGATATAAGGTATCATTACATTCGAGAAAAATATGAAAGTAAAGATATTTGCGTGCAATACGTGCCTAGCGAGGTACAGCGTGCCGATATTCTTACGAAAGCGCTACCAAAGAGGCGTTCCGAGGAGTTGAGAACGAGTCTTAGCATAAGCGAAATATAATGCACTCAAACGGCGGTAGTGTTGGTATGATTGTTTATCGAGCATTGAGAGTTCGCTCTTATCAACGGGCGTTCGTGTTTCCTCGGAAACACTCGTGCGACGCGAAGCGACTGCGCGAAGGCACGCGGTCGACGCCGCAGTGTCGCTCAGATAGCCAACGGCAAATCATCTTTTCTTGTAATCAAAAATAAAACGTATTAAGCATCCGGCTTTGTTAAATATTTTATCATCCTCCGATCCATCCCTCACACAAAATAGTTAACAGGAACTTCAGTGTCATATTGAACATTCGTCCACTACAAACCTTCACAAGCATCGTTAAGTGATTTTCGACGTTTGCAGAAGTCGTCTAATCTTCACAAACAGAGTACTTAGGTTAAAATGACTCCAAAAGCAGTTTTCTGTCAACTTAATAGCTCCTAATCAACTTTTCGTCGACTACAAATGGAAATTCCTCCACCACAAACCTCTACGAGCATCTTTGAATCTATTTTGATGTTTTTAGTAGTCGTCTAGTCTTTATAACTGGAATAATTCAGTGGCAATTACTCCAAACTGAGTTTTCTCTGAACTTGATGCCTTCTACTCAAGTTTTCCTCCACTACAATCGAAAATTTCTCGACTACAAACCTCAACGAGTATCTTTGAGTCATTTTCGACGTTTGTAGTAGTCGTCCAATCTTCACAATCGGAGCAATTCACTCGGAATCACTCCAAAGCGAGATTGACTCAAGTTGATCGCTTTTTATGAACTTCCGTTCTACTACAATCAAAAATTCCTCCACTACAAACCTCAACGAGTATCTTTGAGTCATTTTTGACATTTGTAGTAGTCGTCCAATCGTCACAATCGGAGTAATTCACTCGGAATCACTCCAAAGAGAGTTTGACTCAAGTTGATCGCTTTTTATGAACTTCCGTTTTACTACAATCAACTATTCCTTCACTACAAACCTCAATGAGCATCTTTGAGTCATTTTTGACGTTTGTAGTAGTCGTCCAATGGTTGCAATTGAAGTAATTCTCTCAGAAGCACTCCAAAGCGAGTTTGACTCAAATTGGTCGCTTTTTATGAACTTCCGTTGTACTACAATCAACTATTCCTTTACTACAAACCTCAACGAGTATCTTTGAGTCATTTTTGACGTTTGTAGTAGTCGTCCAATCTTCACAATCGAAGTAATTCACTCGGAATCACTCCAAAGCGAGTGTGACTCAAATTGATAGCTTTTTATGAACTTCCGTTCTACTACAATCGAAAATTCCTCCACTACAAACCTCAACGAGTATCTTTGAGTCATTTTTGACGTTCGTAGTAGTCGTCCAATCTTCACAATCGGAATAATTAACTTTGAATCAGTCCAAAGCGAGTTTGACTCAAATTGGTCGCTTTTTATGAACTTCCGTTGTACTACAATCAACTATTCCTTTACTACAAACCTCAACGAGTATCTTTGAGTCATTTTTGACGTTTGTAGTAGTCGTCCAATCTTCACAATCGGAGTAATTCACTCGGAATCACTCCACAGCGAGTTTGACTCAAATTGGTCGGTTTTTATAAACTTCCGTTCTACTACACTCAACAATTCCTTTACTTCAAACCTCAACGAGCATCTTTGAGTCATTTTTGACGTTTGTAGTAGTCGTCCAATCTTCACAATCGGAGTAATTCACTCGGAATCACTCTAAAGCGAGTTTGACTTAAGTTGATCGCTTTTTATAAACTTCCGTTCTACTACGATCGGAAATTCCTCTACTACAAACCTCAACGAGCATCGTTGAGTCATTTTTCACGTTTGTAGTGGTCGTCCAATCTTCACAATCGGAATAATTAACTTTGAATCAGTCCAAAGCGAGTTTGACTCAAATTGGTCGGTTTTATGAACTTCCGGTCTACTACAATTAAAAATTCCTCCACTACAAACCTCCACGAGCATCTTTGAGTCATTTTTGGCGTTTGTAGTAGTCGTCTGATCTGCACAACCGGAGTATTTCATTCGAAATCACTCCAAAATCAGTTTCCTGTCATCTTCATAGCTTTTAAGTTAAGTTTTGATCTACTACAATTGAAAATTCCTCCACTACAAATCTCTATGAGCCGTTTCGGATATATTTCAACGTTTGTAGTAGTTGTTTCATTTTTACAACCGGAGTAATTGAGCCACAATCACTCCAAAGCGAGTTTGACTCAAGTTGATCGCTTCTTATCAACTTCCCTTCTCCCACAATCAAAAATTCCTCCACTACAAACCTCACCGAGCATCTTCGAGTCTATTTTGATGTTCGTAGTAGTCGTCCAATCTTTATAACCGGAATAATTCAGTAGCAATTACTCCAAACTGAGTTTTCTCTGCACTTGATGTCTTCTACTCAGGTTTTCCTTCACTACAATCGAAAATCTCTCCACTACAAACCTCTACGAGTATCGTCACGTGATTTGAGACGTTTGTAGGAGTCGTCTAGTCTTCGCAACCAGCGTAACTCACTCGGAATCACTCCAAATCGAGTGTGACTCAAGGAGTATTTCATTCGAAATCATTCCAAAGCGAGTTTGACTCAAGTTGATCGCTTCTCATCAACTTCCGTTCTACTACAATTAAAAATTTCTCCACTACAAACCTCTAGGAGCATCTCTAAGTCATTTTTGACGTTTGTAGTAATCGTCTAATCTTCACAACCGGAGTAATTCAGTGGCAATTACTTCAAAGTGAGTTTTCTCTCAACTTGATGCCTTCTACTCAGGTTTTCCTCTACAAGGTTTGTAGTGGAGGAGTTTTCTATTGAACCACCAGGTTTACTAACGAGTAACTACTGAGAAAAAGAAAAAAAATTATTAAAAAAAAAACAAAAAAAATTTTTTTAAATTAAAAAATTGAAAAATAAAAAATTTTAAAAACTACAAACGAAAATTCGGTCACTACAAACAACTACTAACGATTTCCTATATGAATCAACCGTTAGAATTAATTTTTTCCAAATCCGGGGGATAGCGATTTTTAGGTGACCTATATTTTTTTTTCGGTCAAACTACAAACAAATTTTTTTCTACTACAATCAACTACATACCAAGCTCTTCAATAATGCGTTAAAAAAAAATCGATTTTCTCAATTAGGGTGCCAGGTTCACACAGGTGCACTAAGTTACATTTTGGTTTGCCCTTTTTATTGTGTCCCCCCTTTTGGACTTTTGGAGTATTTCTCTTGGCTTCGGCCCGGCCCTTCCCTTGGATTAGTGCATTTCTCAGGCTCATCAGGACATCAAAAGCATCACAAGTAAGTCCTTCGTTTTTATCGTGGCTCGCGACTCGGCGACACGTGCTCGCCGCGGCCATTCCCCCCCCTTGCCCCGTTCGATACCCGATTCCTCGGTCCTGTGTCAATGAGCGTTGTGGTTTTGTTTTTCGCGTCGTGGTCTTTTTAACGGTCGTCACCGGTATTGATAAGACGCCACAAAATTCAGGGACCCGCCGCCCCCGAGATAATAGCTCTCTTGCCCTCCCTGAATTAGTCCTACGAAAATTCTGTCACGGTTGCTGGACCAAAAAACCAGCTGGCGCCCAAACCCGGTCTTGTTCTTTGCTTAGTGAAATAAATGGTAATTTTCTTTTCGTTTTAATCGGTCTCATGCGTTGCTTTATTTCCCTTTTTTCTCTCATCATTTCAGGGCGCGTTTTTTCTTTCGTTTTTTTATTTTCAGCGACAAATCCGTCACAGTAAAAATAAGAGTGTATTCGAAAAAGGTTATACACCAAACTGGACGACGGAAATATTTAAAATTTATCAAGTGAAAAAAACCAATCCCGTAACGTATAATTTAAAAGACCATAAAGATGAACCGATTGCCGGCGGCTTTTATGAACCAGAGTTACTTCGAGTCAAGTATCCCGATATATATCTCGTGGAAAAAATTTTGAGAAGACGCGGGCAGAAACTATTTGTAAAATGGCTCGGTTTCGACAACACCCATAATAGTTGGATAAGCAAGAATGATTTGCAAAACAATAAACGAGTGTGAAAAAAGTCTGTCCATTTTTTTTTCCGTAACCCCATCCTGTCAGACGGTAGAGCAGGTCAACTTTTCTCTCTGGAAAAAATGGAAACGAGTGATGGTTGTAGAGTAAGAGATCTTTATTACATGAAAATGTGCAGATGGCCCCTCACACACTTTCCCCGAATAGATTCTGTCACCGAGGAACACTATAGTGGCCCCATGGCAGGGTTTCCACAGTCCCGGGTATAATATACCGCTTGTCATCATGTGGGCTAAGAGCAAGTTTCGTTTCTGAGATAGTGTACACTTGATGTAATGTCGATCGAATTGACGACTGGCAACGCGTCACTTCAACCTCCTCATTCAAGCATCTCAGATAATCATCAAAATTTATAGTCTTTGAAACAACGTTGCTTTTAACACCCTTCGCCTTCTTCACATCTTTTTTCCCCACGACGCGTGTTGCATACATTTTCGATCTTAATCCCACAAACTCCGTCATGATGGTTCCATTATTTTCATCTTTCATGAGACCGGGAACCTTTTTGTTGACAAGTGGAATATTATACACATTGTTGCGGGGATAGTCGCTCGTATCAAATTTATCGATATTTCGTTTCATATCACTATACACATCCTCGCACTCGATATAATATATTAAACTATCAGTATCTGTATACGTGACCTTACATTTATCAGGATACATTTGTGTCATAAACTCGTGATGAAATTTGTACAGACAAGCTTTTGAAATATCTAAAATGCACATGCCAACATAAATGGGCTTGTCGAATTTGACTTCGAGATTTCGTAATTCTACAGCTATCAAGTTTTCAGCAAATATGCTGCGACTGTGAAAATTTGGTTTCGCATTCATTGCTTCAGCACCATATCTACCCTCCCATTTAGTCAACAATTTAACATTTCTATGTTGGCGAACGTCTTCCATTGTTTTTCCGAAAACTGCATTGTTCATTAACTTATACATTGTTTTATCGAAATCATTTGTTGCACGGGTCCTTAATTGCGTGTTCAAGTCAATATACTTTGATAACCATGGTGATTCGGTGAATTGTAGAATTCTATGAATTTTCTGTAATTTCAAGCCATGTTGTAAACAATATTGAAGAGTTGAGTAATAGATGACATAGCGTTTCTTATCTGAAAGGGTTGCGAGCAATTTCTCTTGACGCTTACCCGGAGGTTTACCACGTTCTGGACAAAAAGGCAGGTCCATGTGCTTATCATGCAAATATGTAGGATATTCCAGATCAACCTCAAGGATGTATCCTTTCGATGGATCTGGAGAGTTAATATTGAAGCTCAAGACATTTTCAATCCATTCAAAATTTGCATAAGGCAATGGTTGACTCATCGCCCAACCATACAAATTATTTACATCATAATACATCAGGTATGATGATTCTTTCGATGGATCAAAGGACTCCATATACTTGTTATTTGCACATGCATACCTCTTTGAGCATTGATTTAAACCCCCGCGTACACCTCTCTCTATGAACAGCACCATATCGATGTCGGTGAACAGTTCAAACTTAATCTGTGTGTATTTCAGCATGGCGTCCCAAGTATATCCTGGGAGAGTGAAATAATAGGCTGGGTCAAGGCCATAACTTTGTTGACATTTATCTCGAAAGTTTTCAAATATATCGGCCAACAACAACACATCCGTTTTCAGGTAAAGATCGCTATATTCTCCGAGCGTTTTGGATGAAAACCGCTCCCATACCGTTTGAGCATGTTTATAGTCATCCTCGGAAACCGTCTCATCAGTCAAAGAACTGTAAAAAGCATCTCGCGGTGGAAGCTGCGTTTCACTCAATTTTTCAGAACTATCGATATATTCGTAGGGGAAAACACCTTTGCGAGTTAATAATTCAAAATCATTTTGTTGTACATTTCCAAATTGAGACTTTGTAATTTTTAGTTGATCTGTCGAGAGGAGAGCCGCTAATTTATCGAGACTCGTATTCAAAAATTTTAACGAGTCGATGAAGCGAAGTTTAATCTGTTTTCTAAAGTTCTCCGAAGAAGACTGCACCGTCTTTGAGAACGATATATATTTTTCTTTAGTTATGGGAAGTAAATCGGTTCTCCCCTCAAAGGCTGTAGCTACTTCTTTTATAATGAAATGAGCGTCATATCCGGATAAATTGTGGAAAATAATTGGAATGGAAAAATTTTGTTGAAAATTTAAATTACAGTTGGAATGAGCTGGACCTCTGAACTGCCCCGTCATATGGCAATGATCACGCACACGCTCAGCATTCGCCTGAAAAGGCTTCTCACAAATGTGACAATCTTTAGCCTCTTCAAAAGTTTTCCACTCTTGCGGTGTCAATTCCCTCATGGGAACATTCGTCAATAAAATTTCCCTCACACTCAACGCTAATGTCTCAAGCTCTTTTACAAACCATTCTACACAATCCTCTGCGCGGCGGGTATGGTAACCCGATAAGGAACTATTGTATGAGCAGATCACATAATAACCTAAGCTAAAAACTCGATGATGTTGATGCTGTTTCTTTTCGCGTTCGCTCTCATTGGTTTTCTCCAAAACACACTCAAGATCAGCATAAACAACGAATGGAAGACGCTCTTTTCGATTGAAATTTTTGAATTCCAACCATTTATCGTTTTCTTGCGGCAAAGTAATTGCACAGTCGTTCATCTGCCTACAGTCGACCACGTGTGCTTGCAGCTTTCCTTCGGTATAGAAGTAGTGTAGACACCTATAATAATATTATTAATCAAAAAAAGATTTTTTGCAATTTTTCACAGTAAAATCAGCAGTTGCGAAATGTACTCACCGATCACAAATAAACATTCGACCTTTCTTGTTATTTAGCTGGGAGCTCACTAGACGAGACAGATTTTTGATCCATACAAAGTGTGCGACGTTATTTTCCCCCCTTTGTTCTTCAACGTACAGCAATTTGACGTGCTTCTCTCTCTTGTATTTACTAACGCGCAATGGTTGAATTTTATCTTTTACTGGAGTATAAACATTTATTGAAATGTTATTCAATTGTTCAAATTTTTTTATTTGACCCATTGTCATGGGGAAATCCAAGCCATGAACATTCAACACCGTTTCATAATGTGGGTATGATGAGTATCGCTCAGTGTTACGTTTTGCTGGATACAGAGCAGCAACCACCGCCCAGGCAAAACATGAGTCATCCTTCGATTTAACATTAACAGTGGCATGTTTGTTAATTATTTTTCTCGGCAATGTAATGTGACATCCCACACGTAATGGATTATATTTATTGATATTAACAGTTAAATTCAATATTGAAACCAATGCCCATCCACTGTCACGCTCCTGAAACTCGTCGAGTGAAGCTATCGTTGGCTCAACGACTCGCTCTTCATACCACTCATTGAGATCCGACGTTGCGTAAAGTTCCACATTTGCCGTATTAATACTTTTATGCGTGCGCTGATCAGCTGCAGCAAACTCAGCATTGAACTCAGTATTCACTTTTACACTATTGTATTTGCTAATAGCATCGTTGACATGTTTCATCACTAGTTCATGTGCATCTTGCAAAAATTCGCGTGGTATCACGTGACTCTGATTAATCACAGCCCCAGTGCATATGCGATTGTCGAAAGCAGTATCAACTTCTCGCCATGTCAATCTAAGGTGGTTCAATTCCCCGCCAATGTGCACAAATCTACGCCTCGTAGCTTGCTTCAAACCTTCTAAACGTATTATTTGAGCATTCATCGAGTGACGATATCCTATACTCAATTTTATACGTTTTGACGAAACTTGCTCTTCCAAGGATTCAATTAGTTCATCACAACTTTGCTCCCACGAAAAATATTCTCCTAAATTCTTCAATAACAGTGCTCGCTCACGCAACAATTCTTCAGCAACAATGTTGGTAGGGTGCGACATGGTGAAACGCGATGTCAACGCCAACCTATCTTCTTTCAAAATGAGCCGATTTTCGTAATGTATCATCAACCTATTGGATTTTTTACATGATGGAGAGGGGAAAATTCCTCAAGTAGACCGCAATTTGACGACCCAAGGGTCATAGGTCACCTACAACTCCCCCCTCCCGCGCATGCCGAAGAAAATTTCCTACCACGCTCCTACACCCAGAGCAATAAATCTGTCTAACCTTATCTAAACAGACACATTAAAATTCCTAGAGATACAAATTTGACGGCCCCAAGGGTCATAGATCACCTACACCCCCCTCCCTCGCTCCCCCTCTCGGACCCTGCCCGCCCGCGTTCCTGCCCCCCCGCTACTTCACCCCCCCCGTGGTGGCCCGAGTCAAAACCCGCCTAGTTATCATACTACTGACCATTCGTCAAAGTGCCCGCGAAACCATCGAAAAAGTTTTCGAACAATGGAAGTGTGCTGAAATCCCAACGTGTGGAGTAAATAACGCAATGGTGAAATTAATTAAAGTCCATCAACTCTGGAAAAAACTTTTGAAAAATCGTGCTAAAAAGAATTTGCCATCACAAATATTGAAGGAGCGTAAATTTACGAGAGATTTGGACAAACTGTTCAATGTTGCCCATTGTCGTTCGGCCCAAATTGTGGAAGAACTTAAGCGATTACTTTTGTTATCGCAACAAAAAAATTATCAAAACGACCCAGCACTCTCTGCGCTTACGAAGGAAAATACAGATTCACCGCCTCCACCTTCCAACGGCGATGAAAATCTCGAAAATGAAATCTGTGCAGGTATGATTGAAACGTGTGAGAGCGCGGATCTAGATCGCACCTGTCTTGATGTTGCCGGATGGTTCTCTGCTTTTCAGTTATTTGATCATTCAATTTGAACCAATTTATGTTTTAGTTTTGAGTCAGACTCTTTCTCAGTGCAGTATCTCCTCAGAGTCTGAACCTCCAGGAAAATTGTCACGGACAATGTCAAATTTTGAGGACGAAATGAAATTCGATCAAAATAAAACGAAAAAATTAACATATTGACTCCAGGCCTCGTTTCTGCACTTGACCGGACTAGGACGAGCAGCAGAAATGCTGCACATATTTTATCTGCCACAGCCCAAAGCCTTGGAATGAACTTGGACGATGTGAATGTTAGTTACAGCACGATACACAGATACATATCAAAAATAAAAAAGACGATCGCACAAAACATAAAAGCTGGTATACAAACAGCAAAATCATTGGTGGTTCATTGGGATGGAAAACTTCTCTCGGATATTGTCACCCGTGGCAAAGTAGAAAGGCTTCCGATCGCTATAACCGGTCTCGAAACGGAGCAATTGCTTGGAGTCCCAAAACTCGACCGAGGAACGGGAGAAAAACAAGCCGAAATAATTTTTAAAACATTGAGAGACTGGAAATTGATCGATCGAGAGAAAGCCATTTGCTTCGACACGACCAGCTCTAATACAGGTATTGTCATTCGAGACGCACTCAAAGTGCCAAAAATGCAATAATTTTTCTCTGTGTAGCACTTTTTGGTGCGTGTTGATTTTGATGAAGATTTATTTTACGCCAAGAAAAAAAAATGTTTTTTTTTACACAAAACTTATCTAGTTTTGTTTGAAATCGTATGTAATCGTTTAATCGTATTAAAAAGTGATTGATAAATTTAAAGGCCCCTCAAATGGAACCTGCGTACTGCTTGAAAAGAAATTGAATACACCGTTGCTGTATCTGGCCTGTCCCCATCATATCAAGAGACTCGGCAGAGTCTCGGGACAAGTACATTTGACAGCGTCGTCTGCTGGCCTGAGACTCACCCGAGTATCAAGAGACTCGGCAGAGTCTCGGGACAAGTACATTTGACAGCGTCGTCTGCTGGCCTGAGACTCACCCGAGTATATTATTTCTAAGAAAAGCGATTTCGCCGGTGGGGGCAGACACTTTCTTGAATTACGAAGCTCAGGGGTAATTTCATGATCTGAAATTTGAACTGGAGACTAATTCCGTCGTCCCCCCTCGATTGAGCAATAAATCAACCCGATTGATACCGTAATTGCTGAGAAAAAACTTTGCACGGGCAAAATTATGCGCTGATCGAAGTGTGCGTGCGTGTATGTATACGACACAGAGAAAGGGCCCGTGTGGCCAACGTGTTTCTGATTGGTCGTGACTGACGACATATCCAGCTGTTCCCATCCGAGGAACACCTGTTGGTTGCCAGTTCACGAATACATCTTTATACATGTGTCGTTCGATTTCACGGTGATGAATTGTGACGAATTTTTCAAGTGCCCTGAAAATGCCACAAAAGCCACTCTCTCCTTTCCGTCGATTTTTACACGAAATCAAAGATCGAAAATTAAAATGTTGGGCGCCAGTCGCAAAGCGACTCGACGGCAAAGAGAGAGAGACAAAAGTTGACCAGCTTGCAATCAGCGGGATGGGCGGGGTGACCACGAGAATAATTTTGAAACACAAAAATTACGTTTGGAAATAATAACAAATTTAATTGAAACGTCGAAAAATAATAGACAAATTATAAAAGGAATTCGCACGCTCGGGATAAGTTTCAGTCGCAGACAAATTTACATTATTTCGCTCAAGAAAATAATTTAGCAAATTTAATTTATCGAAAGAATTTAACTCGGGATAACGAAACATAACGATCACGCGTCTCTCATGAACCGCGGGGGAAGAATCGCGAACTCACTCACACAAAATCTCGCACGCTCACACACAAAATTGGTCGGGATCCTACATTCTCAACAATTTAAACCGAGCTCGAATTTATTCTCTCCGTGGATCTACTCACGGTCGAGAAAATAAATTATAAGATGGAACGAAATTATCGATGTTTTATTCGAAGTACCGAGTCCCCGATATTCGGTTACTCGGCCGAGCTATCGAACGTTGTTCGCGTCAAACCATCCCGACCCAGTCACTCACACACGCACACAATATCATAATTTCGCGATCCTTCAGCCCGGGAAACAACTTACGCCAACCGGAAACAATTATTTTACCAAATCAAACACAAAATTGGAGATCTCGAGTGCGGCCACGATTACTCTTTGACAAAACTTTAACTTTACAAAACACGAGACGCTAAACTGGCGATCGCGAGAACAAAATCAAAAGAGCCGACTAAGGGACGCGTGACAGAGTCGTCACCGCGACCAAATTTCTCTCAACACAAGAGAAGGACGATAATTATTCAAATTAAACAAAATCACGAAAAATACGACCCGGGAAAGATGTTCGAGGGCCCACCAACCAAACCAGAAAGTGAACAGGAAGGAACTCACGGTGTTTCTTCCCATTTTCGCGACACGTCCTCTCTGCTCGATACTTCACGAGAATCTCCTCGAGAACAAGAGCGTTACGCGTAACGAGGATTTTGTCTCCCGCCCCTCTCCTAATTTTTCGAATATTCCCGAAACTGGACAGGTCCGGCGCAATTAATTAATTTGGTCCGAGCGTTAGACAGGGCCCCAAGAAAAGTTTGAGAATCGGGAGATTTCGCAGACGCATTGTCGATGCAATTTTACCCCTAGCTCGACCATTACATTTGTACGAAAACACGGACCGTGGAGTTCGCATTATCCTTTCGGGACATTCGCGAGATAATTTCGATGATTGTCGTTCGATGATTGACGACGGGAGAATCCGGCGGAGACGACGGCCCTGGCGTAACGATAGAAAAACGAACAAGTCCTTGATGCCAACGAATATTCCAAATCTCGAATATTCTCGAGCCTTCCATGAGATTTCCGTTGCCTCGTCCTTGTATGAGGCCGGGATCGTGTTGACAGCGAAATTCGAAATGCTTCTCTCTCTCTTTCCCGAAGTCGCTTACATGAAAAGAATATGTTCCGGGACGCAAATTAATAAAATATTAGCAAAATTATCGCCCTAAGCAAGCCCTGTGAGAAAATCGCGTGGCCGAAGTATCGAGCAGGAGCCATGGGAGCGCTTCTTTTTCGATACCGTGAGTTTTAGTGACGGTCAAAATAAAAAACCGTCACAACACCCCCTCCCAGACGCTTGACCGACCCGGTCAGCGGGCCATCGAACTACTCCGGGAATTTAAATTATCAAAACCAACGGCCACGACTCTTACTCACAGCGCCTCTCTCTGAGCATTGAATCAAAATAAATTTTAAATAATATTTAAACGCAAAAATTTCCTTTTCCCCCTTCAACGAGTAACAACGGAAAAAACATAACAACGACCATCACGAAACGACACAACGAACCAACAACAGGAAGTTGAGATCAAAAATAGGCTCGAAGCATTATCACCGCTTGGCCATAACGAATAAAACAAAAACGATAACAACAGAAGACAAGACAACATAGACTGGACAACAAAATTATCGATTTTTCGGGATCAAGGTCACGAAACTCGATCGCAAAACTGAAAACGGCAATATTTGAGATAACGGGACAGCGCTCGGGCTCATTCGTACGATTGGTTGACTGATGACGAAGGATTGCTTTATTTAACAACCTCCGATTCTTCCCCAATAGAACCGAAGTGAGTCCGTCGACGCACTTCCCAGAAATCAAGAAAAGACTTGTTTCACTTCACGATAACACACGTGAGCGCCCCTTTCTTTGACCAAAATTACCCCTCACACGCTCACTTCGTTGAGTGTAATTGCGTGGATAACCCAAAAATAAAGTTCTCGGGACCAAAATCCAAAAACTCGATGACTGACAAAACAAACGAGCAACACAACGTGAATCAGACGACAAACAATAACAATCAAACAATAAACAACATCGATACCGCGGGATCAAAGTTTCGAAACCTGAACGATCTTTCAAAAGGCCATATTGTGTGAAACGACAGAAATAATACGTGAATTCGTCGGTAAACGATCGAATTAATAAATGCGGGAGGTTGTTCTTTCGAACTAACGCCGATTTTCCTCAAAATGAATGACAAAACGTATTTACCGAAACACAATAGAAAAGATTTCTTTTCCTCGCGATCACATATGCGAGCTTCAAATTTTCTCCACCACAATAGGCTCCAAACAACTGTACGTCGGGATGCGAACCTGACGACAAATAACGATTTCATAATCGAAACCAAGATCCGGGAGTTTATCGAAAAACAAAACAATTCACAGTACGACACAAACGATCAACATGACCGGGAATCAACAGACAAATGGAATCTTATGGCTAGTGAGATGTCTCTCGCCACTGCAGACTCACAAATGTAAACCCAAATGAATCAGAGGAAACAATGTCCTGACTGAAACAATTTTATTTGGCTAGCTAGGCCAACAACAACCAACATACCAAAACAACGTCTTTTTATTAGCGGGAGACTGAGAACCCAAAAGCGCTTTTACCAAATGGACGTCCTTAATAATTGCTCGCTGCCATTGACTATTTTATACTCCAACACTGACAACGTGATTCCTAATTTCGTTCAATCCCGAAGAAAATACAAAACAAAACAAACGAAAGACAATTCATTACATTAAATTCCTACCATTCGAAATATTACGAGAGAATTTATTGCACACATGAAATCTTGAACACTCTATCCCGGATTACCGCGTGGAAGAGGTTCATTCCCGATAATTGAAAAAGCTGATTATTATAAATCGTAAAACGGGAGAGAAAACTATACAAATTCACTAAACTATCGTGAAATTTAAACTGAATTAATTCGAAAAATTACGATGTTAACTCAAAAGTCGTAAAATCAATTAATTGTTCAAATATTAAAACGAAAAAAAGTCTAAACGTCGATGAAAACAAAAATAAATAACCGAAGTCCAAAGTCAAGATCCATCCGGGATTTATAAAAGAAAATTCTAATTAAGCAAAGTCAAAAACTTGTCAAAATGTAAAATAAAAAAAAAAAGTCTAAAGGTCCAAGAAATTAATTAAAAAAACAAAAGTCAAAAGTCAAAATTCCTAAGGAATTTAAAATTTTTAAGATTCAAAAATTCGAGTTAACCATCAAAAGAAAAAGAAATATAATCATCACGGCAGACGAAGAAAATTCCAACGAAAACTGAAAACAAGATTTCTCACGTAACTCGAACGGCACGAAACGAATAAAACACCCACGACAGAAAAACATCAAGAATAATTTAAATAAATAATTTAAAAGAACAAACGACACTTGAAATTTGCACGGGAAACACACAAATATCGAAATCGGGAAATTGGACCATCAATTATTCACGAACTCGGGTTCACTTTTCGGACACCCGGTATATTAAACGAGACCACAAAAATTCTCTAGCCAAAAGTTCAGAAACGAAATTAATTTTGTCGAAATATTATTTCACCGAAAATATTATTCCAATGATAAAATTTTGAAACTCTTAAAGTGTCACAATTCCCGAATATCGAACACAACACGTAAACAGTACCGAGGCACGAAGAAAAGGAAAATAAAAAAACGTCAACACCGCTCGGGCCTCGCGAAGCGAGATCGCTCAACGCGAACGAGTGTAAGCCCGGAAAAAAAAACTGTTTTCCTGGCCGCACGAACTCTCGAATAACGCTTTAATTTTCACCGAACAAATTTCAAATATAAAACCGGATTTAATTTTGCAAAAACCAATTCACTGAAAACTTTATCCTCCGCGTACACTTTTTCCCTGCACTCAAAAACAAATTCAAATCAAAATCAAAATAAAATTATTCTCGGGACGATAGAAATTCTTTTTCCAACGCTTGCCCCACGTTGGGCGCCAAATTTGTGACGAATTTTTCAAGTGCCCTGAAAATGCCACAAAAGCCACTCTCTCCTTTCCGTCGATTTTTACACGAAATCAAAGATCGAAAATTAAAATGTTGGGCGCCAGTCGCAAAGCGACTCGACGGCAAAGAGAGAGAGACAAAAGTTGACCAGCTTGCAATCAGCGGGATGGGCGGGGTGACCACGAGAATAATTTTGAAACACAAAAATTACGTTTGGAAATAATAACAAATTTAATTGAAACGTCGAAAAATAATAGACAAATTATAAAAGGAATTCGCACGCTCGGGATAAGTTTCAGTCGCAGACAAATTTACATTATTTCGCTCAAGAAAATAATTTAGCAAATTTAATTTATCGAAAGAATTTAACTCGGGATAACGAAACATAACGATCACGCGTCTCTCATGAACCGCGGGGGAAGAATCGCGAACTCACTCACACAAAATCTCGCACGCTCACACACAAAATTGGTCGGGATCCTACATTCTCAACAATTTAAACCGAGCTCGAATTTATTCTCTCCGTGGATCTACTCACGGTCGAGAAAATAAATTATAAGATGGAACGAAATTATCGATGTTTTATTCGAAGTACCGAGTCCCCGATATTCGGTTACTCGGCCGAGCTATCGAACGTTGTTCGCGTCAAACCATCCCGACCCAGTCACTCACACACGCACACAATATCATAATTTCGCGATCCTTCAGCCCGGGAAACAACTTACGCCAACCGGAAACAATTATTTTACCAAATCAAACACAAAATTGGAGATCTCGAGTGCGGCCACGATTACTCTTTGACAAAACTTTAACTTTACAAAACACGAGACGCTAAACTGGCGATCGCGAGAACAAAATCAAAAGAGCCGACTAAGGGACGCGTGACAGAGTCGTCACCGCGACCAAATTTCTCTCAACACAAGAGAAGGACGATAATTATTCAAATTAAACAAAATCACGAAAAATACGACCCGGGAAAGATGTTCGAGGGCCCACCAACCAAACCAGAAAGTGAACAGGAAGGAACTCACGGTGTTTCTTCCCATTTTCGCGACACGTCCTCTTTGCTCGATACTTCACGAGAATCTCCTCGAGAACAAGAGCGTTACGCGTAACGAGGATTTTGTCTCCCGCCCCTCTCCTAATTTTTCGAATATTCCCGAAACTGGACAGGTCCGGCGCAATTAATTAATTTGGTCCGAGCGTTAGACAGGGCCCCAAGAAAAGTTTGAGAATCGGGAGATTTCGCAGACGCATTGTCGATGCAATTTTACCCCTAGCTCGACCATTACATTTGTACGAAAACACGGACCGTGGAGTTCGCATTATCCTTTCGGGACATTCGCGAGATAATTTCGATGATTGTCGTTCGATGATTGACGACGGGAGAATCCGGCGGAGACGACGGCCCTGGCGTAACGATAGAAAAACGAACAAGTCCTTGATGCCAACGAATATTCCAAATCTCGAATATTCTCGAGCCTTCCATGAGATTTCCGTTGCCTCGTCCTTGTATGAGGCCGGGATCGTGTTGACAGCGAAATTCGAAATGCTTCTCTCTCTCTTTCCCGAAGTCGCTTACATGAAAAGAATATGTTCTGGGACGCAAATTAATAAAATATTAGCAAAATTATCGCCCTAAGCAAGCCCTGTGAGAAAATCGCGTGGCCGAAGTATCGAGCAGGAGCCATGGGAGCGCTTCTTTTTCGATACCGTGAGTTTTAGTGACGGTCAAAATAAAAAACCGTCACAGAATATAGATATTCGAAAGTCAGATTGTCAAAATTAGAAAATCATAACCTAAAATTCCGCTAGCAATCGTGTATATTTTGACGGCCGATATTAACGTGAGTGTGAGAGAGATAGCTGGAAACGGGTTGATATTTTTTGCCGACTTTGTGATGAATAATGTGCTAAAAGCTCTGACAGCTCGCCATAACCTCACTAATGCCAATTTTCAGGTAGCATTAACGACATGCTCCAGTGACAGGAGAATATGCTTCAGGAATGAATATGCTTCACAACCATTGCCCTATTCCTAAGCCCACAATTTTATTCATTTATTTATTTATTTATTCATTTATTCATTTAGCATATCTGAAATCGCCGCTGGCATATTATATTGATTGCAGAGCGACAATAACACTCAGCGACATAAAAAACTTGTCGCTGAGCCACATGAACATCTTTCCGCTGAGCGACGTGTAATACTTATCGCTGCCAGCTATCCGAAAGCTCCAGATATAACTCTCAGTGGCATAAAAATCTTGTCGCTGAGCCACATGAAAATTTTGTCGCTGCGAGTTATCCGGAAGCTTTGGATATCTCGCAGCGACAAGTTTTGCTTCGAAAGGAACCAATTATTGTGGAGCATAACTAACATCGCCGCTGGCATATTATATTGATTGCGGAGCGACAATAACTCTCAGCGACATAAAAATCTTGTCACTGAGCCACATGAAAATTTTGTCGCTGCGAGTTATCCGGAAGCTTTGGATATCTCTCAGCGACCAGTTTTGCTTCGAAAGGAACCAATTATTGTGTAGCATAACTGACATCGCCGCTGTCGTTAGATTAATCAGAAAGCGACAATAACTCTCAGCGACATGAAAATCTTATCGCTGAGCAACATAAAAATCTTGTCGCTGAGCCACATGAAAATCTTTCCGCTGAGCCCCATGAAATTCTTATCGCTGCCAGCTATCCGGTATCCGGAAGCTCCAAATAACTGTCAGTGGCATGAAAATATAAATTCTTCGCGACAAATTCATGTTAAAATATTGACTTTTTCCAACTCGTAATCAAAAGTTGAAAATTGCATTCCCGCGATAAATTGAGACTTTGGCACGTGTTTCCTCTTATTTTCAGCGTATTAAACTGAGCGGCTGGAAAAAAATGCATAATTTATGCGATTTTCACTCGGAGAAGAACGATTTTCGTTTGAAAATTGACGAAAAATCGTCATTTTCAAGCAAAAATCATAATCGTGAGCAAAAAATCATATCGCGATGAAAAATCGAGATAGAGACATGACTCTGGGCTTAAATTGAGCTCCACAGAGTATATTTGAAGAAGGAAATTCAGCATTCCATTCGCATGGAGCCAAGAATAAAAATTGCTCGCGACAAATTCATGTTGAAACTTTGATTTTTTCCTACTCAAGGTCGAAAATCGAAAATGGCATTGACGCGGTAAATTGAGACTTTGGCGCGTTTTTTCTTTCCTTTTCAGCGTATCAAACTGAAAGGCTGGAAAAAAGGTCATAATTTATACGATTTTTACTGGGAGAAAAGCGATTTTCGTTTGAAAATTGTTGAAAAATCGTCATTTTCAAGCAAAAATCATGATTATGGATAAAAAATCATATCTCGGTGGAAAATTGAGATCAAGACATGACTTTGGGCTTAAATTAAGATCCACAGAGTAAATTTCTGGAAAAAAAATCGGCAATTTATTCCCATAAAGTCAACTAAATAAAATCTTCACTCTCAAGTCATGTAAAAATGGCGTTTTTTTCTAAGCTGATGGTGAAAATGCAAAAATACCATTCTCGAGAAAATATAAGATTATGGCACGCGTTCACGTTTCCTTTTAGCTCAGCAAACCATGTGGACGACAAAAAAAACATGATTTCACCGTCGTTGCTCGCAGAAGAGCGATTTTCGTTCGAAAATTAATAAAAAAATCGTTATTTTCGAGCAAATTATTCCCACCGGACTGAAAAAATTGGAGACTTCCAATCAGAAAAAAGAAGTGATATCCTAGCCAAAAATCCCCTCCCGGGGAAAAAAGCCTGGACAAGTCCATTTGTTCGTGACCCCCGTTTCCAATCGTTTTCACAGACAAATCCAACCCCCCTAAAAAATAATTGAAATAAAATGAAGAATAGAAAAAAACCCTCGGAAAAAATGGCTCCTAAAAAAAATGGAGAAAAACCCAAAAAAAAAATTCAAAACAATTGAAAAAAATACAATGAATGTAAATGAATGTTTTTACATTCATTGTATTTTTTTCAATTGTTTTGATTTTTTTTTTTTTGGGTTTTTCTCCATTTTTTTAGGAGCCATTTTTTCCGAGGGTTTTTTTCTATTCTTCATTTTATTTCAATTCTTTTTTAGGGGGGTTGGATTTGTCTGTGAAAACGATTGGAAACGGGGGTCACGAACAAATGGACTTGTCCAGGCTTTTTTCCCCGGTTTTCGAATTGATCCTGAGAGGTGTGTTTGAAATTTTTTGGCCAGTAACATCTGGTCCAACAACGCCGATTTTCAAACGGCTCAAGGACAATTGGAATACGATTGACACCGATGCATTTGAAACGGGATTGGAAGATGAAATTATTGCGAAGACGTTGAATAATCAAAAAGATGGAATATTGGATTTCATATTTCATCAACTCCAAGTATATCTTCCACCAAATTTTTCGTTTTCGTTACATACAAGGGGATTTTAGAGAAATTTTTTTCATTTTTAAACTCCATCATTCAATCATTTTAGACAACTCAACCAAGAAACGACTATCGCGAACTTTTGGAGCTAGGATGTATTTTTTTGGGCGGCGTACCCCCTCGTGGTATACAGTTCAAATATCCTGGAGCAATGCATCATGCCCGATGGCTTGCCAAAGCAATTTATTGTTTGAAAATGTTTATTTTTAAAAAACAACTGCAACTTACGAAACACGAAATATCGAGTCTCCGTGAAATTTGCATTTTCATCGCAATCTTTTATTTAAAGGCGGGGTTCACTGCTCCTCTCGCAGTCAAAGCACCTCATCACGACCTAAGTTTGATGAAAGCTCTTGTAATGAATCAAACGATTTATCACAAAGTTACCGAAGTAGCGAGTACCAAGCTTGCGAGGCATTTGTGGTACATGTCGGAGGAACTCGCTGCATTATCCATTTTCGACGACGCAGTCCCACGATTGACCAAGTTGAATATGATTCGAAATATTAAAGAACGCCACGCTACACCGGGAAATTTCAAACGCGTCGTGTTGAAAAAAGACGGGCTAAAATTGTTGGTTTCGAAGGATATCAGCAATTTCGTTAGCCAGAGATCCATGATTTTATTTGAGAAATTAGAACTCGATACTAGTTTTCTCGACTTCGATCCCAACTCATGGGAAACGAACGAAAGTTATAAAAATGCACGAAAGATCGTGCAAAATTTGAAAGTTATTAACGATGTCGCTGAAAGGGGCGTAGCTCTTGTCGAAAATTTCAATGAGAGCTTGACAAAAAACGAAGATGAAAAGCAGTACTTGCTGCAAGTAGTCCAGCTACATCGGCAACGCTTTCCAAATTGCAATAAAAAAGAATCGGTGGCTGTTCAACAATGAATAAGAAGCGTAAAAGCCTTACCGTTGCGTCAATACTATTTTTATTATCTAATTAATTATTGTTAGCAGTTTTTCTCAAATTACCAATGCTGAAACAAGTTGTTATAATAATAAATTATTATCTTTTATTAAACAGGGTTTAAAATATTGTTTGGGCTGTGACGGTCTGGCAATAATGAGAGGAGAAGAGGTGGCCTTAGCGCAGTGAATAGCGCTCCGGACTACGACTCCGTGGGTCACGGGATCGAGTCCCACTCGGATCACCTTTTTATTCGCTCATTATTGCTGGACCGTGCCTCGTCACAAAATGGTGTCAGAAGTTTCCGAACCGACTACACGCTCACTCAAAAATCAACGGCCCATCGAGGCAGAATCTACGGCAGAATCTACGAAAGCCCAACGCGGCAGAATACTTTGAATCGCCCACAGAAACAGAATCTTCAGGAAAATGTGACGTTAGTCGACGAGGACGTCGAACACTGTAAGAGGGAGAGTGTGACGGTCTGGCAATATTGAGAGGAGTAGAGGTGGCCCTAGCGCAGAGGTTAGCGCTCCGGACTCCGACTCCGTGGGTCCCGGGATCGAGTCCCACTCGGATCACCCTTTTATTCGCTCATTATTGCTGGACCGTGCCTCGTCACAGGGCTCAATTTATTTACCGATTCATAAGAATTTTTTCGGTTTTTTTTCTAAGAATTTAATAAGTGTGTGTGTGTGTGTGTGTGTGTGTGTGTGTGTGTGTGTGTGTGTGTGCGCGCGCGTGTGTGCGTGTGTGATATACTTCCTTTGTCGCAAAACAGCTGTAACACATCCTTTCCTTCATTTATTCTATTACTGGTATAATTTGATACCATGATCATATTTATTAAATAAAATCATGAAAAAAAAAACAAAAAGTCGAGATAGCCACTTCTAAAACTTGAGTGACCACGCCCATTTTTTTGGTAAAATTTTTTTTCACTGTTGTCTAACGATAGCATAAAAATCCAGAAGAAAAAAAAATATTTTTTTTTAGAATCAGTCTAGCGTACATGTCTGACAAAGATAAAAACAGTCTACAGTCTCATATCTTCCCATAGAAAAAAATGCTGTCACATTGTCCTGTTTTTCACATGCAATATCATCAAAGATGAATACAGAGTTGGGGCGGGCGTCACTCGGTGATACAACTCGTTCATGCTCATTGAATGGATAATATCCAATCCCTCTCACTGATCCAAGTCATTTTTCAAGTAGTTTATATTTTGGCTGTTTCAGCGATTTGGAATAAAGATAAATGTTTTCAAATCTCAAGCCATTTGGATGTATTAGAAGCGTGAGTAGAGCATTTGTTTTCCCACAATTCGACGGACCGCAAAACACTGCTCGAATGCTGTCAGATCATAAATTACCATGACGCTTTGACTTCTTCACCCCGCCACCGCTCACAAATTCGTCGAAATTCATTACGGGGAGATGACCGCCCGAAACTTGCTTCTTGGGTGCCATCTTGCGGACTAATTAAAAAAACCCTATAAATATGTTTTTATAGTGGTTTGAATAATCAGCCGACGATTAACTGTGGCAAGGCGATGATCATTAAAAAGGGAAAAGGCATACTCAACAACCTTATCAACAAACTCCCCGTAGAACTACATCTGCCGGGTTATCAATATTGTGGGCCTGGCACGAAATTGACTAAGCGTCTTGCTCGTGGTGATCCCGGTCGAAATACATTGGATGCTGCATGCAAACAACACGATATCGCATATTCGAAAAATCCGGAAACAAGACATCTGGCTGATAAAGTTTTGGTTGAAAAGGTGTGGCAACGTGTAAAATCGAAAGACGCTAGTATTGGTGAGCGAGCAAGTGCGTGGGCCGTAACAAACATTATGAAAGCAAACGTGAAACTCGGTTCGGGGCTGAAGGGGAAAAAACACCAAGGCGAAGGAAAAACTTGGTTCGAGCATGAAGCCGCAGAAGAAAAACATGAATGAGCCGCTTGAAAGAAGTTATTGCTGCTGCGCGTGAATCAATGATTAAAAGTGACGACCCCCGTAAAGTTGTCATGTCGGCGTTAAAAGGTGCACGTGCGAGTGCACGAGGGCTTAAACGCCTAGGATTCTGCCTGTGCTCCGGAAAACCGGTGGCTTTTTGCCCTTCCTCGTGCCCATCTTTGCAGGCCTAAGCGCAGCAGGTACTCTCTCCGGTGGGCAGCTGCTATAGCTAACGCCGTAAACACTGCCTGAGCTACTAAAGCGGAATTGAGGGAAAATAAACGCCATTATGCTACCATGGAGGTGATTGCTCTGGGTAAAGGCCTACATTTGAAACCGTACAAGTAGGGTCTGGGTCTTCACATTCAGCCAAAAAACGGATAATAACGCTACCACATTGACCCCTCACCGACATTGATCTGCTAAAATTGGGAAAAATCATGAACATTCATCATTTTCGTGGGGTTTACATGCGCGACACATTGCCAGCGTATGGATCCCTCCAACGAGAATCTGGAATTGTTCATTTGGATGAAAATGTAAGCTCTGGCACACACTGGGTGGCATACAAAAAGACGGGGCACAAAGTTGTCTACTTTGATAGTTTTGGTGATCTCCCAGTGCCATCCGAACTCATGATTTATTTCAATGTTAGTAGCGTTAATTAAAATTATAAAAGATATCAAGACTTTGACACAATTGCATGCGTGACACAATCGTATGCTAATTTCTTAGTGGTGTCTGGGAACCTATTTTTCGGAGTACCAATCGAAAAAAAATATACGTTTTTGTTGGCCCACCCTAATAAGCATGGATAACGGAGCTATGTATTTAGTTCTCAGATCGCAAGCATCATGAATGATAGTCTCACGTTGACGATATCGGGATCATCAACCATTCTCGATGCACAATTCCCCCCCCCCCCCCTCCGCCATCGAATTGTCCTTAGACAAGAATTATACGCTTTGACTGGTCGAGCTTCTGACATTCAATTCGATTCCGAATATCGACGTTGGCTGCAATAAATTTTATGTTGGAACTCATGAAGTGACTATACCAACGGGAAGTTATGAAATTGAAGATATTGGAAAATATTTGCAAACTCAATTGTCATCGAAAAACATTAAAATCTACCTAAAACCAAACAAAAATATTCTGCGCTGTGAAATTAAGTGTGATGGGTCAATAAACTTCTCAAAAATTGATTCGATTGGGCCGCTGCTGGGCTTTGCGTCACGCACGTTGGAACCCAATAAAAGACATGAATCAGATCGACCAGTGTCCATTCTCAAAGGGAACGCCATACGTGTTGAGTGTAACATAACAACCGGTGCACACATAAATGGGCGAAAAGTTCATACCGTTCATGAATTTTTTCCATCTGTGCCACCAGGCTATAAAATTATTGAAGTACCGTCAAACGTCATTTATCTACCGATCGCAACTCAAATAATTGATAACATACAACAGCGTATTGTGGACCAGGACGGTGAGTTGGTGAATTTTTGCGGTGAAGTCGTCACAATACGACTACACATAAAGTCTCAATGGATATAGTATTCAATCGAACATCCATTATTGATAAGTCAACATGGAAATTCCCGACCAGTCGTCGATCTACGCTCAAAGCGCTAACACAACAAAACGTTCTACTTATGAAGAATTTGGGTCTAAAAGTGTGTGGAGTACGCGCATAAGAACTTATTTACTGTGTGCATTGTGTATCTGCTGCGTACAATGGCGGAGGAAATTGTGAACATTCAAGAACCCGCGTTTTTGACGAAACTATCACGCATTATGAGGTCCATGCTCATCAGCCATACGCATCGTCAACGTACAACAATAGCGATGAAATACGCATTTCGATTCAACATCAAGATATATCAATTCTGCCGAGCAAAAGCTCTATCCAGATTTGCGGGAAACTGACGAAACCATACGGTACGCCTACGACTCTAACAACGCTCGTCAACAATTCTATCTGCCATTCATTTGAAGAAGTGCGCTATGGAACTCAATGCTGTGGAAATCGATCGCAACAAAAATGTCAGCGTTACATTTCTCATTAAAGGATATACGTCTCTAACACCAGCAAAAAGTTCGATGCTCGAAAATACTGGCTGGATTGATGTTAATGAAACAAGAGAAATTGTTGATGCAGTGGGCAACTTTGATGTGTGCATACCATTGACTATGTTGTTGGGTTTTGCCGAAGATTATCGGAAAATGGTGCTGAACGAAAAGCATGAATTGATCTTGACTCGATCGCGGACTGACGATAATGCTGTAATACAAACAGCTGCAGAAAATTACAAGCTCACTCTGAGGAAAATTGAATGGCTTGTACCATACGTCACCGTGGGGGATCAACGAAAAATACAACTTTTAAAATTTATCGCCAAAGACACCCCAATTTCCATGAGTTTTCGCACGTGGGAATTGTATGAATACCCAATGCTCCCCACCATGTCCAACCATTTATGGTCTGTCAAAACGTCGACACAATTGGAAAAACCACGCTACGTAATTCTCGCAATGCAAACAGGACGGAAAAATATGGAGAATAAAAATGCAAGTGGTTTCGATCATTGCAATCTATTCATTGCATCTATTCATCTTGACGACAAGTGTCAGAAGGGGCGGTTTATACACTAGGCCCGCTAGGCCCGAGCCTAGGGCGCTGCGGCAGAAGGGGGCGCCACGGGCCGGCGAAATTCGCAAGTTTGCGCGCCCCCTTCTCTTATTCACTGTGACGTGGCAATTTTGCACGTCACAAATAAGATCATTTTGGCACGGCACGGGAGAACACGTTTGTTCTCGAAGAGAAACTCTTCTCGGTAAAAATCCGAAAAGGTTCAGCGCGAGCGTATTCCGGCATTATTCACAATTTTACGATAATTTATTTCATGTATGAGCGAGCGACGGTCATTCGCGGGTCATCGAGCATTCGGAAGAAGGAGTTTTACGAATTTTCATCGTGAATTCAGTCGAGCGAGGTCGCTAGCTCGAAGCCCTCTCCTGGAGCTGTCGTATCTCGGGATGCGTCGAGGAATATCGGATGTTCATCTAGTGTTTGGAAATTGGTCGTTTGAATTGGCCCGCCCAAACTCGCTTTCAAAGCGCGTCACCACTATCGCGCTGCGGACGACGCTGGCTGGACGCCGCCGAGCTGGTCGGTGGCGCCGCCAGCATGATGAACGCGACAACGCAAGCGAAGCCATTTTTCTCGTCCTTCTGCAACTTTTTTTTTTTTTTAAGTTTTTATTCATTTGTTTTGTTGTCGAGAGGTATAATATTGAGATACGTACAAAGTAAACTTATAATTAAAGACGTAGAATAATCTGGTGTGTGTGTTAAACTTTTGGCCGTTATGAATGGCATCTCTAAGTTTTTGAGCTATGGAGTGAATGACATGAAAAAAGATGTGATTTTTTGATTGTACAGTGGTCCTGAACAGAATTTTGGTCGTGCGTGGGAAAAAGAGGCGTGTGTTGACTTAAAATTGAAAAAAACCACGATATAATAATAAGAATAGTAGGTGATAAATGATATGTCTAGGTATTAATGATAGGTTGTGTATTATAACTAATAAATCTGAGAAATAAAGTAAATGTTGTGACGGGGTTAATTTGCCCGTCACTTAAAATTGTAAATCTGGCAACGGCACGGCAAGAACACGTGCGCTCTCGAGAAAGAATTTCTCTCGAGCGAAGTCCAAAAGGGTCAAGCGTGGGCATAACGACGTAGTTTTAATCATTTCGTAATAATAATTTCATGTATGAGCGAGCGATGGCTCTCCAAGAGGAAAGGAACGGCAGGAATCGGCATTAGAAACATCAAGTCAAGGTCATCTCGAGCCAGGGAGTCATGGAGTCGCGGGTCGAATCAAGCGAGGGCCGCTAACTCGAAGCCCTCACCCGGAGTCGTCTAATCTCGCGAGGACGGAAGAAATCTCGGGAATCTCGAGAGTCGATTCCTATCTTATCGACGTTCTGTGGTGGCTGTCGCAAATATCGGAGGCAGTCAAATTTTCAAAATCAACGGGCGGAAAATTCTCGAAGGACCGAGAATATTCGAGAGACGTTACAATTCGCGAGTAGACAAAGGGTGGGGGGTTAGGACCCTAGTCCGCGTACCCGCGATTACCGAAATCCTCAGGGACTTACGTTTGGGACAACAACGAGAGTAGACGTCTTTTTCCGAGCCGTTGCCGAGACGATCGAGAACGCGACATAGCCGATAATTTCGAGAGGGTTTTCTGTGGTCCTTTTCCAGGAACCTTCTACTGATACCGGAGCGGTGAGCTGTCGTTTCGCTTTGTTTTTCGTTTTGCGGATTTTGCGTTTTGTTGGGAAATAATAGAGCTCTATGATTTTGAGATTTTAATCGACGAAAGTGTCGAAGTTTCAAGAGCGATATCGGTCGGTTATGCGCGCGCTTGGGGAAAAGGATTTAGTAACGTTTATTTCGCGAGTTAAAAACTATCGCGTTGTCTTGTTGAATTTGTTCGAATTGCCGAGAGGAATTCTTGAATCGTCCGTTCAAATTAAAGTCCTTAGATTAAGAATTTTGTGGTGTGACGGAGAGTAATCTGCTTCTCGAATATTGTCTGATTATTGTGTCCGGGAGCGTCCCGAGAGTAACGTCATTTTTGTTCGACAATTTTCCGGAAAGAAATTTTGAGGCTTGGACATTGTGAATCTTAACTAAATTTCATTTTAAAATAAAACATTGTAATTTCCGGGAAGATAAGTGTGGTAGAATATTTATTTTCTATTTGTTGTGTCGTTGACCTCGCCCCTCTGCCACTTTGAGCCGAAAAATCTACGGCTACGCCCGGGTAACACCACTTTCGTCTCGAGAAACTCAAATAAAAATTTGTTCGTTTGAATTCGAACTGGCGCCCAGGAGTCTCGATAAGCGAAAGTTTGTGCAGCGACGAGAAAAGTCGTTACAAATTTTGGCGCCCAACGTGGGGCCCACGAGGCGTGAATTAATTTCGTTTAATATTTTATTTTTGTTACCATCCTTTCGTATGCAATAGCATTTTTAATTAACGTTTCGAACGATAAAATATTTTCTTTTGTTAAAATAATTAATGTTGCGAGAGTAAATGTCGGGAGCAGATGATAACCGTCAAATTTAAAGTGATCTTATTGTGTCTTATGTTTGGCTCGTTCGTATCGAATTTTGGTCTATATTATTTGCGAGAGCATTCGGGATTTTTCGATACGTTTCGATTGTGTGTTGTGAGTTTTTGTGTAAGTGTCCTTGTCTCCGTTTTATTTTTGCCACGAAAATAGAGAATTTGACTCGAGCGCTACTCGAGCGACATCGAGCGTAGCGAGCGCCACAAACGGTCACGTGATCGTTCACACTCGCCGGTGGCCTCAGTCTCCCGTGAACTGGACAATAGTCGAGCCGAGTGGCGAAAAATTTCGTAAACGGAGAGTTAAGTTGAGATTCGAAATGGCCAATAATTTTGGATTTACTTACGAGGTAAGAACTCTTCAGTGAGTTTTATTTCTATCGTTTTTTTTTGTATTATCAGCAATTCTCGCGGTTTCCCGAGCGAGTGACCTTGAATAGGACTCGGCTCGGTACGAGAGAAACGCGATTTAGGCGAAGAAAAGTGGTTTCGAGTTCCCGGGATGTGATTAGAGTCGTTCGCGTTATATAAATGAACTGAATTATTATGAAATAAAAATTCAGGAAGCCACGGAAGATTTACTAATTCTTCATTTTCCTTTGACGTCTCATTTTATTTTATTCAATTGTATCGTGTACTCGATGGTAGTACCGCTGTGATTTCGTGTAAAATTTTAATACTTGTTCGACTTGGGATCTCGATAATCATTTTTCTTTCAGGAGAATTGTCGAATCTGTAAGAAATAAGCATAAACAGAACTCTCATCCTGTGCCCTCACCAACGGGCTTGTGCGTAGTGTTATTGTTGTGATTTTTCGCGCGTTCGAGGTTGTGCCGGTTCGAGATTTGTCGCGAGTGTGTGTGAGTGAGCGGGGAAGCGTCGCGTAGTGCGTGAGAGCCGAGCGAGCGGAGTGTGAGTGGGGAACGAGAGCGACCGGCCGGTGGAGCACGCGCGCGCGGAAATATTACCAGCGCTCGGTCAGATATCGGTCACTTTGGGAATTTCAGGATATTTGATTCGTTTTTTCGCGTTTTTGTGGGAAATTTCGGGAATTGGGAATTATTGAGCAAGGGTTTCGCGGATTATTATGTTTCCGATGCGTCGAACGCCTCCAAGGCCGAAAGAGGGAACGGCGGAGAGGCCGGCGACGGTCTCAGGCGATCAGCTGAGCGAGTCACATACTTCGCGTGTAATACCGGACAGTGGCTTGGAGACGGGTGTGAGACCAGAAACGCGCGAGTTTACCACGAATCAAACTCAACCGCTTAATAGCATGAATCCTTTTTATCATGACGTCCTTAATAATTCCCGGGAAAATAACGAGCAACAACCGCGAACACGGGATATGGAGAGCGAAATAAGGGCGCGGGGTGAAGAAATAAGGTCGATCGAGCGACCAGCTCGCGTAACATTCCCACCTTCGCGCGATACGGGGGAATTTGGACCCTCGAATAATTTTACGGAAAATAATATACGAAATTTTAATTTACCTTTTCACTCGTCTCCTCGGAATAGTTCGCGTTCTACACCGGAAGCGTCGGCCATGCGTTCAACATATGAAATGCTTCGCAAATGGGGAATTAGCTTTTCGGGAAAAATTGGCAAGGATGTCGAGAATTTTTTGTTGTTGATTGAGCGGGGGCGACGAATGCTTCCGGCTCGGGATATCGATTTATTAGATTGTTTAGAGTTTTTCTTCCATGATACCGCATTGTGGTGGTATCGGACAAATAGACCGAATTTCCGGACGCTTGTGGATCTTGAGGTGGCTATGCGAAGCCGGTTCGGGAGTCCAAATTATCAAATGGCGTTACGTGACGAAATATCGAAAAGAACGCAAGGGGCTCATGAGTCCTTCTCGGTTTATTTGACGTGCATGCGAGCGATGATGGAACGCGTGAGACCGTTGTTAGGATTGGAGGAGCAAATGATGTTTGTGTGGAAAAATATGAATTCCAACTTGAAATATTTCATTCAATTCGGTACCGTGCGGGATTTCGATGATCTCGAGATGCGTGCGCGCGGTATAGAGCAGAGTGTGGAGGACGAAAAATATCGTCAGCCCCCTCCGCCACCGGAACGGGCTTTACACCCTGATTTTGCGTACCATTCGCCGCAATCATCCCTGAAAAATAAGAGTACGGCGTTAGCGGCGATTGCTGCTCTCGAGCCGTCGGTACCGCCACCAAATGCTCCAAAAATGGCATCTCGTGGTAATTCTCGTGGTCCTCGAAAGCCATTTGAGAATAGAAACCCGCAAGCTCCCAGGAACCAGAACGATCGTTCTTCAAAAGGAGACTTTCGTTGCTGGAATTGTGGAGGCGAGAACCATCGGTCTACGGCGTGTTTAGCGGAGCGCAAGAAACATTGTTTCCGATGTGGGAAGAAAGACGTGACCACAAAAGATCCGCATGAATGTAAGGGAAACGCGACCGGGGAACGCCAGTGAGGGTAGGGGGAACCCCGAAAATGATTGAGACCCTCAGTTCGACTCTGGAGATTCCGAGTCACATTCGAGAATATTTATGTAGCCCGCTTAACGGGAGTAAATCACGGCCGATATTATTAGTTAAAGTCAATATTAAGGGTCATATTTTACCGGCAGTTTTCGATAACGGATCGACGAATACTTTTCTGGGAGAGGAGGCAATATTGTTGGCCTCTCGTTTGGGATTACCGCGTAAGAAAACCACACCGAGACCCAGTACGATCGCGAATAACCAAAAGATCGTGTGTAATGAAGAAATTGAATTTCCATGCGAGTTAATGAAGAGGGAAAGAACGTTAGTGGGACGTGTGCATCCAGATTTGCCCGTTCCGTTGCTTTTCGGCCTCGACGCGTTGGAGATTTTGGGCGTGGTTACCGATCATCAAAAACGAGTTTGGTATTTTAGTGGGGAACCGAACAACGAGTTCCAGTATTTGTCGTGTGATAGTCCGGAACAGGCGAACGTGTTGTTGGGAATCTCGGAATTAGAACGAGACGAGAGTTCGCGGCTTGCTTCATTTTTAGAAAAAGAATTAAAGATTTTGGGAACAGTTCCGGCAAGGACGGGTTTAATTTCGCATAGTATTGACGTCGGGGACGCTCGGCCGATAAAACAGCGTTATTATCCGGTTACTCCAATTATTCGTGAAGCAATTTACGCCGAGGTGGACAGACTCCTGGAGGAGGATATTATCGAGCCCTCGAATAGCGATTGGTCGAGTCCAATCGTGATGATCAAAAAGCCCAACAATACGTATCGGTTTTGTTTGGATTTTCGTAGAGTCAATGGGGTATCGAAAAAAGACGCTTATCCTCTACCGTATATGTCACAAATTTTAGATAGATTACGTTCCGCGAAATACATTTCGACTATTGATTTTAGTGCCGCGTTTCATCAAATCCCGATGGATGAAAAATCGAAAGAAATAACGGCGTTTACCGTGCCAAATCGTGGGTTATTTCAATTTAAAAGAATGCCGTTCGGGCTCACGGGAGCGCCGGCGACATTCCAGAGATTATTAGATCGGATTATTGGGCCGGAAATGGAGCCGCACGCGTTCGCGTACTTGGACGACATTATCATCGTAACCGAGACGTTTGAGGAGCATTTAAAATGGCTCAAAGTTGTCTTTGACAAGATCGTGAGTGCGGGATTAAAGATTAATCCGGAAAAATGCGATTTTTGTTGCCACGAGGTGAAATATTTGGGGTTTTTGGTAAATAGTAAAGGGTTGCAAGTAGATCCGGAGAAAACAAAGCCGATTCGGGAATTTCCGGTTCCAACGAGTATCAAACCGATTCGACGATTTTTAGGCATGAGTTCGTGGTATCGTCGATTTATTCCGCGGTTCGCCGAGATTGCCGAGCCGCTCACGCGATTAACAAAGAAGAAAGAACCGTGGGTTTGGGGAATAGAGCAGCAAAAGGCATTTGAGACCTTAAAAGAGTCTCTCGCGAATCCACCAACTTTGTCGTGCCCGGATTTTTCGGCAAAATTCGTGCTTCAGACGGACGCGAGTATGACGGGTGTCGGTGCTGTTTTAACTCAAGAAATCGGGGGTGCGGAACATCCTATCGCGTATGCTAGTAGAACGTTATCGGCAGCGGAAAGAAATTACACGACGACGGAACAAGAATGTTTGGCAATCATTTGGGCCATTAAGAAATTTCGAGCATACCTCGAGGGTTATCGATTTACCGTAATAACGGATCATCATAGTTTGCGGTGGCTCCAGACCTTGAAAGAACCAACGGGCCGCTTGGCTCGTTGGGCTCTTCAATTGGCTCAATACGATTTCGAGATAGTGTATCGAAAAGGTGCGCTTAACCACGTGCCTGACGCATTGTCTCGAATGTTCGAAAAAGAGCAAACTGCCGCGGTAAACTTGGTGAGGGATAGTCCTCGGCCAAATTTCTTGTTACCAGTGGGAGTACCGGACGGGGTTGCGCCGCGACCGGTCACGGAAGCGGATGATCCTTGGTACTGGAAACGGCTAAGGGACGTTTTGGCCAAGCCGAATCGTTTTCCAAATTATCGAGTGCAAAATGGCCGACTCTACATCTGTCGTCGTGTTGCACGTCGTGTAGTTTCCGAGGGAGATGATTCTGAATGGAAAATGGTTGTTCCACGCTACGCGCGACGAGAGGTATTGCGTGAATGTCACGACGATATTCAGGCGGGACATCTGGGGGTTCAAAAGACGTACGAGCGGATTTTCCACTCATATTTTTGGCCACGCATGTTTCGAGTGGTGGCTCAGTACGTAAAACACTGCGGAGTATGTCAGAGAACCAAGGTAGAACAACTGCCTCCTCTCGGTCTCATGGGTCGTCGTGTTATCGAGGAGCCCTGGTCGGTGGTGGCCATGGACATTATGGGTCCTTTTCCACCCAGTCGTACCGGGAATGTTTACGTCCTCGTGATCCAAGACTTGTTTACGAAGTGGATCGAGGTGTGCCCGTTAAAAAAGGCGAACGGAAAGAAAATCGGCGAGGCTCTGGAGGAGTTGGTCTTTTCGCGGTGGGGAACTCCTCAAGTCGTACTTACGGATAATGGTACGGAATTTAACAATAATCACCTAAATTCCATTATCGCGGATAGGGGCGTGTATCATACGACGACGCCACCATATCACCCTCAAGCGAACCCGGTCGAGCGTGTCAATCGCGTCGTGAAAACCATGATGGTCGCGTTCTTGGGAAACGATCACCGTGAGTGGGACGTTCACTTATCTGAATTCCGGTTTGCGTTTAATACCGCGCATCACACGTCGATTAGGAACACGCCGGCATTTTTAAATTTCGGGCGGGAACCGAAACCGCACAATTATTATCGTCGTAGGGAGGAAAATATCGAGGAAATCGAGTTGTTGCCAACCGAGGAATGGTCGAAACGTATGCTCGAGTTAGGGGATCTGAGAATAAAAGTCACGCATGATCTCGAGGAGGCTTATCAACGCCAAGCCTTGCAATATAACAAACACCGTCGGGATAAAACGTTTCAGGTAGGAGATCTCGTGTTGCGTAAACAGCGAATTCTATCGTCAGCTGCACAAAATATCGCGGCGAAACTAGCGACGAAATACAGCGGACCGTTCCGTATTGTACGAGTCTTATCTCCTGTGGTTTATGAGGTACAGGATGAGAGAGGGGGGAGAGTGACGAAAGTCTCGGTAGAGGATTTGAAATCCTATTTGGAACCTTTGGAAGATTAAAGAGAAATAAATTCATTACTAGGAGGTGAAAGATTTCGAGGCACCGCCAACCCCATGGTCGGCGGAAGAATGGGCGTATATGCGGAGGTGGGCAGGGGCGCATCTCTACTTGCTCTCACAGGGAGAGAGCAAATGCTATGCCTGGTACAAGGCACAAGACCTAGTGGGAGGAATTCCGAAGGTTGTGATTCCCCTAGGGGTTCGTCAAACCTTGGCCCAGGTTGGGGAGATATTCCCTAATCGAGGAATTAACGAAAAAGAGGAAGAAGAGCCGGCCGAGGACGAAGGAATCTCGGAAGAGGAGGAAGTAGAGGAAGAAGAAGAGGAGGAAGTAGAGGAAGAAGAAGAGGAGGAAGTAGAGGAAGAAGAAGAAGAGGGAGTCGAAGAGAAGGAGAAAGAGGAGAAAAAGGTGGTTCCGCGACCCAAGCCAGTTCCTTGGATGGGCTGCTGGAACTGCGCCGAGCTGGGCCATCGAGCCAGTCGGTGTCCGAAGCCCATTAGACCGGGCGGTTATTGTTTCGGTTGTGGATTTTTGGGGAAGACGGTGGCTACGTGCGAGCGTTGTTGGGAGTGGCACCGTAGCCGACGAACCACCAAGAAATGAATCATTACCAAGAAATGAATCATTATTAATGAATCATTATTAAGTTTTCTATTTCATTTTGTATCGAGTCCAGTAGATCCCGCTGGGAGGTTGTGAAAAATAAAATCGGGATCCCCAGGTCTTCGGACCGCCCCATTATCGAAAGAAAAAAAAAAATTTTTGGTGTTGTTTTTTTTTGTTGTCCTATGGTCCGGGTTATTTGTTTCAGAGGTTCAGGGGGTTAGTTGGAGGTGATGGAATGAATCTCGGTAAATATTTTATTTTTTTTTTTGGACCAGTTCGATTTATTTATTTTTTTTATTTTTCTTTGTGACAAATTTTTTCTCAACGTTGACCTTGTTGGACTTCCCGAGCGTGAGCGTAGCCAGAGAAAAAGAGAAGAAAATTTTTAATAATTAACGTACCGCAGAAAAGCAAAGCGGAGCGATGGTCTTGAAAAGGCCGGGTCGTCCTTTTTCGTAAGGGGGGAGGTGTTGTGACGGGGTTAATTTGCCCGTCACTTAAAATTGTAAATCTGGCAACGGCACGGCAAGAACACGTGCGCTCTCGAGAAAGAATTTCTCTCGAGCGAAGTCCAAAAGGGTCAAGCGTGGGCATAACGACGTAGTTTTAATCATTTCGTAATAATAATTTCATGTATGAGCGAGCGATGGCTCTCCAAGAGGAAAGGAACGGCAGGAATCGGCATTAGAAACATCAAGTCAAGGTCATCTCGAGCCAGGGAGTCATGGAGTCGCGGGTCGAATCAAGCGAGGGCCGCTAACTCGAAGCCCTCACCCGGAGTCGTCTAATCTCGCGAGGACGGAAGAAATCTCGGGAATCTCGAGAGTCGATTCCTATCTTATCGACGTTCTGTGGTGGCTGTCGCAAATATCGGAGGCAGTCAAATTTTCAAAATCAACGGGCGGAAAATTCTCGAAGGACCGAGAATATTCGAGAGACGTTACAATTCGCGAGTAGACAAAGGGTGGGGGGTTAGGACCCTAGTCCGCGTACCCGCGATTACCGAAATCCTCAGGGACTTACGTTTGGGACAACAACGAGAGTAGACGTCTTTTTCCGAGCCGTTGCCGAGACGATCGAGAACGCGACATAGCCGATAATTTCGAGAGGGTTTTCTGTGGTCCTTTTCCAGGAACCTTCTACTGATACCGGAGCGGTGAGCTGTCGTTTCGCTTTGTTTTTCGTTTTGCGGATTTTGCGTTTTGTTGGGAAATAATAGAGCTCTATGATTTTGAGATTTTAATCGACGAAAGTGTCGAAGTTTCAAGAGCGATATCGGTCGGTTATGCGCGCGCTTGGGGAAAAGGATTTAGTAACGTTTATTTCGCGAGTTAAAAACTATCGCGTTGTCTTGTTGAATTTGTTCGAATTGCCGAGAGGAATTCTTGAATCGTCCGTTCAAATTAAAGTCCTTAGATTAAGAATTTTGTGGTGTGACGGAGAGTAATCTGCTTCTCGAATATTGTCTGATTATTGTGTCCGGGAGCGTCCCGAGAGTAACGTCATTTTTGTTCGACAATTTTCCGGAAAGAAATTTTGAGGCTTGGACATTGTGAATCTTAACTAAATTTCATTTTAAAATAAAACATTGTAATTTCCGGGAAGATAAGTGTGGTAGAATATTTATTTTCTATTTGTTGTGTCGTTGACCTCGCCCCTCTGCCACTTTGAGCCGAAAAATCTACGGCTACGCCCGGGTAACACCACTTTCGTCTCGAGAAACTCAAATAAAAATTTGTTCGTTTGAATTCGAACTGGCGCCCAGGAGTCTCGATAAGCGAAAGTTTGTGCAGCGACGAGAAAAGTCGTTACAATGTATATCTATTAACTATATGTAAATATGTGCATATGTACATGGGGTGTTAGGGTTTTGCTGTAGGTTCGAGAGTGATGTGTGTCCGAGTATGAACGGTTTTGAGTATTCGGTTAATTGCGTCTGTGTTGTTTCCTGCGTTTTCTTTTTCTGTGCGGTTTTGTGTTTTCATATGTGATTCTATTTCTCAATTCGTTGTAGTGTGTAGCTGTCGGGTCCATCCAAAAGTATTTGTCGCTGTCGCGTCTGTGGTCGTCTAGTTTGTCTGTCGTTGGAATCGATGTATCGTATAGAAAATTTTGAGGATTGGCTCTCATGTGCTCGAGGTTGGGGGGCAATTTTTTGTTTGCTGCGTGTCTCCTCCAATTCATGAGGATTGGGATGTTGTTTTGGTCCTGTATTATTCCGGCTCTGTCGTGCAGGATGAAAGATTGGGGCTGTATATATCCGGTTTGAGCTGTCATGTGAGTGATTATTGGATCAGGTTGTGAAAAAGATTTGATGAGTTCGTTTTTGGAGTCCTTCGTGCGTGCGTAGTAGTCACGTGTCAGTCTGATTATGAAATTGTCTATGCGTGGGATATCGGCTGTGTTGTAGACGATTGAATTCTTAACTCTGTGCTGGAACTCGGATTCAACGGAGCGGTGTAAGAATAGTGCGTTCCGGAGGCAGATTCTTTCGAATCGCCGTATGTTTTCTGCTTGTGTGGCTCCTATGTTCCATAGAACTGGGGCCGCGTAGGTCAGGATCGGTCTTATTAAAATTTGGTACACTATTATTTTAGCTGTTGGCGTGAGGTTTTTGTTGTGCATCAGTCTTGTTAGTGAGAGGGAGCGTCTGGTTGCTCTTTCTAGTTGTATTTTCCAGTGGATGTGGCCGCGCATTAGATTGTCAATGTGGATTCCTAAATATCTGACTGTGTTTTTTGTGGGGATTCTAACTGGTGCTCTGGTGTCCGGGTTGTGAGTTGTGATGTGGAAATTGTTTATAGCGATTCTGTCGGAGGCTTTGAGGCGGTTGGTAAGTCTTCGAAATAGTATGGATTTACATTTGGACGGGCTCATTCTTAAGTTCCAAGTGGCATAACAGTTATTTACTTTATTGACAAGGGTTTGGAGGGTTTCTTGTATGCTTGGAATGTCGGTCCCGGCTACGTATATAATAAGATCATCGGCATAAGCTATTGAGTGTGTGTTGTTGTTGTTGTTTAAGTCGAATGAATTTAAAATGTCACTTGTGACTTATTGAATAGGAGAGGGGATGTGACTGTGCCTTGTTGTAGGCCTTCCGTGATTGAGAATGTGTTTGTGGATGTGTGTGTTCCGTCCCATATGAAAAATTCTCTGTTTTGTGTCATGTCCCAGATTAAGTGGCATAGGTGAGGTGGAAATTCTTTTTTTAGGAGCTTATAGAGTAGGCCCGAGAGCCAGACGGAATCAAATGCCTTTTCTAGACCAATTAATGTTGCTCCGACTGAGTGTCCGGTGGCTAGATATAGGGTTGTGTCGGAAAAGAGCTTGTTGATCGCGTGTGTGGTGGAGTGGAGAAATTTAAAGCCGAATTGGTTTTCGGGTATAATCTTGTTTGCGTTGCAATGTTGTAGGATGGATGTTTGTATGATAACTTCGTAAACTTTGCTTATTGCCGGGGTCAAACTTATTGGTCGATAACTGGCTGGGTCTGTGGGATCTTTGTCTTTTTTTTTTATTGGATGTATTTTTGATTTTTTCCATGATGTGGGGAAGTACTGGAGATTTAATGCGTTACTAAATATTATTGTGTAGGCTTTGTAAATTTTTGGAGGAATGTGTTTAAGAACTATCGGGGGTATGTTATCCGGCCCGCTTGAGGTTTTATTGGGGAGATTATTTATTATTTTTTGTACTGCGGTGATCGTTGTGAAGTAGTGGCCAGGGAGTGCGGGTTGTGTTGGAGCGTGTGCTTTGTTATTGTTGTCGAACATAGTCAGTGTCCTTTCATGTTGTCTGTTTGTGGTGAATTCGGTTTTAAAGTTGGTTGTTTTTGTGTCTATTATTTCACGAAGTCTAGTACCGTTGTTTAGATATCGGGGTGAGTTGATGGACTCGTAGTGGGCACCGAGCACATTACGAATGTCTTTTGGTTCAGTGATGATGTATTTGTCGTTGTCGATTGGTGTATTTGCAATATTTATGTTCGATCTCTGAACGATGGGGCTTGCTGTGTTGATTTGAAGTTTGTCCAGTTTTGTACGTGTTTTGGGTCTGAAGATGTTGTTTATTTTTGGAAAGAACTTGTCTGGCTGTCTGTGGTCTATGGATTTGTATACTTTTACCCAATATTTTTCTATGTTGGTTTTAAATTGTTCTTTTAGTAGTTGTCGGGTGTTGTTAAGTAGTGATTTTAAACTGCGTGAGAGTGGAGTATTGTCGTGTGGGTCGAATGATCGTCTTTTGTGGATTGCCGTGATTAATTTGGATTTGTGTTTTTGTAATTTAGCTATCGTTAGGGTGGTGTAGATTTTTGTGTTGTTGGTTTCAGTGTGTTGCGGTACGTGTGTTTCAATTGCTTTATTGATGTGTTCGGAGATATTGGTAATGTGTGAGTCGATTTCTGCTATGGAGAGATTTAAGTTGTCTGGCGGGGGTGTGATGTATGTGGCCTCGAGTTCGTTTTCAAATCGTTCCCAGTCAGTGGCTTTAAAACGTTATATTTTTGGTTTTTCCGTATTATTTTGGGAAGATATCGGGTGGGGTAAAGATATCGTAAATAATAGTGCATTGTGGTCGCTATCGTATGGCAGTGTCGGGATTCGCTGGTTTATGAGGTTCGATAAATCTATTGAATTGTCTGCTATGCAAAGATCTATGTAAGATTGCGATGGTACGAACGTATATGACGCTGGTGGGTGGATTTTTACTCTTAGAAAGAGAGCATTGTCGATTTCGCAGTTGCGCAGATATCTTCCTCTAGGGCTGATTATTCGGTCGCCATAATCTGTATGTCGAGCGTTGTAATCTCCGGCTATAATGTATTTATTGTTTCCTTTGTGTAGTTTGAGATATCTGAAAATGTTGTTTAATTCATTTAAGAAAGTTTGTTTTATATTCGTTTTGTTCGTGGCGTATAGGCTTATGATATATAAGTTAGAGTTATTATTGTGATTGCTGTTGTCTATCGTGAGCTTTATTATTGTGTATTCGATTATGGTGTTGTTTTTTGAGCTGGGGTATTTGATGTGTGTGAAATTTATGTTTTTTTTGCAAAAAATAGCTGTACCTCTGCCGGTAGCAGGGGGTGTTATGTCTGTTCTTATTACGTTGTATTCGGGGAAAGTAATTTTATGTGTCGGGTTGAGAAATGTTTCTGAAACAAGGGCAATATCGATATTGTTGTTTGTGAGATAATTGTGTAAATTGTATCTGCGCTGATGGGATCGTAATGATCTAACATTGATTGCTGTTATTATTAATTTTTCTAGTGAGTTTGTGTGTGAGTTTTGGGGTGTGTTCATTTTGTGAGGCCGGTTGGAGTGTAACGCGAATATTCGGTTTTAAGCTGTAGCTCGAGGCCAAGGTGTTCGAATATAATGTTTATTCTTTGTGTATTGAATTGTATTTGGTTACTTAGCTGAGATATATTTTGGTTGAGTGACGTGATGTGTCCTTTTAATTCTATGACCCAGTTCGGAATGGTGTCGTGGTTCGTTGTGGGTTCTTGCTGTGAGGGTACTTGGTTCGGTGTTGCGAGATGTGTTCCGGTGCCGATGGTGGCGCGTGTGACGTGGCTTGCGCGTATGAGCCGTCGGGAGAGACTTTCTTGAGTGATTTTTCGATTCTTTCAGTTAAATGTACTGTTGGGGTTTTTCTCTCGGCTTTGGTCCTTTGGTTTATGAATTTTATGTACGGGCATCCTTGGTAGCTGGCTGGGTGTCCGGTATTGTTACAGTTGGCGCGTCTGAGAAGATGTTTCTCAGATTTCTCCGTGATGTTGCACTAGTAGTTAGAGCAACGGGGTTTCTGGACCAAGTGGAGGCGAGGGGTATGCGGAGGCGGGGGAGGCGGGTCGTAGCGGAGGTGAGGGGTATGCGGTGGCGGGATGGCGGCCCCCCCACCGCGGGTCCCTTGCCTAGGAGCTGTGGAGTCCCCGCAGCTCCCCACCATGCCCCTCCCGCGTAGGTTGTCTGTTTTGGGACTGTTGATGGTTGGGTGTGCGAGAGAGATGGATAGATGCGGGAAATGATGGGTGTGAGAGAGAGATGGATAGATGTGGGGAATGATGGGTGTGAGAGAGATGGATAGATGCAGGAAATGATGGGTGTGAGAGAGATAGATGGATGGGTACAATAATACATTAGACGACTTGGATAGATGTGTGAGTATGTTAATCTTATCGATACGCTGTGAGATCGTTTACCAGAGCATTTTTCAACGTGTTCGTTGTGCGAGAGACATGGATAGATGCAGGAAATGATGGGTGTGAGAGAGATGCATAGATGCGGGAAATGATGGATGTGAGAGAGAGAGAGAGAGAGAGAGAGAGAGAGAGAGATGACAAAAATTGACTTTTCGAAGAGACTTTCTAGAATATTCCATGCTCCAATGACGACATTTTTGTGATTTTTCAAAAAACGTTTAGTCCAACGTATCCATCCCCAAGCATATGCTTATAAAACAATATTGTAACTTTGTTGATATGCTGTGGGATCGTTTACCGAAGCATTTTCAACGGCCCCTCCCGCGGAGGTTGTCCGTTTTGGGACTGTGGATGGTTCGGTGTGTGAGAGAGATGGATAGATGGGGGAAATAATGGGTGTGAGAGAGATGGATGGATGGATAGATGGGGAGACAGATTGGTGTGAGAGAGATGGATGTAGAGCTGGGCTAGCCCGCTACCGCAGGTCTCTTGCCTAGGAGCTGTGGAGTCCCCGCAACTCCCCACCATGCCCCTACCTCATAGCTTGTCCGTTTTTTGGGACTATGGATGGTTAGGTGTGTGAGAGAGATGGATAGATGCTGGAAATGATTGGTGTGAGAGAGAGATGGATGGATGGATGGATGGATGAATGGATGAATGAATGAATGGGAAGACTAATTGGTGTGTGAGAGAGAGAGAGAGAGAGAGAGAGAGAGAGAGAGAGATGGATGTGGAGCTGGGCCAGTTGCATGGAGTGTGAGAGAGAGCATAGTACATTATACAACTTGAACTCGAGATGGATAGATGTGCGAGTATGTATGCAGTTCACCCATCGAAAGATCCGTGGACGTTGACGAAAAACGAGCTTGAATCGGTTCCCAAGCGTATGCTTATAAAACAATATTGTAACTTTATCGATCTGCTGTGGGATCGTTTACCAAAGCATTTTCAATGTGATATTGAGATTCAGTCATATCGCCGATGTCATACTCATTTTAATCCTCCGTGGGAAAGAGTGCACGTTGATGCACCACATCCGATGCGTCGAGATTGTGAAAAGTGTTCAATTGAGGAATATCTGATAAGTTTATATGTGATCATTCGGGCTAAGAATCCTCGAGATATGACGAGAGAGGAGCTTCAAATTATATCACCATCGACGTTTAAAAAATATTTTATCGAGTTCACGGATATTTTGTGGAATCGCATGCCAAACCATTACCAGATGGATGCGGACATTAAATCATTTCGCAGATGTTATGAACATTGTAATACAGCAACGATGAAAGATCACAATGACGCTCCCAATCCACAACGTCGAAATTGCCTCGGATGCCAGCCGGAGAATGTGTTTGAACCTGTTTAGGATGCAAGTGTTCACAATGCTTTCCACAGTCAATCGTCTGTGCAAGATGTCGACGGGGAAAAGCAGTTTTTTTTTCGATGTGTCTAGAAGGAAACAAGTGTTCGCGAGGCAGGATGTGTGACGTCGATTCATAACATGTTCCTTCACGAATGCATCACGTGGGAGTAGGAAAAGTAGGGGATTGAAAAAGAAAATTTTCAAGACGAAGAAATTGGGAGCATCATTCTGCCACTAAGTCAGCTCCGAGTCAGACGCAATCCGCATCACTCAACCTCATCACTCAATCATTATCATCATGAGCTTCGAACTCTTCAACAAAGTTGGTGCGATGGAGAATATTACACCGACGAGGAGGCTGACCGATATGGAAGTTGGCAAGGATCATCAGGTGTACGATATCCAACCCGTTTACACCAAATTTGGGAAACGGTACATCGCAGAAATTGATGGGCAATATCGAGTCTTCCTGCCACCTCGCTTCGCCAAGGCATTCGACGAGAACCCAGCCGAATTCGAAACATTGTTGGACACCGCTCACAAGAGGCAACTATACATGGAAACGACTGCCGACCGGTGGACCAAAATCACCTTCAAGACGCATTGAAAAACTTGTGAAAGATCGACGAAAAAATCTATGGAGTGAAACGTGTCATCGTTGTAAAAAAAAATTGAAAAAAACTTGTGAAAGATGGACGAAAAAATTTGTGGAGTGAAACATGTCATCGTTGTAAAAAAGCAAATTGAAAAAAACTTGTGAAAGATTGATGTAAAAATCTATGGAATGAAACATGTCATCGTTGTAAAAAAAAAATTGTCAAAAAATTATTGTATCTGTTGAGCTGTGCTAGTGGAGAATGGAGGAGGAGGAGGAGGAGGAGGAGGAGGAAGAAGAGGAGAATGGTATTTCTAATAAAATGAAAAAAAAAAAAAAAACGAATATTCACAATGAAAATTTTTTTTGTTTATTTAAAAATCCCCCTATACGTATTCGGGTCGGTTATGATGGTGGTGATACGCGAGAAGGATAATGGATGTGCTCGAGAGGGATATTAAAAAAAATTCACACACTCTCGATTTTCATTTTTCAATTTTTTCATTTATAGAACTGTATCTATAAGAGGAAAAGTGTAAGGCGGTATTTTTTGGGTTCATTATTGGGTATGGGGTTCAGGAATGACCGTAAATTTCTTTTACCTTCTTTGGCGTTAGACGGCAAGATCAATTCGATCACTTGTTACCCGAAGTATATTTAAGGAGAAAAATATATGTTTGTAACAAGTAATAGGTGAGGTATGATCGTATTCTGGTTAACTTATGTTGGAATTATTCGTTGCAATTTCAATTCTTGGAATTATTGATTTTTCCCAAAAGTTTTATTTTTGATTTTTTTTTAAATGTATGCCTTTGCCATTCCGACGTGAAGGTCTGTCCACGATGAAATGATATGGTCAAGTTTCGGTTTTTTAGTGAAAGGATTGAAGTATGAGAGATAGATACCGATTTGGATGACTACTAGAGATAATAGAAGAGAATCGTATTCTGCGAGTCTAGATTGATTCTATATGCATAAATTCTTATCCTAGGGTATATATATATAGAGTGCATATTTGGAGTGTGCGTGTAGTAGATTCAGAGTATAGGGTTTACACCGTGGATGTTGTGGGCTGGGCTTGAGTTGAGATATCATGGAAGAATACTGGCTGTGGAGTTTTTGGTGGAATATCGTATGTTTCTTCGGGTTTCGGTGTTGGTTCGGGTTCCTCTTCTTTTATGTACGTATCGTCGTCCTTGTCTTCTTCTGTTGATGGTGTGGTGCAACAACACATAGTAAGAAGGATATATGCGAGGTAGGCTATATATCCCCGAAGCATGTATGTGAGTAGTACAATGGCCAAGATGATTTCACCGTATATGGTTGTCATGGTGTAAACGTCCTGTCTCTGTTGCTCTTCTTCTTGGGTAACTGTTGCCAGGAGTTTTTCTTCTATTTCTTTTAGTGAGGTGTCGAATTGCAGCGTCCCTGATGATTGTCGAGGAATAACACTAGCGGCTCGGTTTGATTTTTCATTGTTTACCAAAGGTTTGTACTGTGTGATGTTCGGTATAAGTTGTTTTATGTCCAGCTGAGATTCCGCAATGTAGATTCCGCTGATGGTGTTTTCCAGGATTTGGGTTCCAGCGATCATGACGTAGTGTGTTTTTGCTATACAGCCGGGCCGTAGGTTTAGTATACCTATTTTGTCGATTTCGATGAAGATGGCTGCTTCGTAGTCGCATAATATTTGCACTTTCTCAGGGTGTGGTACCGAAAATAACCAACCTGACATGGAGTCTAGTTGTTTCCAGTAGGGTTTTTGTTCCTTGATTATTTTTATGTCGCAGTCTTGGTATGATTGATGTCCTCCGTTCGTTAATAGTAACAATTCGCAATTTCGATGTTCTGACGTATTGAAAATAGGATAATTGGGAGAACAGATTTCGTATTTTTCCAAATGTCGGCATCGAGGGAACTCGTTCTTGGGTATAAGCGCGTATTTGTCCATTTCTCTTGAGATGATGATGTGTGACGCTCTGGGTTGAACATAAGCTGCTCCTTGGCTATTGTTTCCGATTATTTGTGGTATTGGGAGGGGATGAAGTTTATATGTGATGTATCTTGCAGGTTCCAGGAGAGGGATGTACATAACAATTATTATTTTCTTATCGTGATAAGCGGTTGCTATACGGGAAATTTTCGATAAGGCCCCAGAGTGGATTTCGTCTAGAGACACGGGAAAAAGATGTTGGTGATGAGATTCAATGAAACTTTTGATTATGAGTTCCATTGTCGTGGTGCTAAGTAATTCTGGGTGTAGAAGTCCTATTTTAATGAATGATATTGCATCGACTATTGCGCGGAGACTCGAAAGATATGTTTCAGCAATGTTGTCTATACTGTTTTTCCATTCAATTAGATTCTGCGTGTACATCATATAGGTTGTTACATTTTCAAATGTTTGAGTTAAATCTGACCAAGTTTCTTTGTGTTGTTTTTCCATTGTATTTAGGTGTATTATCATGTCATGTAATTCTGATCGTACGATATGGATTTGATCTCTCATAAGAAGAGTCATTTTCTTTTGATTTTTATGAAGTTGATTAATATAGTTGTTGTAATAAGCCGCGTCATCGTTGTTGAGAGTTCCGAAACGATTTTTACTAATTGCACCAATGAACCCGAATGGAACGCTTCTTTTGGTAATTGGTTCGATTCCTTCCTGTTTTCTGATGTAATTGAGATATTTTTTTATGAGCATGTGTTTGGATTGTAAACTAGCCTTATCAATTAATACTTTGCATCGGTTCAATATATAAGTCCTGCAGGTGTGTTCCATTACTTCGACTTCGGAAAAGGTAGGCTCGTGTTTTTCGAACGGTTTGAGGTCTATGTAAGTCGTCAAACGCCATTCTGTCCGTGTAAAATGAACCTCGTGTAATGGTTCGTAGTATAGTCCGGCATGGTTCGTGACCTGTTGAACGTCGTGTGTGTAGGATGTCCAAACCGACCCGCAGGTAAGTGCGAAAATAATTATAGTGACCCTCAAGGCACACATTATTGTCTAGAAATAATAACGAAAAAAAAATATAGAAGTACAAAATTTCGTTCTTCGTGATTTGGTTAGTGTGTTACTTACAGTGTGAGTGGGGGAATGCAGTTTGTATATATTCAAACATGAGCTGTATACGCACATGTGTAGCATGCACCACTCTTACCACGAGATAATTGTGTTCTGCGTATAATCCTTGAATATCGCTCTATTCTTATTCATGAAAAAGGTTATTGCCGAAAATGTTCTGGGCGAGAATTGATGTTTGGTTGTTAACTGATATTTTATTTTCCCATTCTATTACTACCGCCTGTCCCCTTTCGATAGACCCTCGATTGAATAGCCATGCTAATTTACAATCGTCACAACTGTATGCGGTGTGTGCGTATAATATTCTTATGCGACAATTCGAACAGTGGGTCGTGGGTTGAGTGCCCGGTGATAATTGATGTCTTCCTTGTACTCGGAGGGTTATTATCCTTTCATTTGGAGTTATTATATCATTGCAATAGTCGCAAAAGAGTCTATTGCTTTGCTCAGTAAACCATGGAGTTTCTCTTGAAATTATTTTGAGACATCTGGAATTTACAAGACTACGGTAAAAATTGTAATTTCTTCCGGGGACTCTAAAGCCCGGAATAGTATACAGCCAGTCCCGAGTTTCCTCGTCTTTTAATTTTGAAAGTTCTTGTTCAGATATTTTCATGCTGATTGAGTTGGTCTTGGTTGCAAAATGAATGAGTTAATTTGCGTAGCTCTCTCTTTTTCTTTTTATAAAATTTAATTAATTTTTGTATGAAATATTACCTTGAGACTTGATGGAGAATTTAATGCGTAGATAATACTTGATGATTCGCACTGCACTGGTGTTGGATTGAAAAGCTTTCAAAGGAGATCAATTTTGACGAAAAAAAATTTTCACGATTTTTTAGACTTGTAATATTTTGAAATTTCGGAATGGATTTTTTAATTGGACAACGTAAATATTCACGATTGATCGAGTGAGAAAAACCCATCAGACTGACGACTGACTGACTGACTGACTGACTGACTGACTGACTGACTGACTGACTGACTGACTGACAATGCACAGCCTAAACCAATGAAGTTAGGATCGTGAAATTTGTTATGGTTACTCCTCTCCCATCGTAGACGCTCACTAAGAACGGATTTTGTTCGTTCTCTATCAAAAAAAAAATTAATGGCTCGGTTTTGACAAATCACACAATAGCTGGATAAATAGTGAAAAATGAATGAAATGTGAAAAATTGTATCAGCGGATGTTTGTTTTTCTCAACCTGCCGGATGTAGCCTCTCTCTCGACAACACTTGTACATGCTGAAAGGGTCAACGTATTGTGGAGGGTTTTTCTTTGGAAAAGAAGATGCTATGACTCAAAATTAGATCAAAAAATTTTTTTAGTGAAAAATGAATGAAATGTGAAAAATTGTATCAGCGGATGTTTGTTTTTCTCAACCTGCCGGATGTAGCCTCTCTCTCTCGACAACACTTGTCCATGTTGAAAGGGTCAACGTATTGTGGAGGGTTTTTCTTTGGAAAAGAAGATGCTATGACACAAAATTAGATCCAAAATTTTTTTTTTCATTCATTTTTTTACATTTGCCGGATGTGTGACATGAATAAACTTATTTAATATTCGTAAAATGAGCTTATTAAATATTCATAAAATAAACTTATTTAATATTTGTACAATAAAAAATTAGAGTGGCACTCTGTAGTGTCCCCATGGCAACGTTCGAACACTCTCAGGAATTATATACCTTTTGTCATCGTGGGGACTTAAGGCAATTTTTGTTTCAGAGATGGTATATACTTGATGCAGTGTCGATCGAATGCACGATTGACTGCGAGTCATTTCTATATCATCTCTCAAACATTTTAAATAATCGTCAAACACGATTGTCCTCGCAACGACATTAGTCTTGACTCCCTTGACTTTTTTCGTCTCTCTCTTTCCATCAACGCGGGTCGCATACATTTTTGACCTGAGCCCAACAAACTCAGTCATAACCGCGCCATTGTTCTCATCTTTCATGAGTCCCGGGACCTTTTTGTTCACGCGGGGAATATTATATACATTGTCCGCGGGATAGTCACTCGTGTCAAATTTGTTTAGATTTCTTCGCATATCTTCATAAATATCGTCACATTCAATCTGGTATATGAGACTATCAGTGTCCGTATACATCACAGTGCATTTATCACGATACAGTGGAACCATAAAATCATGATGAAATTCATACAAGCATGTCTTAGAAATATCTAAAATTGCCATACCCACATATATGGGTTTGTTGAATTTCACCTCGAGATTACGCAACTCCACTGCAATCAAATTCGCGGCAAATATACTACGACTATGGAAATTCGGCTTTGCGATCATTGCCTCTGCACCATACCTGCCTTCCCATTTAGTCAGGAGTTTGACCTGCACATGGCCGCGTACATCTTCCATCGTTTTGCCAAACACCGCGTTATTCATCAATTTGAATAATGTTTTCTCAAACTCATTCTTGGCGTTTGCCCGAAAATGAGTATTCAACTCAATATACGTTCGCAGCCAAGACGATTGTTTGAATTTCATTATTCTATGGATCTTGGAAACCCGAAGGCCATGCTGCAGGCATTGCTGGACCGCACGATAATGTATTACATAACGTGTTTTGTCATGCACCGTCGCCAACAATTTTTCCTGCTTCTTGCCTGGGGGCTTACCATGCATTGGACAAAACGGTAGGTCAATGTGCGCGTCGTGCAAATTCTGTGGATATTCTAAGTCGACTTCGAGAATATAACCATACGGTGAATCAAGCGCGATCGATTCAATATTAAAAGTAGACACATCTTCGACCCATTTAAATTCCGCGTAAGGGAGAGGTTGACTCATTGCCCAACCATATATATTATTGACATCGTAATACATTAGGTAAGGCGATGGACTCGATGAATCAAACGATTGCATGTATTTATTATTGGCTTTGGCATACCTGGCGGAGCATTGACTCAAACCACCGCGTATACCTCTCTCAACGAATAAAACCATGTCAATGTCGGTTAGCAATTCAAATTCCACGCCAGTTCTTTTCATCATAGCATCCCAAGTGTAGCCGGGAAGGGTATAATAGTGTGCAGGGTCGAGGGTATAGCTAAGCATGCATGTGTCACGAAAGTTTTCGAAAACGTCGGCCAACAGCAAGACATCTGTTTTTAAATACAAATCGCTGTATTCACCGAGCGTTCGCACTGAAAACCTTTCCCACACATCCTTAGCATGGGCATACTCCGACTCACTTATACTCTCCCCCGTCAATGAACTGTAGAATGCATCTTGGGATGGTAGCGATGTCTCATCTAACTTTTCTTTGCTATCTATGTATTCGTAGGGAAATACGCCCTTACGAGTTAATAGCATAAAATCATCAGATGATAAGCTCTGGAATTGCGATTTTAAAATTCTCAATTTATCAATGGTTAAAAATGAGGCCAACTTGTACAAACTAGCCGCGAGAAATTTAAATGAGTCGATGAATCTTAGCCTGATATTTTTTTTCCAATCCTTCGACGTTTGAATTGTTTTCGAAAATGAAATATATTTTTCCTTCGTCAGAGGTAGGACATCGGTTTTACCCTCGAATGCTGTACTGACCTCTTTAATAATGAAATGAGCATCATAACCGGATAAATTATGAAAAACTATTGGAATAAAAAAAGAATGTTGATAATTTAAATTGCAGTCCATATGGGCAGGACCTCTAAATTTTCCGGTCAAATGGCAATGATCGCGCGCCCGTAGGTCTTCTTTTGTGAAATCTTTTTCGCAAATGTGACACGCTCGATCCTCACGAAATCGCTTCCATTCTAAGGGCGTTAGCTCACGCATGGGAACATTCTTCCTCAAGATTTTTTCTACCTGCAGAGCTAACGCCTTTAAATGGTTTACGAGCCATGCAATACAGTCATCCCCACGATGAGCATAATATCCCGAAAGAGAGTCATCGTAAGAACACTTTACATAACAACCTGCGCTAAATGGATGATGCTGCTGCTGACGTCCGTTGATCCTCTGCTCTTCTTCGGAAGTTTTTTCGAGAATGCATTCAAGGTCCGCATAAACAATGAATGGCACCCGTTCCTCCCGCTGAGAATTGGAAAAACTCAGCCACTTGTCCTCCTGGCTCGGTAGTCGAATCGCACAATCATTGATTTCGCCACAATCAACATCGTGCAATTGCAACTTCTCCCTCGATGAGAAATAGTGCAGGCATCTAGAAAAATTGAATAAAATTTAAAAAAATGATAAAATAGCACTACGATTAAAATTTTTTTTTTTTTCATTTTTCTTAATTTGAAATTTATTTTTACACACTTACCGATCGCAGATATGTTTCCTTTCTCGATGCTTATTCAAAGTGGAATTCACTAGACGTGGAAGATTTTTAATCCATGCATAATGTCCAACTTGATCCTCCCCACCAGCCTCCAAATAAAGCAGGTTGATGTGTCTATCCTTTTTCTCCGCGGTGAGGTGAATAGGCACAACAACACCCTTTTGTAGTCCATAAACGTTGATGGAGAGATTGTTCAAAATTTCAAATTTTTTCACTTTATTTAATTCAACGGGGAAGGTAATACCCGTGAATTTGAGAATGGTGCGGTAATCAGGATATGACGCTACGCGATCACTATGGGTCTCGGTTGGATAGAGAGCTGCCATCACTGCCCATGCAAAGCAGGCGTTATTGTCTCGCGATTGTACATTGACAACAGCCTTTTTCAGTCTTATATCTCGAGGTAGTATGACACGACAACCTGCACTCATTGGCCTGTATTTATTAATATTTAGAGTTAGGTTGAGAATGCGTCGTAACGACCACCCGCTGTCTTGCTCTTGAAACTCCTCGAGCTTAGCCAGGGTAGGCTCAACGACCTGCTCCTCATACCACGCATTCAAGTCGCTCATTTGTACAAGTTCAAAGTTTCGCGTATTTATGCTCTTATACGCATGTTTGTCACCCACAACAAATTCACCACTAAAAAGTGTATTCACCTTAACACAGTTGTGTTGATGAATAGCCTCTTGCACTTTTTTAATGGCTATTTCACCAGCATCCATGAGGAATAACCGCGGATCTATGTGAGTCTGATTAATAATCGCACCCGTTGTTACACGCGATTTAAACGCACTCTCCGTCTCACGCCATATCAGCTCACTTTCACTGCTATTTCCCGCACCGGTGTGTATAAAACTTTGACTTGTTTTATGCTTCAAACCCTCTAAACGAAGAATTTGAGCCTCCACCCACTGATTGTATCCTAATTGCAAACGTATACACTTCGCTCGAGCCTCAGTTCTCAACGCCTCAATGAAATCGTCACACTGTTTTTCCCACTCGATGTACTCTTCAACAGTATTAATTACTGCTGCCCGTGCAGTTAAACTTTCTTCGGATTGCGACATGATGTAAAAAACGGGAAAACGCTTTACACCGATGCAAACTACGTGATGCTCCGACTGTGACTGTACCAATCACTCTAGTCTTTAACGTAAAAAACCTTTTTTTAAATGGAAATTTGCCATAGAACATCCAACGAGTCATCGCATGTTTACGCTAGACCAGCCTATAGCTCGGGGAAATGCATTCCAGAGCCGCTTCCATAGTGAGTCTTCCAGACTTCCTGCTACAAATTTCCATCTTTGCGACAAAGAAGAAGACGAAGAAGGAAAAAAATGTTTTCTTGTGTGTATGTGTGTCTGTGTGTGAAAGATACAATTAATGCAGTCATATAGTGAAGCATCATACAGTCTACACCGTGATAGCTCTTTCCTTTTCTATATTGTTTTTCATCCTATGTTGAATCATTTCCGCCCTATGCTGATACCACATTTTCTCCTACATTTGAAAGAGTATAACGAGTTGTTGCTGTTGTTGTATGTGTTTCTTATCTTTCATGGATACGTTGGACTAAACATTTTTTTGAAAAATCACAAAAATGTCGTCATTGGAGCATGGAATATTCTAGAAAGTCTCTTCGAAAAGTCAATTTTTGTCATCTCTCTCTCTCTCTCTCTCTCTCTCTCTCACACATCCATCATTTCCCGCATCTATGCATCTCTCTCACACCCATCATTTCCTGCATCTATCCATGTCTCTCGTACACCGAACACGTTGAAAAATGCTCTGGTAAACGATCTCACAGCGTATCGATAAGATTAACATACTCACACATCTATCCAAGTCGTCTAATGTATTATTGTACCCTTCCATCCATCTCTCTCACACCCATCATTTCCTGCATCTATCCATCTCTCTCACACCCATCATTCCCCGCATCTATCCATCTCTCTCACACCCATCATTCCCCGCATCTATCCATCTCTCTCACACCTATCATTCCCCGCATCTATCCATCTCTCTCACACCCATCATTCCCCGCATCTATCCATCTCTCTCACTCCCATCATTTCCCCGCATCTATCCATCTCTCTCGCACACCCAACCATCCACAGTCCCAAAACAGACAACCTACGCGGGAGGGGCATGGTGGGGAGCTGCGGGGACTCCACAGCTCCTAGGCAAGGGACCCGCGGTGGGGGGGCCGCCATCCCGCCACCGCATACCCCTCACCTCCGCTACGACCCGCCTCCCCCGCCTCCGCATACCCCTCGCCTCCACTTGGTCCAGAAACCCCGTTGCTCTAACTACTTGCACTTTCCAGGTTCGTGTGATTCACCGCACTTTACGCATCTGAATGATAAGTTGCAGTTTACGCTTGAATGACCGAGTCGCTGGCATTTTCTGCACTGATAAATGGTTCTTTTTTTCAGGAATTCCCATCTTTTTTTTTGTTACAGGATGTGGTTTGTGTGTCGAAGGTGTGTTGTTTCGCTGTCGTGTGTTAGATTTACTATATATATGGTTCGGTGTTGGTTGCTGGCGTTTGTTTTCATTTTGGTTATTTTTATTATTGTCGTGTTCGGTAGGTCGAGTGAGGTTAGTTCTTGCAGAATTTCTTCCTCGTTGAATTCTCCTGAGAGGCCCTTGAGCACCAGAGTTTTTGGTCTCATCGATTTTGGTGTGTACGTGAAAAATTCTTGACTGTTAGTACGGAGGATGTTTGTGATTTGTGTGTGGGCATTGATGTCTGCGGGTTGGATTGTGGCTTCGTTATTTGAAATTTGACGAATATGGAACATTTGTTTTTCGATTTTGTTTTCGATCAGCGTGGTGATTATTGCTTTAACGCTGTTCACATTGTTTAAGTGTATTGGCGGAGCCTTAGCATTGCGAACCGTTGGTTCGGGCTGATTTTTGTTTGAGTTGTCATTTTTTCGTGTGTTGTTTTCTATGTCCATTTCATCGTCGACCTCGGAAATGAGGTCGAAATTATTTGAGACGGGTGTTTCGATCCTGCTTGGTGGACTTACGTTCACTGTTTTTTTTGGTATTTGCCAGGTGTTGCTTCCCTGGTCTTGTTTGTTGGTTTCGGGATTGCCGCGAGAGCCACGAGCGTTTTTGAGGTTAGGGGCGACCGCGTGGATGCTAGCGGTCGTTTTATTTCCGTGGTCTCGCATGAAATCGCGAAATTCTTTATTCAGCACTTGTATGGTGCTTATTTTTGGGTTGTTACCTTTTTTTTGCATTTTATGGATGTTCGCAGCTTGTTGGTCGTTCGCTTCGTTTTTTCGTTTGCTTTTCGACATGGTGAGGTTATGTCTTATCGGGTCCCCACTAGGGGGGCCTTCTTTTGCACTTTCGTTTATAATATTTATTCGCGTTATTGCTATGGATGAACTGGTTAAATCTATTATTATTTTATGTTTATTTTTATTTTTATTTTTATTTTTATTGATTCAAGATAAAGAAACTTGGAAATCTGGCGGATTCGAGTTATTGCGCATGCGTCATCGGGAACGATCTGTACGCTACCGAGGTTCGCGTGCCGCGGGGATACTGACCGTTCTTCTGCAACCGGCTCTCGACACGAGACAACGTGCGCGCTCTCACTTTTGTGAATTCTTCAAATTTTCTAACGTTAAATTCAGTTCGCGAATGTAAAGTGTGTTCGGCTTTTCCTCGTGAAGCGAGCGCTCACTTCAGGCCAGCTCGTTTGGGCATTTTGACTCTTTTTTTGTACCTTTATAATTTTGCGAGATCTCGGCCGGCTCGACCACGCGGCGAACACGTGTTGGCAGCAACTTGTTGCGTAGCGATCGCTCTAAAGCGCATTTATTCTCACGAAAAGTATGTAAAATAGGTAAATAAATCAATTGTGTACTCTCTAATATTGCTCTCGTGTCGAATTATTTCAGTTTTCACCAAAAATCTCCCGCACGAGTCCATCCTGCTCTCGATCAATTTTCAGTGGCATTTTTCCGGGGCAATTTCCGGAACATCTAGTCTCTTCATTATCGACGTTCGCTGTCAACAATCAGCGAGCGATGCGAGGAGTTCCGATCCAAATTTCAAATTAAACGGCTGGAACTCTCCAGAATTTTCGAGAGAGTTCTAACGGCGCTAGAATCCACGAGTAGGCGAAGGGTGGGGGGCTAGGACCCTAATTCGCATTATCGCACATCTCGAGTTTCTCGAGGACTTACGTTTGGGACGACATCGAGGGCAGACGTCTTCTTCCGAGCCGTGGCCGTTCCGACAAGAAAGCGGCGGTCCCGGAAAATTCGAGGGAGTTGTTCGTGGTCTTGTACCGAGAACTCGCCTACTGAAACTGTAGCGGTGAGCCGTCGTTTCGCTTTGGTTTGTGTTTTTTTCGGATTCAGAGCTCTGGGTATTGTCGGTTTTTGGGTTTCATTTTCGTGTTGCCGACAATGCGGGATATTGATCGACATTAGTGTCGTGGGTTAAAGAGCGATATTGTTCAGGTACGCGCGCGCTGGGAAAAAGGTTAAATTACGTTTGTCTTGCGATTTTCATGTTTTTGCGAATATTTTCGATGTTAATTATTTTGAATTGCCGAGAGGAATTCCTGAAGTCCGTATAGGCGCAAGTTCACCTTAGATTAAGGATTTCGTATGGTATTTGTCGGGAAATTATTTGAGCTGCGTTGATCGATTGTTCCGAGTTATTTCGAATTTCAATTTCTGTTATAATTTTGTAATTGCGTAATTACCGAGACGTCTGTGTCTCGGTGAAGAAAGTTTTCCGGAAATTAATTTTTCTTTTTCTTTTGTCTAATTTTTCGAAATAATTTCATTTTAAATAAAATGTGATTCCGGGAATTATTGTGTAATTTAATTGTATTGCAAATTGTGTGCCGACCCATCCCCTCTACCAAATTTGACTAAATATTACAGCTACGACCGGGTAACAACCATTTCCTTTCTCGGGATAATTCAGTAAAAATTTGTTCAGTGAATTCCGAGCTGGCGCCCAGAATTATTTCGAGATAGAAATATTTTGCAGCGATGTGAAAAGTCGTTACAGCACCCATACAAATCGTACGCCCATTGTGAAACATCCTGACAAGCGAATTCAATTTTTTTCGTGCTTAATTCATTTTTGTTGTCAGACATTTCTGCAAACGAATTTCCCACCCTACAGTCGCCTACATTGTAGTACAACGTACAGCTGAACAAATGAGCTTCAATAAAATGAGTGGCGCCAAGCGCCGTAAATTGACAAGAGAAAAAGAGGAAAAAGAGTCACTCATAAACAAAAAAATTCCGCGGATTGACACTTTTTTTAGTAATGAGGAAACAGTTCAGTAAACGGCCCAAGCCGTGCAAGCATCAAGTTCTGCTACAACTGTGGATTCGACGGGCGAGGTAAATATCGACGTACCACGTACCCTGATAATTTAATATACGTATTAGACTGTTATTCGAAATTATTTTTTATTTTTCTTTCGCCAACGTTTGAGTAAAATTTGAAATAATTAATTATCATCACTCGTACAAGATGAATCTGAAGAAAAAACCTGTGGGTCCCAAACGCAAAAATGGGCAAAATAACGAGGCAACCTTGCTACTTAGTTCCAAAACCTTCATCTTTTGAGGAGCTTTGTAAAAATATAACGAATTTCATTCAGGGATTGCCGAGAACATGCAATGTACCAGGTTTGAATTTGTATTTCCTTGTTTCGTTAAAATTTTTTATTTTTTCATGAACCTTTTCGGAAAAGAGAGCTTTGGAAACCAACTGAAAATCTTATTATTTTGGCAATTTATGTTGATTGAGGTTTGAGGCTCACAGGTTTTTTTTCATTACAAATGACAAGTAAAAAGAAAACTATCTCAATAACCTATACTAAAACGTTGGCGATTGGAAAACATATATACATTTTTAAATAAGGCAGTCTCATGTATATTTCCTGCCTTACCATATCCTGCAATTTTTTTTCCGCATTCTCCTGACTTCAGCAAATATCGCGTTTGCAAGTAGACTCTATTGTCGAAAATGAAGAGGAGGAGAAAATAATCAACGAAAGTACGAATCCAGTGACTTCTGCGGCTGAAACTCGTGGCGATGGTCACGATCATGATTTTGATTTTTCTCTTGCTGACCCTGGTTTGTGGCCAACAAGAAATTCAGAAATGATTGATTTCATTTTACGAAATCCGTTGGAGCAAAAGGATCCGCGATTGAATAATTTTCGGACTTCAAAACGCGTTTATAGGTCTAAAACGACATATTGTACAGCCCAAATGTTTTACCAAAAAAATTCGAATGGTGAAATGCACCGACGAGAATAGCTAACATATTCGCACTCGAAAGGTTGCGTGTATTGCATACCTTGTATGCTATTCTCGACATCAGTGAACGCGTTTTCAGAAGGCTTCAACGACTGGAAGAATGATGTGCGAATAGCTGAGCATGAGAGAAGTCGTGGTCATCGATAAAACACACAAAAACATGTACTGCGAGGAAATTTATTGGGAAAGATTGACAGCAAGTTACATGTGCAATACATTCGAGAATGTAATTACTGGCGACAAGTACTGACTCGCGTTATAATTGTGATGAAGTTTCTTGTGTTACGTCCCGGTATTTTTGCCCGATCGTGTTAGGACTTACCGTGGTCGTAGCTGTAAAAGTTGCTCCGGTTTTGGATTTGCAAAGGCAAATCGGGGATTGGAGCCAGTTGTCCAGGCAGGTGGAATATTATGGTTTAGAGTTTTTGATTGTGTATGGAACGTCGGTGGATGAAGCAAACGATTGGTGTAGTAATTTAGTTGCCAACGGTGAACGATTAACAACTTTTATTAAAATTAACAATTATTAAAACTTGTACACTGAGCTTGTTACATTCGGTGAACATTTAATTGGTTTTGCGCGATGACCCTTTGAACTACAATGATTAGGGTCATTCGCAATTATTAATTCGGAAATTATAATTTTGGTTAGTTTACTTTTATTACGGTTCGCGAATTGTGTTTCGCGCAACCGTTTTAACTATTGCCGGACCGGACTTTGAAGGGGGGTCCTCGACCACGATGGTCGAGGCCCTTTTTGGAAAAACTTTAATATGCTGGTAGACCGTTCTGTTTGAGGTCTCCAGATCGACTGACTATTTAATTGTCCGCAAATAGTGCCCTGCACTTTTGTGGATATTAATCCGCGCGTGAAGTCCGCGATAAGCTGGACTTCGCGCGTTCGGGAGGTGTGGACCGTCTTCTCGCTACCGTGAGATCTCCAACGTCAGCAAATTTTGTGGACGATCACCGTGAGATCTCTACGGTTGAGACGTTCCCACCTTGATATGACTAAAATTATTTCAATATTAAAAATGAGTCAATTCGGGTATCGAACGGAATCCCAGGACGTAACACTTGCAAGCCGAGGCTTGGCTTTCCGAGGAACAGAAGAGAAATTTGGATCGGTCAGCAATGGCAATTATTTAGGTATTCTCGAAGTGATGGCTCGTAACGATCCATTCCTCCAGAATCACATCGATCGGTTCGGAAATCCAGGAAAAGGGAACGTATCGTATTTTTCTAAGGATATTTGCGAAGAATTCATTCCGATAATTTACGATAATCTACTCGAAAAATTGATTTTAGACGTAAAAGCCTCTAAATATTATGCGATAAGTGTTCATTCGACTCCCGACATTTCGCACTCGGATCAGTTGACCTTCATTATCCGGTACGTGTGCAAAAACGGAGAGCCCGTAGAACGGTTTTTGCAATTTATACCTATTAAACGCCACCGCGCATCTGAGATAGAGCAGGCGATTATGCAAGTATTATTCGACAAAGATATCGACATAAAGGACTGCCGTGGACAATCTTACGACAATGCGAGCAATATGTCGGGCTGTTACGGTGGGGTACAAGCCAAAATTATCGAACGCAATCCTTTGGCGATTTACGTCCCGTGCGCAGCGCATTCCCTCAATTTAGTGGGTCAAGCAGCTGCTGATTGTTGTTTGAGAGCGACCAGATTTTTTATGTTCGTGCAACACGTTTACACATTCTTGAGTGCATCTACGGCCAGGTGGGCACAAATAAAATCGAAGGTCGAAAATCAGCCTGGAATGCTCTTGCCCAAAAGTTTGTCTGGCACAAGATGGTCAGCTAGAGCGGAAGCATGCCGAGCACTCGTAAGATCGTGGGAGAGTCTGCGAAACGCCATCGACGATATTGCGGAAAATGGTTCCGAAAAGCCAGCCACAAAAGCCGAAGCCGAAGGATTATCGCAACAATTTGGTTTGGTGGAGACCGCCATAATGGCTGTGACTTGGAGCGACATCTTGGAGCGTTTCGAAAAAAGGAATAAAAGTCTCCAGCGGGTTAACATAGATTTGACAACAGTTGTACAATTGTACGATGCCCTCCAAGCATTTTTTGTCGGTTTGCGTGATCGTTTCGACGATTATGAAGAGAAAGCGAAGGAGCTATCTCAATGCAACGAATATGCGCGTGAGAATCAGCAAAGCAGAAGAAGGACCGCTCGATTTGACGAGGTAAACGGTAATGAAGCGATATTGGACGGAAAACAAAACATGCGCATAAAAACGTTTCTCGTCATACTCGATCGATTGTCAGGAGAATTAGAAAAAATAAGTCTCGCGTACAAAAATGTCAACGCTCGCTTTGGCTTTCTCAGTCGTTTGCCATCACTTACGGATGCAGAGATCATCACACAATGTGAAGATTTACAATCGATATACTCCACCGATCTTGACAACGATTTCGTTGAAGAATGTATTCATTTCCGGAATTTTATCCGGGAAATCGGATTGACGGACGATGAACTCAACATTGGGAAATTTTTGATGATCATTCGCGAGAAGAATATTGTTGCTACATTTCCCAATATGGATATCGTTTTTCGAATGTAACTCACGCTTTTCCCCAGTAACGCTACAGGGGAACGTTCCTTTGATATGACAGAGACCGATGCAATCGTTGATAAATTTGCAAGCTTAAAAGCGAGAAAGCAAGCGTTTTAATCGGGTGCACTGATTCGGCAATATCTCCAATATAAAATTATCTGTGCTCCATTCCTACCTACAAACCTACGTAATATATTGTAACGGCACGGATACGCGACAGCTAACGATCCGCCCGGCGCGGCGTCCGTCGCTCGACTACGGTAGCGCCAAGCGGCCGATAGCCGAACCATCTTGCGGCTCGCGAAGACGCGAGTGGACAGAGTGGGGGAAAGTGACAAATTTTTGACTAAGAGTGGGGATTGAGCGTACCTCATTCGATTGCGCGCTTAAGAGTGGGGATTGCGTGTGAATCATTCGACCACGCGCCCAAGAGTGGGGACGAAAAGGGACTGTGCGACCGTTATGCGCAAGCGCGATGAATGTTGAACGAATGAGAGCGAAGGATGAATGAGTGGGAGAAAATAATCTCCAGTAACGTTTGGCAAGCGCCCTACCACAAAGAACTCGAGCGAATAAGACGGCGAGTTATTTTTAGATTGGAGAACAAAGGATTCTGACAGTATAAAAGCCGGTGCAGAACAGCACTCGGCACTCATTCTTCTCCAAGAATTCAAAGCAGAATCTTGGACAGTAAACACAGAGCTTTCTTCGCTCCTACAACGACAAACATAACCTTTTCGAATCTTTCCTTTGTTCATCGGCCACGGAGTAGTTCGGTTTCGTTCGGCTCCCGCAACCGGTGTGCATTTCCTAAACCTAATCCTTTTCTGTGTGCATCGGCCACGGAGCAGTTCGGTTTCGTTCGGCTCCCGCAACCGGTGTGCATTTCCTAAACCTAATCCTTTTCTGTGTGCATCGGCCACGGAACAGTTCGGTTTCGTTCGGCTCCCGCAACCAGTGTGCATTTCCTAACACAAATCTTTCCCCGTGTGCATCGGCCACGGAGCAGTTCGGTTTCGTTCGGCTCCCGCAACCGGTGTGCATTTCCCAAACCTAATCTTTCTCCGTGTGCATCGGCCACGGAGTAGTTCGGCTCCGTTCGACTCCCGCAACCAGTGTGCATTTCCTGAAAACCTCAAGGGAATTTCGGCCACGGAATTGTTCGGCTCCGTTCAATTCCCGCAACCGGGATTTCCAATCCTTACCTTTCATTCTCTCTCCAACCGCACAATCTCTCGTTTGTAGGAGTGAAGGAGTTCAACGCAATTAAATTATTAATTGAATTTATTGGTCAGAATTCTGATTAAAAATTTGCCCAAAATCAATTAAAGCCAATGAGCCTGCGAAAACTTGTTCAATTCGATAGAAATCAAATTGTAAAACCGAAACAAGCGTGCGTTTTTAAACAAAAATTGTCCAAATCAATTAAAAAGCAAAATTAGGGCGTTTTATTGTTGAATTAATTAATTACAGTGTTAAACAAACATGCGTGCGTGCGAATCATAAAACAAAAGCGCTAGAAATAGATCAGAAATCAGCATCGCGTCAAACAAGCGTTTTGCCGCACTTTTTAAAGTAAAATAAGATTATCCGCGTTAGGCAAACGTAATTGGTCATCGAAAAATGAGTCTAGATTAAAAACACAACTTGATATTGTATAGAATCAACGGGTTTTACTCGAATTTCCAAGAAAATAAGAAAGAAAAGGATAAATTACCACAAATTGCCATAAATTACCACGTGAGCGGTAAAATGACCGAATAAATTTCCATCAAGATTTTATGACAAAAAATTCGTTTAGTTTTTGCGGTTCGATTGCGATAAAGAAAATACATGCAAAATAAAAAGAACACTCGTTAATGTGTAAAATAACACGTGAATTTAGAATAAATTGCTTTTATTTGTTAAAATTTAAATAAAAATCTCGTTCTTTTCTTCACACCTGCTCCTTTTTATCGAAGCTCGAACCGACGTGTAACGCGAGGGGTTTTTGAGTAGATTTCATACCGTTACAATATGTATGATTTGTAACGGATTTTCCTCTTTTTCGCGCACGGACAGTGAGGGAATCGTTACAAATTATACGCGGCTTAGAACGCGGTGCGTGAACCACGTTTGCGCGCGTTCGAGAGAAGCTACGGGATGTTTGGGAGCATGCGGGCACAAGTACAATTCTACGCGGTTTACCGCGGTCAACGAATTCAGACGTACATAGAAGCGCAGTTCTTATGGCGGCTCTGAGGACAAACTTTCTGCGACTCGAACGGCCACTTGGCGGCGTGGCGGTCGCAGTGCGGCAGCGATCTCTCTCTTTCCTATTGGAGAGGTGAAACGTCTTTGAGCTGGGCGCGTGGGGTCAAGGGTTCGAACCCCCAACTGTTCCTTTTTTTTTCCTATCAATTAACTACATGCACGTTTCATGAAATTTTTATAATAAATGAACATTTTCAAGACGAAAAACATGGTTCAACTGAATAAAATCACAAAAATGAAATTGAAAAAATTATTATGGGAATCGGAAACGCATTTGAGCTAAGTGCGCGGGGTCGAGTGTTCAAATCCCACCGTTCCCTTTTTTTTTTTTTTATTAATCGATTACTTGCATGCTTTATAAATGTTTTACTGTAAAAATGGACATTTTTCAGGCGGAAAGCATGGTTCAAAAAAATAACATTTCAAAAGTAATGTGTTAAATAAAAAAATTAAAATTCTCTTCCAACCGAACTATTTAGTTAAAAAAGGGAAGAAAAATTGAAGAAAAGCTGGAAAAAAGATGTAGAATCAAAGCTTGAGAGCATCCCATTAATGAGGATCGATCATCCATTGAGAAAAAATATTCTGTGATCTTTTCGTCGTACCTGTTCCATTTTTTTTTTATTAATCTGCCAAAACGGATAAAAACCGGGATAAATTGATAGCGTATAGCAATATTTCATGTGCCCACTCTTGGTTCATTTTAGTTCACGTATAGCGGTACAATAGCAAAATGAACAGTCAATTTCAGAGCTTGTTATGAAAAACGAAAACCATGCGTGAGCTAAAATTATTCAATGGAAACCACGGGAAGGTGGTGGGTATTTTCCATCGGGAGGGGGAGGATCTAGTGATGGGAGAGGGTAGGAGTGAGGAATTAGTGCAATCGATAGAAGTCTTCCTACTGTAAAATAGAACACAAAAATATTAATTACATGAGTATATATACTATGGGGATTCTAATTCACATTCCACCCCCACTCCAACCTCCCCCCTTTTTACCTCCCCCCTTTTTATGATCCCAATAAATGACGTCATCCCCGCCCCCCCTTTTACCTCCCCCTCTTTTATGACCTCGCCCACTTCCCCGACGATCCACCACCCCCTCCCACCCACCCACCGCCCCCCTCCCACTTTTGCTGGCAAGTAGCATCAAATGCACCCACCACCCCCTCCCGACCGCCCACCACCCCCCTCCCGCCCACCCACTGAGAGAAAGTTAAGTGCTTTTGAGATAAGGATCGCAGTTAAGTGATTTTATTGGGGGGGTCACTGAGAGAAAGTTAAGTGCTTTTGAGATAAGGATCGCAGTTAAGTGATTTTATTGGGGGGGGTCATAAAAAAGGGGGGGTGAGATACGCCGTTAAGTGCACTGATACCGATCAGCAGCATCCGGTGGCGAGAGTCGCATGAGTCATCCCAAGAAATACCGTCGGTGTGCGAGCGAGGGATGAGTCACCCCACCCCAACTGAGTGAGACCCTTTTCCCTTGAGATAAATAAGTTTTCGATAAGGATCGCAGAGGCCCCAGGTAACCCAGCTAAGTGGGGGGGATTTTCCAGCCGAGCGCGCGAGCAAGAGATAAGTCCCCCCCTTCCGGCGCTTACCCTTTATACTTATATATATAGGGATGGGATCATCTATTGCGATGGGGGAAGGTCGATAAATCATTTTTAATTTCAAATTTTTTTAATTTTCGAATAAAGTTTTTATTTTATTTTTAATGAAAGAAGAAAAAAAAAAAGTTCCGGGACGTCTGTAACATATGAAACATGAAAAAAAAAAAATTAGTAAAATTTTTGAAAATTTAAAATATAAAAGAATTATAATGAAAAAGAAATACTTACCAAGGTATATTTCTGCAAATGTTGCACGATCCATGCGCCATGAACATACATAGCGTGTCCATACAACTCGCACATCGAAACTGGAGGACGTCCTGGCACGCTCCTACGATGTGGTCCGAGTATGCGGTTACTTGCCCATAGACGTGTGGATTGAGCAAGTAACAGTGATGACAGATTAGATCACCCGCACGCGTTTGATAAAAGGACCGATTAACACACGTGCGGGTTGATCTATTCAACGAGTTCGCGATCGCTTGGGAAATCCTATTCTCATAGATCACATCGCTGATTATTCCGTTATCACTCACATACCCGGCATCGGGAGAGATGGGGTGGTACTGCTCCATTTCTGGGTCGTAATTCGGGCCGTTATGGAGAAGATTGAAAAAATCGAAATAATCAGCGGCTGGTTCCACAGCCTCCACCTCATCATCGGCTGGTTCCACAGCCTCCACCTCATCATCGGCGATGTCGATGACCTCGGGCTCGACATCGACGATCTCAATGAGCTCAGGCTCGATGATGTCATCGACTATCTCAATGACTTCGGGCTTAATGACGGCCGGATAGATAATCTGGCAGTCATCGTCCCAGCTCACCAAGTCCATAACCTCGTCATTGATGATCGTCTCAGCATCCGAGACGTTGATGTAACCGCCAAAGTTCTGCCCAAGGTCCTCCTCAACGAGCATCGCCGCATAATCCTCGATATCGAAATATTCAGTGTCCATCACTTGGCCCTCCGGACCGAATATCGCGTTATCATCAAGTCCTTGACTAAACACCGCGTCATAGTCCTCGACTTCGGAGAACTCGGCGTCGCTGATATCAATTACTTCAAAAATTCCAGACATTATGCGAAACACTCTCGGGGACTGATGCACAAAAAAACTCAAAACACTTTCACACGGCGAATACGCGAAAAACTCGGTAGATTTTGCACTTAGATATCACTAGTACAAAATGTATGAAACGTCGTGAATTTTGTAACGGGAATCGAGATGCACGATAAAGAAATATCACGAAAAAAAAATGATAGAAATATTCCGCACGACGTACCACGAAGATTGCAAACAGCAGAATGGTTTAATTTTCAAGGGAACGTACCCTTTTTTAAATACTAGCATTCGGGTAGTGGGTAGGAGTTACTTACCCCCTACTCTACGATGTTAAAGAATACGATGGGCATTTTCAAATTTTTATGAAACTAAGAAAAATAAAAAAAATTTTAAAAATATTTAATCCTTTCGTAAGGCTCTTGAGGATTGCTGACAGCGTATAGCATTTGAGTGATTAGAACTTATGAATGGAATTCTATATTTCAAACTCATTAAGGCCTTCGGGAGAAAGTTAGAGTTGTTTTTTTTATTTTTTTATTTTTTATTTTTTATTATTCCCAACTCTGATAGAGCAGTGCAGTCTTAATGAGCTATCTCAGGTAGAAAAACCCTTCCGGCGAGGAGTTCGCTACATACCCCCACTTTTCTCGAAAACCTTAGATTCTAATCAGTATAGGGTTACCGTCTAGCCGTTACTCTAAAGGTTTTTTATTTTGTCTCATTAGACTTCGAGTTGACGTCAACATGGATAGATGTGCTAGTGTATATACAATTCATCCGTTGAAAAATGTATTGGACTTGACAAAAAATGAGCTAGAATCAATACCTAAAGCTATGCTATTAAACCATTACAGTGCTTACATTAGGAAATTGTGGGATCGGTTGCCTGAAAGATTGCAGTCTGATAGTGAGGTAGCATCGTACTGTGAGTGTCGTGATCATTTCAATCAAGTGTGGGAGTGGGGGCACGTTGACGCGTATGGGCCTAGTCGTCGAGACTGTGAAAAGTGTTGGATTATGGAGAAGCTTGTTTATGATTATGCAATTCAACGCATAAAAAGCCCCACAGAATTGACGAAAAGTGATCTTTTAATTATTTCACCCACAACATTTAAAAGATATTTCAGTGAATTCACCGATATCTTGTGGGATAAAATGCCAAGCTATTATCAATGTGATCGTGAAATTAGATCGTATCGTCGTTGTTATGAACATTGGAATATGACGGGTGATTGCATAGATGGTCCAACACGACAACGTCGTAACTGTAGAAAGTGTTGTGAGACTGTCGAACCTTTATGCACCTGTCTAGGATGCAGGCGCCAGAGGCGATAAGGATGCCGCGAACAAGTTTGAACCTGTTTGAGAAGCAAGGATACCTCGGTGAAAGATGCTGCGAACAAGATTGAGCCTGTTTTGAGAAGCTAGGATACCTGCGTGAAAGATAAGAGGGCTGCGAACAAGTTTGAACATGTTTGGGATGCTGAGTATGAGGGATGCTGAGGAGAAGGGGATGCTGAGTGGGAGGGATGCTGGGAGAAGGGGGATGCTTAGGAGAAGGGATGACTGATACAAATAGAAGAGCTGAGAATAGGAGCCAACTCATTCTTACATCAACCTCGTACAGTACACATCTTCGAACCATGGATTTTGCCAGCATCAACGAAATTACGCAACAGTCTGAATTTCTGCCCACGAAGAAACTCAAAGACCTTCAAGTCAAAGGCAATTACACCGTCAGTGATATTCGACTAATCAACACGAAATATGGAGATCGATACGTCGCCGAGATCAAGGGTGAATTCAACATTTTCCTGTCCGCTCGAGTCGTCAGAGCATTTCAACAAAATGCCTCAATGTTCGAGGAGTTGATGAAGACCGCACGTGCAGGCCAACTTTCCATAAAGTACCTCGGTGGAAATTTAAATGGCATTGAATTTCACAAAATTTGAAATGTATCGAATCTTAAATATCGGTTGGAATTCAACCTGAATTCATGTAAAATTGTAAAATGTTGATGTGATGTATGAGGAGGAGGAGGAGGAGGAGGAGGATGAGGAGGAGGATGATGAGATGGGCGAGTTAATAAACAGCAAAAATATTTTGGAAAATGTATTATTTATTCAAACACCCCTCGTTTACACAAGTTATTATAAACATAGAACCAGCTTTTGAGCGATTTAACATTCATCATCGCGCAATTAGCGTTTGCAGTGTGGTGGTGGTGGTGTGGGCAATTGGATGGAGTTTTCAGCAACTCCTTCAACGATGGGCAGTCAAGGGTCTCCAAGTCGATAATGTCCATTGAAAGGAAGCTCTCAAGCCATAAAGATTTTTGTCCGCCTTTAACGTAGACAACTCGAGCTCGTTGTAAAATTCCTTGGACTATTGGTTTCACTGCGTCGTAGACTATGGTTCCACATTCCCATGACATGCCATGGTAATTACGCTCCAACCACTTATTCATTATTTTATATTTAGATGGTAAATAATTCCATGCGTATGGCGGCTTGAAGAAGAGCGTCAAGGGTTCAGAATTTTTCTCGTCCGCACGAATGATGGAAATTTCCTTGAGAATAAATTCATTGTTGGGTCCCTTGAAACCTTGCAGATCGACGATAAACTCCATCTCGACTGATGCTCCAGCATCCACCACCACACCTTTTTATACCAATTTTTTAACCCCACCACTCAATGGCTTATACTCTACGACGCGATCATGTAGAACGAGACAGTATGCACATGTGTGTGCAGGGATGTTGGTTTTTGTCTCAAACTCTAGGCGGACATCCACCGGTCCGGATTTCAGAGAATCATTTTGTTTGGAGCAGTCGATTACGATGAGAGGTGCATGCATGAGAAAATCGGTTTTACTCAACCACGGCTCAGCCTCCCTGCCATAATACTCTGATTGAAAGTTTGTGTACATCTCATAAAGTAGTGCATACTGATTTTGTTGGATATTTAAATTCATATTGCCATATGGATAACATTGCGAATTCAAGTATAATTTCACATCGGTTATATTGCAGTGATCGAAAGCGCTCGCATTCTTAGCCACAGCATTTTTACGTCCAGTTTGCATTGCGAGAATTACATAGCGTGGTTTTTCCAATTGCGTTGAAGTTTTGACGGACCATACGTGCTTGGAGGTTGCGGGGAGCATTGGATATTCATACAATTCCCACGTACGATAACTCATTGAAATTGGTGTGTCTTTAGCAATAAACTTTAAAAGTTGAATTTTTCGTTGATCTCCAACAGTCACATACGGTACGAGCCATTCAATTTTCCGCAGACTAAGTCGATAATTTTCAGCGGTCGTTTGCATTACAGCATTGTGATCAGTCCGCGATCGGGTCAAGATCAATTCATGCTTTGCATTAACCACAATTTTTCGATAATCTTCAGCAAAGCCTAGCAACATACTCAATGGTATGCAAATATGAAAGTTCCCCGCCGCATCAACAATTTGCTTTGTTTCCTGAATGTCAATCCAACCACTATTTTCCAACATTGAACTTTTTGCCGGTGTGAGTGATGTCAGTCCTTTAATGAGCGATGTCACGCCCACATTTTTATTACGATCGATTTCCACGGCATTGAGTTCATAGCGCACTTCCTCAAATAAATGACAAATCGCATTGTTGACGAGCTTCGTTGTAGCTGTTGGTAGACCATCCTCTTTCGTCAGTTTGCCGCAAATGTGTATAGAACTTTTGCTCGGTAAAATTGATAAATCTTGATGTTGAATTGAAATACGTATTTCATCGCTATTCTCATACGTTGAAGAGGCGTATGGTTGATGAGCATGAATCTCATAATGCGTGATGGATTCATCGAACATGATTGGTGTTTGAATATTTACGATTTCTTCCGCCATTGCACACAACAAATACACAATGCGCAATTCAAATAATTTCTCACGCGTGCACGCCACAAACTTTTAGACCCAAATTCTTCAAGAGTAAAAGGTTGCGTGGTGTTAACACTTTGAGCGGTGGTTGACGACTGATTTCCGCGCTCCATGCTCGCTTATTATTAATAGATGTCCGATTAAACACTATGCCCATTGAGATGAAGTCGTATGGTGATTATTTCACCGCGGAAATTCACTAAATCACCCTCCTGATCCACAATACGGAGCTGAATATTGTCAATTATTTTAGTTGTGACTGGCAGATAAATAACGTTTGACGGCACTTCAATAATTTTATAGCCCGGTGGTACTGAGGGAAAAAATTCATGAATTGTATGAACTTTCCGCCCATTAATATAAGCACCAGTTGTTATGTTACACTCAACACGTATGGCGTTCACCTTGAGAATGGACACTGGCAGATCAGATACGTGTCTTTTATTGGGTTCCAACTCGCGTGCTGTAAAACCCAGCAGAGTTGCAATTGAATTATTCCTCGCAAAGTAGATCGGTTGATTACACTCAATTTCACTGCGCAATGTATTATTATTAGGTTTAAGTTTTAAATTAATATTTCTACCCGCTAATTGTGTTTGCAAATATTTTTCAATATCCTCAATTTCATAACTTCCCGTTGGGATTGTTAGCTCATGTGTTCCTACATAAAATTTATTGCACCCAATGTCGATATTGGGAATAGAGTTGAATGTCAATAGCTCAACAAGTCCAAGAGTATAATTTATGTGTGAGGATAACTCAATGGGTGGGAAAAATTGTGTATCGAGAATGGCCGATGACCCAGAGATCGTAAACGTTAGACTGTTAGCCATGCTGCTAATAAACTAATTATGAACCTCTAGAACCCCGACTTATATAGCTTATAATTATCTCGGCGAGTTAGTTGTTTGCATAGGAATTCCAAACACAAATGTCCGCACACAATTGTACCAAATTCTTGATATCTTTTATAATTATAATTAACGCTACCAACATTGAAATATCTCATGAGTTCGGAGGGTGGTGGGAGATCACCGAAACTATCAAAGTACATGACTTTGCGTCCAGTCTTTTTATACGCGACCCAATGTGTGCCTGTGCCCGCATTTTCATCCAAATTAACAATTCCTGTCTCATTCTCGCGAGGTCCACTTGCAGGCAATGTGTCACGCATGTAAACTCCACGGAAATGAGGAATTTTCATGATTTTCCCAAACTTTCGAAGATCGTGATCGGTAAGTGGTTGATGCGGTAGCGTAATTATTAGTTTTTTGGCTGAATGTGAAGACCCAGACCCTGCTTGTATGGTTTCAAGTGTAACCCCTTGCCTAGCGCAATCGCTTCCATCATTGAATTATGACGTTTACTTTCTCCCAATTCTGCTCTAGCTGCTTGAGCCTTATTTACAGCCCCGACTATTGCTGCCGCACCACCGGATAAAGCACCGGCAGCACTTAGGCCGGCAAAGATGGGTATGAGAAACGGTAGTAAACCACCGATTTTTCGGGGTACAGGTAAAATACGTGGAATCTGCACTTTGAGACCTTTGACGCTGGCACGCGCGCCCCTTAATGCCGACTTAATAGCTTGACGTGAGTCACCACTTTCCGACATCGCATTGCGCGCAGCAGAAATGACATTTTTTAAGCAAATCCCCGCCAACTTTTTCACCACCGCCCGCTTCTTCTTCTTCTTTCGAATCACTTTCCTTTTTCTTTTTTCAGCCTTCATACCCAAACCAAGCTTCACCTTTGCCTTCATAATGTTTGTAACGGCCCACGCACTTGCTCTTTCACCAATACTAGCGTCTCGCGATGTCACACGTTGCCAGGCTTGTTCCGCCAAAGCTTTATCAGCCAAATGTCTCGCTGTCAGATTTTTCAGATTTTTCGAATATGCAATATCATGCTGTTTACACGCAGCATCCAGAGGGTTTTTACCAGGATCACCACGTGCAAGACGCTTAATCAACTTTGTGCCTGGACCACAATATTGATAACCCGGCAAATGTAGTTCTACGGGAAGCTTATTGATTAGGCTGTTGAGAATACCACTTCCCGCGACCATTGCCCCGCGACAGTTAATGCTAAACTGACTATTCATAGCATTATAAAAACATATTTATATGGTTTCCAGCACAGTTACATGCGAGATGGCGTCCAAGAAACAAGTTTCCGGCGGTAAACTTCCCATAATGAATTTCGACGAATTTGTTAGCGGTGGTGGTGGGGGTGAGAAGAAAAAGCGTCATGGGAATCTATTGCCCGACAGCATCCGAGCAGTGTTTTGCGGTCCATCGAATTGTGGAAAAACAAACGCTCTACTCACCCTCTTAATACATCCGAATGGTTTGAGATTTGAAAATATTTATCTCTATTCCAAGTCGTTGAAACAGCCAAAATATCAGTTACTGGAAAAGTTGTTGCAATCGGTGCGGGGAATTAGTTATTTTCCATTCAACGCTCATGAACAAGTTGTCTCGCCGAGTGAAGCACGACCTAATTCCATTTTCATCTTTGACGATATAGCATGTGAAAAACAGGATAATGTGAGAGCATTTTTTTCTATGGGAAGACATGAGATTGTCGACTGTTTCTATCTTTGTCAAACGTATACACGTGTTCCAAAACATCTTGTCAGAGATAATGCAAATTTTGTGGTACTTTTTAAGCAAGACGAAATGAATCTAAAGCATGTGTATAATGATCATGTGAATACCGACATGACTTATGCAGCATTCAAAAATATGTGTACACAATGCTGGAAGTCTGATAGATATGGATTCATCACGATTGATAAAGATAGTGAAATAAATGCGGGGCGATATCGAAAGGGTTTTGATTCTTTCCTAACCCTCGCCGCTAACGATAAATGACGAGTCTTTGCGTTGAGAAAAACAGTATAAGTTGAGACTTACTCGTGGCAGCAACAACAACAACAACAACAATATGAAGAGCAACGATTTTTTGAAGGAGAAAAATGTGGTGTCTCAAATTGCTAAGGCAAGTGATGCAATTCGCCGCAAATATCGAATATTAAAAAGTGGCCATGATACAACACAACTGCAAATGCAAAAGGTGTTTAAACCAATTGTTGAACCGTTGGAAGAGCTGGTTTCATTGAAAAAGCATCGAGAAATTAAGAGTGAAAAAGTGCACATCAAGAAGGAGGAGGAGGAGGAGGAGGAGGATGAGAAAGCTGAGCATGATACTCTTCAAAACATTTCCCTAAATCAAACACTCGATAAGACTTTTGCGAGTCAAGATGAAAGTTATATTGTGGATGATGGAGTGTCAACGGATGATGATGAGAAATCCAGTAAAGACGTCGATAATTTAATTCATGAATATCTCACTATGCTGCGTAGTGATGATAAAAAGAGTCTTGACATGTCGTATGGTGTGAGGAATCTTGCTAATGATAAATTAATGATTGGCGATTCACCAATAAGTTTCAAAGGTAATTTTATTTATATTGGTGATGAAAAGTATGTGAAATCTCTTGGTTTAATAGAATTACTTTTTAAAAAAGTACCGAAAATGGATTATTTATCTCCAACAGATTTGTCGAATTATGCGCAAATTGTTATTATTACGAATGCATATAGGAAAAATTATATGCCTAAGAGTGCCATACGCCTAAGTAATAGTTATAAGTTTAAAAATTACATTGCAAACATTGTGGCGCAGCGTGGCGCGCATCACGGTGGGAGTATGCATAAGGTTATGAGAAATAATATGTCATTCCAATATGTGCATTGGGATGATCCGAATGAGCTAGTGGATCGTCTTCGTTTATTACTCGCATCGCAAGCTGCTGGGAACTCATCCCATTCAAATGAAATTGTTTCCATTATTGAGGAATTGCGTGAAGCTAAAATTATTTATTAATACGCGTAATCAAAGTTTTTCATGCATTTGCAAAATGCCTATTGACGTGTTTGGACGGTCATTAGTAGATGAATCAGGCTGATTCTGGACCAAGTGGAGGCGAGGGGTATGCGGAGGCGGGGGAGGCGGGTCGTAGCGGAGGTGAGGGGTATGCGGTGGCGGGATGGCGGCCCCCCCACCGCGGGTCCCTTGCCTAGGAGCTGTGGAGTCCCCGCAGCTCCCCACCATGCCCCTCCCGCGTAGGTTGTCTGTTTTGGGACTGTGGATGGTTGGGTGTGCGAGAGAGATGGATAGATGCGGGGAAATGATGGGAGTGAGAGAGATGGATAGATGCGGGGAATGATGGGTGTGAGTGAGATGGATAGATGCAGGAAATGATGGGTGTGAGAGAGATGGATGGATGGGTACAATAATACATTAGACGACTTGGATAGATGTGTGAGTATGTTAATCTTATCGATACGCTGTGAGATCGTTTACCAGAGCATTTTTCAACGTGTTCGGTGTGCGAGAGACATGGATAGATGCAGGAAATGATGGGTGTGAGAGAGATGCATAGATGTGGGAAATGATGGATGTGAGAGAGAGAGAGAGATGACAAATATTGAATTTTCGAAGAGACTTTCTAGAATATTCCATGCTCCAATGACGACATTTTTGTGATTTTTCAAAAAAATTTTTAGTCCAACGTATCCATGAAAGATAAGAAACACATACAACAACAGCAACAACTCGTTATACTCTTTCAAATGTAGGAGAAAATGTGGTATCAGCATAGGGCGGAAATGATTCAACATAGGATGAAAAACAATATAGAAAAGGAAAGAGCTATCACGGTGTAGACTGTATGATGCTTCACTATATGACTGCATTAATTGTATCTTTGACACACAGACACACATACACACAAGAAAACATTTTTTTCCTTCTTCGTCTTCTTCTTTGTCGCAAAGATGGAAATTTGTAGCAGGAAGTCTGGAAGACTCACTATGGAAGCGGCTCTGGAATGCATTTCCCCGAGCTATAGGGTGGTCTAGCGTAAACATGCGATGACTCGTTGGATGTTCTATAGCAAATTTCCATTTAAAAAAAGGTTTTTTACGTTAAAGACTAGAGTGATTGGTACAGTCACAGTCGGAGCATCACGTAGTTTGCATCGGTGTAAAGCGTTTTCCCGTTTTTTACATCATGTCACAATCCGAAGAAAGTTTAACTGCACGGGCAGCAGTAATTAATACTGTTGAAGAGTACATCGAGTGGGAAAAACAGTGTGACGATTTCATTGAGGCGTTGAGAACTGAGGCTCGAGCGAAGTGTATACGTTTGCAATTAGGATACAATCAGTGGGTGGAGGCTCAAATTCTTCGTTTAGAGGGTTTGAAGCATAAAACAAGTCAAAGTTTTATACACACCGGTGCGGGAAATAGCAGTGAAAGTGAGCTGATATGGCGTGAGACGGAGAGTGCGTTTAAATCGCGTGTAACAACGGGTGCGATTATTAATCAGACTCACATAGATCCACGGTTATTCCTCATGGATGCTGGTGAAATAGCCATTAAAAAAGTGCAAGAGGCTATTCATCAACACAACTGTGTTAAGGTGAATACACTTTTTAGTGGTGAATTTGTTGTGGGTGACAAACATGCGTATAAGAGCATAAATACGCGAAACTTTGAACTTATACAAATGAGCGACTTGAATGCGTGATATGAGGAGCAGGTCGTTGAGCCTACCCTGGCTAAGCTCGAGGAGTTTCAAGAGCAAGACAGCGGGTGGTCGTTACAACGCATTCTCAACCTAACTCTAAATATTAATAAATACAGGCCAATGAGTGCAGGTTGTCGTGTCATACTACCTCGAGATATAAGACTGAAAAAGGCTGTTGTCAATGTACAATCGCGAGACAATAACGCCTGCTTTGCATGGGCAGTGATGGCAGCTCTCTATCCAACCGAGACGCATAGTGATCGCGTAGCGTCATATCCTGATTACCGCACCATTCTCAAATTCACGGGTATTACCTTCCCCGTTGAATTAAATAAAGTGAAAAAATTTGAAATTTTGAACAATCTCTCCATCAACGTTTATGGACTACAAAAGGGTGTTGTTGTGCCTATTCACATCACCGCGGAGAAAAAGGAAAGGCACATCAATCTGCTTTATTTGGAGGCTGGTGGGGAGGATCAAGTTGGGCATTATGCGTGGATCAAAAACCTTTCACGCCTAGTGAGCTCCAGCTTGAGTAGGCATGGAGCCGAGAAACATATCTGCGATCGGTAAGTGGATAAAAATAAATTTCAAATTAAAAAAAAAAATGTCACCCTATTGGTATTTAATCGTTTTTTTTCAAATTTTTTTCAATTTTTCTAGATGCCTACACTATTTCTCGTCGAGGGAGAAGCTGCAATTGCATGATGTGGATTGTGGGAAAATTAACAATTGTGCGGTTCGACTACCCAGCGAGGAGGACAAGTGGCTGAGTTTCTCCAATTCTCAGCGGAAGGAGCGGGTACCATTCATTGTCTATGCGGACCTTGAATGCATTCTCGAAAAAACTTCCGAAGAAGAGGAGAGGAACAGCGGACGTCAGCAGCAGCATCATCCGTTTAGTGCAGGTTGCTATGTTAAATGTTCTTATGATGACTCCCTTTCGGGATATTATGCTCATCGCGGGGATGATTGTATTGAATGGCTCGTCAACCATTTAAAGGCGTTAGCTCTGCAGGTCGAAAAAATCTTGAAGAAAAATGTTCCTATGCGCGAGCTAACGCCCTTAGAATGGAGGCGATTTCGTGAGGATCGAGCGTGTCACATTTGTGAAAAAGATTTTTCAAATTTAGACCAACGGGTGCGCGATCATTGCCATTTGACCGGACAATTTAGAGGTCCAGCCCATTTAGACTGCAATTTGAATCATCAAAATCCTTTTTTCATTCCAATAGTTTTTCATAATTTATCTGGTTACGATGCACATTTTATAATTAAAGAGGTCAGTACGGCGTTCGAGGGTAAAACCGATGTCCTACCTCTAACGAAGGAAAAATACATTTCATTTTCCAAAACGATTCCAACGTCGAAGGACTGGAGAAAAAATATTAAACTAAGATTCATCGACTCATTTAAATTTCTCGCGGCTAGTTTGGACAAGTTGACCTCATTTTTAACCGTTGATAAATTGGGAATTTTAAAATCACAATTCCAGAGCTTATCATCTGATGATTTTATGCTATTAACTCGTAAGGGTGTATTTCCCTACGAATACATAGATAGCAAAGAAAAGTTAGATGAGACATCGCTACCATCCCAAGATGCATTTTACAGTTCATTGACGGGTGAGAGTATAAGTGAGTCGGAGTATGCACATGCTAAGGATGTATGGGAAAGGTTTTCAGTGCGAACGCTCGGTGAATACAGCGATTTGTATTTAAAAACAGATGTCCTGCTGTTGGCCGACGTTTTCGAAAACTTTCGTGACACATGCATGCTTAGCTATACCCTCGACCCGGCACACTATTATACCCTCCCCGGCTACACTTGGGATGCTATGATGAAAAGAACTGGCGTGGAATTTGAATTGCTAACCGACATTGACATGGTTTTATTCGTTGAGAGAGGTATACGCGGTGGTTTGAGTCAATGCTCCGCCAGGTATGCCAAAGCCAATAATAAATACATGCAATCGTTTGATTCATCGAGTCCATCGTCTTACCTAATGTATTACGATGTCAATAATTTATATGGTTGGGCAATGAGTCAACCTCTCCCTTACGCGGAATTTAAATGGGTCGAAGATGTGTCTACTTTTAATATTGAATCGATTGCGCTTGATTCACCGTATGGTTATATCCTCGAAGTCGACTTAGAATATCCGCAGAATTTGCACGACGCGCACATTGACCTACCGTTTTGTCCAACGCATGGTAAGCCCCCAGGCAAGAAGCAGGAAAAATTGTTGGCGACGGTGCATGACAAAACACGTTATGTAATACATTATCGTGCGGTCCAGCAATGCCTGCAGCATGGCCTTCGGGTTTCCAAGATCCATAGAATAATGAAATTCAAACAATCGTCTTGGCTGCGAACGTATATTGAGTTGAATACTCATTTCCGGGCAAACGCCAAGAATGAGTTTGAGAAAACATTATTCAAATTGATGAATAACGCGGTGTTTGGCAAAACGATGGAAGATGTACGCGGCCATGTGCAGGTCAAACTCCTGACTAAATGGGAAGGCAGGTATGGTGCAGAGGCAATGATCGCAAAGCCGAATTTCCATAGTCGTAGTATATTTGCCGAGAATTTGATTGCAGTGGAGTTGCGTAATCTCGAGGTGAAATTCAACAAACCCATATATGTGGGTATGGCAATTTTAGATATTTCTAAGACATGCTTGTATGAATTTCATCATGATTTTATGGTTCCACTGTATCGTGATAAATGCACTGTGATGTATACGGACACTGATAGTCTCATATACCAGATTGAATGTGACGATATTTATGAAGATATGCGAAGAAATCTAAACAAATTTGACACGAGTGACTATCCCGCGGACAATGTATATAATATTCCCCGCGTGAACAAAAAGGTCCCGGGACTCATGAAAGATGAGAACAATGGCGCGGTTATGACTGAGTTTGTTGGGCTCAGGTCAAAAATGTATGCGACCCGCGTTGATGGAAAGAGTGAGACAAAAAAAGTCAAGGGAGTCAAGACTAATGTCGTTGCGAGGACAATCGTGTTTGACGATTATTTAAAATGTTTGAGAGATGATATAGAAATGACTCGCAGTCAATCGTGCATTCGATCGACACTGCATCAAGTATATACCATCTCTGAAACAAAAATTGCCTTAAGTCCCCACGATGACAAAAGGTATATAATTCCTGAGAGTGTTCGAACGTTGCCATGGGGACACTACAGAGTGCCACTCTAATTTTTTATTGTACAAATATTAAATAAGTTTATTTTATGAATATTTAATAAGCTCATTTTACGAATATTGAATAAGTTTATTCATGTCACACATCCGGCAAATGTAAAAAAATAAATAAAAAAAAAATTTTGGATCTAATTTTGTGTCATAGCATCTTGTTTTCCAAAGAAAAACCCTCCACAATACGTTGACCCTTTCAACATGGACAAGTGTTGTCGAGAGAGAGAGGCTACATCCGGCAGGTTGAGAAAAACAAACATCCGCTGATACAATTTTTCACATTTCATTCATTTTTCACTAAAAAAATTTTTTGATCTAATTTTGAGTCATAGCATCTTCTTTTCCAAAGAAAAACCCTCCACAATACGTTGACCCTTTCAACATGGACAAGTGTTGTCGAGAGAGAGAGGCTACATCCGGCAGGTTGAGAAAAACAAACATCCGCTGATACAATTTTTCACATTTCATTCATTTTTCACTAAAAAAATTTTTTGATCTAATTTTGAGTCATAGCATCTTCTTTTCCAAAGAAAAACCCTCCACAATACGTTGACCCTTTCAGCATGTACAAGTGTTGTCGAGAGAGAGGCTACATCCGGCAGGTTGAGAAAAACAAACATCCGCTGATACAATTTTTCACATTTCATTCATTTTTCACTATTTATCCAGCTATTGTGTGATTTGTTAAAACCGAGCCATTAATTTTTTTTTGATAGAGAACGAACAAAATCCGTTCTTAGTGAGCGTCTACGATGGGAGAGGAGTAACCATAACAAATTTCACGATCCTAACTTCATTGGTTTAGGCTGTGCATTGTCAGTCAGTCAGTCAGTCAGTCAGTCAGTCAGTCAGTCAGTCAGTCGTCAGTCTGATGGGTTTTTCTCACTCGATCAATCGTGAATATTTACGTTGTCCAATTAAAAAATCCATTCCGAAATTTCAAAATATTACAAGTCTAAAAAATCGTGAAAATTTTTTTTCGTCAAAATTGATCTCCTTTGAAAGCTTTTCAATCCAACACCAGTGCAGTGCGAATCATCAAGTATTATCTACGCATTAAATTCTCCATCAAGTCTCAAGGTAATATTTCATACAAAAATTAATTAAATTTTATAAAAAGAAAAAGAGAGAGCTACGCAAATTAACTCTTTCATTTTGCAACCAAGACCAACTCAATCAGCATGAAAATATCTGAACAAGAACTTTCAAAATTAAAAGACGAGGAAACTCGGGACTGGCTGTATACTATTCCGGGCTTTAGAGTCCCCGGAAGAAATTACAATTTTTACCGTAGTCTTGTAAATTCCAGATGTCTCAAAATAATTTCAAGAGAAACTCCATGGTTTACTGAGCAAAGCAATAGACTCTTTTGCGACTATTGCAATGATATAATAACTCCAAATGAAAGGATAATAACCCTCCGAGTACAAGGAAGACATCAATTATCACCGGGCACTCAACCCACGACCCACTGTTCGAATTGTCGCATAAGAATATTATACGCACACACCGCATACAGTTGTGACGATTGTAAATTAGCATGGCTATTCAATCGAGGGTCTATCGAAAGGGGACAGGCGGTAGTAATAGAATGGGAAAATAAAATATCAGTTAACAACCAAACATCAATTCTCGCCCAGAACATTTTCGGCAATAACCTTTTTCATGAATAAGAATAGAGCGATATTCAAGGATTATACGCAGAACACAATTATCTCGTGGTAAGAGTGGTGCATGCTACACATGTGCGTATACAGCTCATGTTTGAATATATACAAACTGCATTCCCCCACTCACACTGTAAGTAACACACTAACCAAATCACGAAGAACGAAATTTTGTACTTCTATATTTTTTTTTCGTTATTATTTCTAGACAATAATGTGTGCCTTGAGGGTCACTATAATTATTTTCGCACTTACCTGCGGGTCGGTTTGGACATCCTACACACACGACGTTCAACAGGTCACGAACCATGCCGGACTATACTACGAACCATTACACGAGGTTCATTTTACACGGACAGAATGGCGTTTGACGACTTACATAGACCTCAAACCGTTCGAAAAACACGAGCCTACCTTTTCCGAAGTCGAAGTAATGGAACACACCTGCAGGACTTATATATTGAACCGATGCAAAGTATTAATTGATAAGGCTAGTTTACAATCCAAACACATGCTCATAAAAAAATATCTCAATTACATCAGAAAACAGGAAGGAATCGAACCAATTACCAAAAGAAGCGTTCCATTCGGGTTCATTGGTGCAATTAGTAAAAATCGTTTCGGAACTCTCAACAACGATGACGCGGCTTATTACAACAACTATATTAATCAACTTCATAAAAATCAAAAGAAAATGACTCTTCTTATGAGAGATCAAATCCATATCGTACGATCAGAATTACATGACATGATAATACACCTAAATACAATGGAAAAACAACACAAAGAAACTTGGTCAGATTTAACTCAAACATTTGAAAATGTAACAACCTATATGATGTACACGCAGAATCTAATTGAATGGAAAAACAGTATAGACAACATTGCTGAAACATATCTTTCGAGTCTCCGCGCAATAGTCGATGCAATATCATTCATTAAAATAGGACTTCTACACCCAGAATTACTTAGCACCACGACAATGGAACTCATAATCAAAAGTTTCATTGAATCTCATCACCAACATCTTTTTCCCGTGTCTCTAGACGAAATCCACTCTGGGGCCTTATCGAAAATTTCCCGTATAGCAACCGCTTATCACGATAAGAAAATAATAATTGTTATGTACATCCCTCTCCTGGAACCTGCAAGATACATCACATATAAACTTCATCCCCTCCCAATACCACAAATAATCGGAAACAATAGCCAAGGAGCAGCTTATGTTCAACCCAGAGCGTCACACATCATCATCTCAAGAGAAATGGACAAATACGCGCTTATACCCAAGAACGAGTTCCCTCGATGCCGACATTTGGAAAAATACGAAATCTGTTCTCCCAATTATCCTATTTCCAATACGTCAGAACATCGAAATTGCGAATTGTTACTATTAACGAACGGAGGACATCAATCATACCAAGACTGCGACATAAAAATAATCAAGGAACAAAAACCCTACTGGAAACAACTAGACTCCATGTCAGGTTGGTTATTTTCGGTACCACACCCTGAGAAAGTGCAAATATTATGCGACTACGAAGCAGCCATCTTCATCGAAATCGACAAAATAGGTATACTAAACCTACGGCCCGGCTGTATAGCAAAAACACACTACGTCATGATCGCTGGAACCCAAATCCTGGAAAACACCATCAGCGGAATCTACATTGCGGAATCTCAGCTGGACATAAAACAACTTATACCGAACATCACACAGTACAAACCTTTGGTAAACAATGAAAAATCAAACCGAGCCGCTAGTGTTATTCCTCGACAATCATCAGGGACGCTGCAATTCGACACCTCACTAAAAGAAATAGAAGAAAAACTCCTGGCAACAGTTACCCAAGAAGAAGAGCAACAGAGACAGGACGTTTACACCATGACAACCATATACGGTGAAATCATCTTGGCCATTGTACTACTCACATACATGCTTCGGGGATATATAGCCTACCTCGCATATATCCTTCTTACTATGTGTTGTTGCACCACACCATCAACAGAAGAAGACAAGGACGACGATACGTACATAAAAGAAGAGGAACCCGAACCAACACCGAAACCCGAAGAAACATACGATATTCCACCAAAAACTCCACAGCCAGTATTCTTCCATGATATCTCAACTCAAGCCCAGCCCACAACATCCACGGTGTAAACCCTATACTCTGAATCTACTACACGCACACTCCAAATATGCACTCTATATATATATATATATACCCTAGGATAAGAATTTATGCATATAGAATCAATCTAGACTCGCAGAATACGATTCTCTTCTATTATCTCTAGTAGTCATCCAAATCGGTATCTATCTCTCATACTTCAATCCTTTCACTAAAAAACCGAAACTTGACCATATCATTTCATCGTGGACAGACCTTCACGTCGGAATGGCAAAGGCATACATTTAAAAAAAATCAAAAATAAAACTTTTGGGAAAAATCAATAATTCCAAGAATTGAAATTGCAACGAATAATTCCAACATAAGTTAACCAGAATACGATCATACCTCACCTATTACTTGTTACAAACATATATTTTTCTCCTTAAATATACTTCGGGTAACAAGTGATCGAATTGATCTTGCCGTCTAACGCCAAAGAAGGTAAAAGAAATTTACGGTCATTCCTGAACCCCATACCCAATAATGAACCCAAAAAATACCGCCTTACACTTTTCCTCTTATAGATACAGTTCTATAAATGAAAAAATTGAAAAATGAAAATCGAGAGTGTGTGAATTTTTTTTAATATCCCTCTCGAGCACATCCATTATCCTTCTCGCGTATCACCACCATCATAACCGACCCGAATACGTATAGGGGGATTTTTAAATAAACAAAAAAATTTTTCATTGTGAATATTCGTTTTTTTTTTTTTTCATTTTATTAGAAATACCATTCTCCTCTTCTTCCTCCTCCTCCTCCTCCTCCTCCTCCATTCTCCACTAGCACAGCTCAACAGATACAATAATTTTTTGACAATTTTTTTTTTTTTACAACGATGACATGTTTCATTCCATAGATTTTTACATCAATCTTTCACAAGTTTTTTTCAATTTGCTTTTTTACAACGATGACATGTTTCACTCCACAAATTTTTTCGTCCATCTTTCACAAGTTTTTTTTCAATTTTTTTTACAACGATGACACGTTTCACTCCATAGATTTTTTCGTCGATCTTTCACAAGTTTTTTAATGCGTCTTGAAGGTGATTTTGGTCCACCGGTCGGCAGTCGTTTCCATGTATAGTTGCCTCTTGTGAGCGGTGTCCAACAATGTTTCGAATTCGGCTGGGTTCTCGTCGAATGCCTTGGCGAAGCGAGGTGGCAGGAAGACTCGATATTGCCCATCAATTTCTGCGATGTACCGTTTCCCAAATTTGGTGTAAACGGGTTGGATATCGTACACCTGATGATCCTTGCCAACTTCCATATCGGTCAGCCTCCTCGTCGGTGTAATATTCTCCATCGCACCAACTTTGTTGAAGAGTTCGAAGCTCATGATGATAATGATTGAGTGATGAGGTTGAGTGATGCGGATTGCGTCTGACTCGGAGCTGACTTAGTGGCAGAATGATGCTCCCAATTTCTTCGTCTTGAAAATTTTCTTTTTCAATCCCCTACTTTTCCTACTCCCACGTGATGCATTCGTGAAGGAACATGTTATGAATCGACGTCACACATCCTGCCTCGCGAACACTTGTTTCCTTCTAGACACATCGAAAAAAAAAACTGCTTTTCCCCGTCGACATCTTGCACAGACGATTGACTGTGGAAAGCATTGTGAACACTTGCATCCTAAACAGGTTCAAACACATTCTCCGGCTGGCATCCGAGGCAATTTCGACGTTGTGGATTGGGAGCGTCATTGTGATCTTTCATCGTTGCTGTATTACAATGTTCATAACATCTGCGAAATGATTTAATGTCCGCATCCATCTGGTAATGGTTTGGCATGCGATTCCACAAAATATCCGTGAACTCGATAAAATATTTTTTAAACGTCGATGGTGATATAATTTGAAGCTCCTCTCTCGTCATATCTCGAGGATTCTTAGCCCGAATGATCACATATAAACTTATCAGATATTCCTCAATTGAACACTTTTCACAATCTCGACGCATCGGATGTGGTGCATCAACGTGCACTCTTTCCCACGGAGGATTAAAATGAGTATGACATCGGCGATATGACTGAATCTCAATATCACGTTGAAAATGCTTTGGTAAACGATCCCACAGCAGATCGATAAAGTTACAATATTGTTTCATAAGCATATGCTTGGGAACCGATTCAAGCTCGTTTTTCGTCAACGTCCATGGTTCTTTCGATGGGTGAAGTGCATACATACTCGCACATCTATCCATCTCGAGTTCAAGTTGTATAATGTACTATGCTCTCTCTCACACTCCATGCAACTGGCCCAGCTCCACATCCATCTCTCTCTCTCTCTCTCTCTCTCTCTCTCTCTCTCTCTCTCTCTCTCTCTCTCTCTCTCTCTCTCACACCAATTAGTCTTCCCATTCATTCATTCATCCATTCATCCATCCATCCATCCATCCATCCATCTCTCTCTCACACCAATCATTTCCAGCATCTATCCATCTCTCTCACACACCTAACCATCCATAGTCCCAAAAAACGGACAAGCTATGAGGGAGGGGCATGGTGGGGAGTTGCGGGGACTCCACAGCTCCTAGGCAAGAGACCTGCGGTAGCGGGCTAGCCCAGCTCTACATCCATCTCTCTCACACCAATCTGTCTCCCCATCTATCCATCCATCTCTCTCACACCCATTATTTCCCCCATCTATCCATCTCTCTCACACACCGAACCATCCACAGTCCCAAAACGGACAACCTCCGCGGGAGGGGCCGTTGAAAATGCTTCGGTAAACGATCCCACAGCATATCAACAAAGTTACAATATTGTTTTATAAGCATATGCTTGGGGATGGATACGTTGGACTAAACGTTTTTTGAAAAATCACAAAAATGTCGTCATTGGAGCATGGAATATTCTAGAAAGTCTCTTCGAAAAGTCAATTTTTGTCATCTCTCTCTCTCTCTCTCTCTCTCTCTCACATCCATCATTTCCCGCATCTATGCATCTCTCTCACACACATCATTTCCTGCATCTATCCATGTCTCTCGCACAACGAACACGTTGAAAAATGCTCTGGTAAACGATCTCACAGCGTATCGATAAGATTAACATACTCACACATCTATCCAAGTCGTCTAATGTATTATTGTACCCATCCATCTATCTCTCTCACACCCATCATTTCCTGCATCTATCCATCTCTCTCACACCCATCATTCCCCACATCTATCCATCTCTCTCTCACACCCATCATTTCCCGCATCTATCCATCTCTCTCGCACACCCAACCATCCACAGTCCCAAAACAGACAACCTACGCGGGAGGGGCATGGTGGGGAGCTGCGGGGACTCCACAGCTCGTAGGCAAGGGACCCGCGGTGGGGGGGCCGCCATCCCGCCACCGCATACCCCTCACCTCCGCTACGACCCGCCTCCCCCGCCTCCGCATACCCCTCGCCCCCACTTGGTCCAGAATCAGCCTGATTCATCTACTGTCATTAAGTACTTCGGTGGGAGCTCCAGGTAAGCCGGAAGTTGGCTTCAAGACAACCCTCGATGGTCATTATTCGTTGGCCGGCAAACAACTCTGCGACGTGGAATCGGGCAATGGACTTTATGACGCCATTAACGGATTGGCAATGAGACAATTTGTAAAAAAACAGATTGATGATCTAAGTTACACATTGATTGCACGTTTCGAATTCATGGTTGTAGCTCTTGAAGAGCGTTTGATGAAAAAAATTATTGAACTGGAAGGGCAACGTGTAAAAACAGCTAAGCCGATGCCAACGATTCAAACGGTGATTAAAAAGTTGTCCGCTCCACCAAGAATCCCCGAAGTGAAAGACGAATATCTAGCGGCTAAGAAGAAGAAGAAATGAGTGCTAAAAAGCTGACGGTTGTGCAAGAGTTGCATAAACCAGCTCGACGAATTTATCCACGTCGACATGTTGATATTCGCGGTCTGGATGAGACATGGCAAGCTGATCTCGTCGACATGTCATCATATGGATCCGACAACTCTAACCACAAATTTCTCCTCACCGTCATCGATATTTTTTCCAAATTCGCCTGGGCCAAACCATTGAAGAGCAAAAGTGGCGCTGATGTTACTGCTGCAATGGAGTCTATTTTCACCGAAGGACGCATACCGAAAAATCTACATGTTGATCGTGGAAAAGAATTCTATAATTCCACATTTAAGGCGTTAATGAAAAAATTTAACATTCACATGTACTCTACATATAGCAATATGAAAGCATCGATTTGTGAACGCTTCAACCGTACTCTTAAAAATAAAATGTGGATGCAATTCAGTTTGCGTGGAAACTGGAAATGGATTGACATAATAGAAATGTTAATCACCTCGTAAAACAACACTAAACATTCTACAATTAAAATGAAACCGAAAAATGTTAATGCTAAGAATGAGAAACAATTACTTCATGATGTTTTCAATCAACGTAATGTGGTGAAGAAACTACCGAAATTTAAAATTGGCGATAAAGTACGCGTTAGCAAGTTTAAAAATGTATTTGAAAAAGGCTATACCCCAAACTGGACGACGGAAATATTTACGATAGCTCGCGTTAGAAAAACAAATCCCACCACGTATTGGCTAAAAGATTATCAAGATGAACCGATTTCTGGTGGCTTTTATGACCAAGAGCTATTGCTAGTTAAGTATCCAGATATTTATCTTATAGAAAAAGTTTTGAGAAAACGCGGCACTAAGCTATTTGTGAAATGGCTCGGTTTCGACAATACGCATAACAGCTGGATAAGTAAGAATGATTTATGAAATAAAAATGCTTTTTAAAATATTACATGATTTTTTATTCAACCTATAATTGGGAGAGAGGAGTGGAGTATAGAAATAAGTAAAAATGTTGAAACTTAAAAAAAAAATCTTTATTCTTTTGGGATCTTGTAATGACCCCATGGCAGCGTTTCTTCAGTTCCAGGTATGAGGTACCGCTTGTCGTCGTGGGGGCTAAGAGCAATTTTCGTCTGCGAAATTGTGTATACCTGATGGAGGGTTGAACGGATTGACGATTGCGCGCGCGTCACTTCAATCTCCTCTCTCAGGCATCGCAGATAATCATTAAAGTTTATTGTTTTCGAGACGACATTGCTCTTAACACCTTTAGCCTTTTTAACATCTTTTTTACCCACAACTCGGGTCGCATACATTTTTGATCTTAAGCCTATGAACTCCGTCATAATGGCTCCATTATTCTCATCCTTCATCAGACCGGGCACTTTTTTATTCACGAGTGGAATATTGTAAGGATTATCAATCGGATAATCGCTAGTATCAAATTCATTGAGCTTTTGATTCATGTCACTGTACACGTAATCACATTCGATATGATAAATTAAACTATCAGTGTCAGTATACATAGCTCTACACTTGTTACCATACTCCCGTGCCATAAACTCATGATGGAACTTATATAAGCAAGTTTTCGAAATATCTAGAATGCACATACCAATATAAATAGGTTTATCCATCTTAACTTGCAGATTACGTAATTCTACGACAATTAAATTTTCGGCAAAAATGCTTCGACTATGAAAATTTGGTTTCAAAATCAATGACTCAGCACCGTATCTACCGTCCCATTCGGTTACAATTTTAACATTTCTACGTGCGCGCACGTCTTCCATCGTTTTACCATAAACAGCGTTGTTCATTAATTTATACATCGTTTTTTCAAAATCATTTGTCGCATTAGTTCTCAATTGCGTATTCAAATCGATGTACTTTGCTAACCATGGAGATTCGTCAAATTGTAGCACTCGATGGATTTTTTTCAATTTTAATCCATGTTGCAAGCAATGCTGGAGCGTTCTATAATAAATAACATAGCGATCTTTATCCGAGACGGTTGCCAGCAATTTTTCTTGCTTCTTACCCGGGGGTTTAGCATGTTCAGGACAAAATGGTAAGTCGATATGCTTATCATGTAACGATTCCGGATACTCCAAATCAACCTCGAGAATATATCCCTTGGCAGGATTCGGTGAGTTAATATCGAAGCTTGAAATATCTTCGATCCATTCAAAATTCGCGTGTGGTAATGGTTGACTCATGGCCCATCCATACAAATTATTTACATCATAATACATTAGATATGATTCTGGTTTTGATGAATCATAGGACTCCATGTACTTATTATTTGCATAAGCATTAGGGTGCTTTTTTTTTGGCGACATTTTTTTTTTTCACTCCCATCTCGCATTTTTGTGGGGAATACCTTACAGAAAATTCCCTGAAAATTTGAGCCCTTAATATTAATTTTAAGTACTCGCCCAAGGCGTCCAATGATTTCCCCTTTAAAATACACGTAAAGTTGGATTTTTCTTCTTAAAAGTTCTACAGATCAGAGGCATTTAAAGGTACGATCTTGGTCGATGAACCGATCTATTCATAATTGAATGCTCTACAAAAGTGTCCATTGTGACGTGATTGTAACTCGAACTGGCGAGGTCGTACGGGTCACTAAACCCAATTTTTTCATGAAATTCTCGTTTTTTTACCTCTATCTCGTAAATGACAAGAGCTACAGAAAAAATAAGAATGACAAACTTGGAGGAAATTCAATTTTCTATAAAAAAGTATTGGAGCACCAAATCGCTAACATCGATGTTTCTTGAGATATTGGGCTTTTAAGTTGAGGTAGTATGGAATTTTCATGGATTATTGAGCTAAACTGTATAAGTTGTTAATTTATTATTCTTTATTGTCATTTAAATTATCAAATATTTATTCGTTAAGTTGCAAATGATTGGAAAGTTGAATAATTGAACGTTTTGAAACTGGAATTCGAGAAAAAAACACATTTTCAAAGTGCTTAAAATTATTTTTTTCACTTTTCACGAATTTTTCAATCGATTTTCTCCCGATTCTTGTAATTTACTTACCAGTAATTGAATACCTATGAATTTCTAGTTGAAAATATGTTGTAAATTTACAAAATTTTCAACTAGAAATTTACAAATTTTACAAAATTTTTGTAAATTTACAACATAGTTGTAACTAGAAATGTATAGGTATTCAATTACTGGTAAGTAAATTAGAATAATTAGGGGAAAATCATTCGAAAAATTCGTGAAAAGTAAAAAAAACAATTTTGGGCACTTTGAAAATGTGTTTTTTTCTCGAATTCCAGTTTCAAAACGTTCAGTTATTCAACTTTTCAATCATTTGAAACTTAACAAATAAATATTTGATGATTTGAATGACAATAAAGAATCATAAATTAACAACTTATACAATTTAGCTCAATAATCCACGAAAATTCCATACTACCTCAACTTAAAATCCCAATATCTCAAGAAATATCAATGTTAGCGATTTAGTGCTTGGATACTTTTTTGTAGGAAATTGAATTTCCTTCAAGTTTGTCATTCCTATTTTTCCTGTAGCTCTTGTCATTTACGAGATAGAGATAAAAAAACGAGAATTTCATGAAAAAATTGGGTTTAGTGACCCGTACGACCTCGCCAGTTCGAGTTACAATTACGTCACAATGGACACTTTTGTAGAGCATTCAATTATGAATAAATCGGTTCGTCAACCAAGATCGTACCTTTAAATGCCTCTGATCTGTAGAACTTTTAAGAAGAAAAATCAAACTTTACGTGTATTTCAAAGGGGGAAATCATTGGACGCCTTGGGCGAGTACTTAAAATTAATATTAAGGGCTCAAATTTTCAGGGAATTTTCTTTAAGGTATTCCCTATGAAAATGCGAGATGGGAGTGAAAAAAAAAAAATGTCGCCAAAAAAAAAGCACCCTAATAAGCATACCTTTTCGAACATTGACTTAAACCACCCCGTACACCCTGCTCCACAAACATAACCATATCGATGTCGGTGAGCAATTCGAATTTAATTTTAGTATATTTCAACATAGCGTCCCAGGTAAAGCCTGGGAGAGTGAAATAATTTGCAGGGTCGAGATTATAACTTTCCTGACATTTGTCTCGAAAATTTTCGAAAATATCTGCCAGCAATAAAACATCGGTCTTCAGATAAAGATCGCTATATTCACCCAGCGTTTGAGTTGAAAATCGCTCCCAAACAGTCTGCGCATGTTCATACTGTTCCGCGGAAATTGTCTCGTCAGTCAGTGAGCTGTAAAAAGCGTCTTGCGGTAGAAGTTGAGTGTCATCTAATTTTTCGAAACTATCTATGTATTCATAAGGAAAAATACCCTTACGAGTCAATAATTCAAAATCATTTGATGCTAAATTAGTAAATTGTGATTTAACAATTTTGAGTTTATCCGGCGATAGGAGGGATGCTAATTTATCGAGACTCGTGTTTAAAAATTTAAATGAATCGATGAATCTAAGTTTGATTTGTTTTTTCCAATCCGCCGAAGTAGATTCCACAGTCTTTGTAAATGAAATGTATTTTTCCTTAGTAATGGGGAGTAAATCGGTTTTCCCCTCAAACGCCGTGGCCACTTCTTGGATTATAAAATGAGCATCATATCCCGACAAGTTGTGAAAAACAACCGGAATGGTGAATGAATGCTGATAATTAAGATTACATATATTATGAGCTGGACCTCTGAATTGGCCAGTGAGATGGCAATGATCGCGCACACGCTCAGAATCATCTTTGAATGGCTGCTCACAAATATGACACTTGTCAGCAGTTCGAAAATGTTCAAACTCTTGCATCGTCAAGTCCTTCATTTGAATGTTCGTATGCAATATACACTTTACACGCTGTGATAATGACTCTAGCTCTTTCACGAACCACTCAACACAATCCTCGCCACGATGTGCGTGATAGCTCGACAAAGAACTGTCATATGAACAGCTCACATAATATCCAACGCTGAAGACCTTGTGATGTTGATTTTTGCGTTTCTCACGCTCGAGCTCGCTGGTCTTCTCCAAAATGCATTCGAGATCTGCATACACCACAAATGGAAGTCGTTCCTTTCGATTATGATTTTGGAACTGCAACCATTTGTGTTGTCCCCCCGGAAGTATGATTGCACACTCATTGAGTCGTCCGCAGTCAACCTCATGAGCCCGCAATTTTTCCTCCGAATGGAAGTAGTGCATGCATCTGCAATTATTTTCAATTGATTAAAAATTGCTTGAAATAAAAATTAAAGATTCAATATGAATATAAAAACTTACCGATCACAAATGAATTTTTTATTTCGATTAGCATTGAGTTGTGAACCCACTAGCCGCGCTAAATTTTTAATGCACGCGAAATGGCCAATTTTTCTTCCTCCTACCGCTTCCTCGATGTAAAGTAAATTCACATGGCGCTCCTTTGTCATCTTTTCTTTACTTATGCGTATTGGTCTAAATTTATCATCCTCCGACACATAAACATTCACCGAAATGTCATTTAATTGTTCGAACTTTTTTATTTGATTGAGTGCGAGAGGAAAAATTAGACCGCGAACATTTAACACCGTCGCATAATGTGGATATGATGATATTCGATGACCATTTTGTTCTGCTGGGTATAGAGCAGCAACCACCGCCCAGGCGAAACAAGCATTATCATTTGATCTCACATTGACAACAGCCCGTTTCGACATAATTTTTCGCGATAATTTAATATTACACCCTGCACGCATGGGATGGTATTTATTTATATTTATGGTTATATTTGCTATTGCAATTAATGTCCAACCACTATCACGATCCTTAAACTCATCGAGCGCTGCTAGCGTTGGTTCAATCACTCGATCTTCATACCACTCACGCAGATCTGACGTTTCCAAAAGTTCCACATTCGAAGTGTTAATGGTTTTATATGCACGCTGATCATTAACAGCAAACTCTCCGTTGAACTCGGTATTAACTTTAACACAATCATATTTCTGAATGCAATCCGTCACATGTTTAATAATTAATTCACTCGCATCTTGTAGAAAATCACGCGGTAAAATGTGCTTTTGATTAATCACCGCGCCAGTTAACACACGATTCGTGAATGCGGTATCAATTTCACGCCATGTTAGTTGTAGATTGTTCAATTCACCACCACTATGCACAAATCGCTGTCTCGTTGCTTGTCTCAAACCCTCCAAACGTATGATCTGAGAATTAATAGAGTGATGATACCCTATACTCAATCGCCTACGTTTAGATAAAACTCGCTCTTCCAATGATTCAATGAGTTCATTGCATTGGGCCTCCCAAGCAAAATATTCACCCAAGTTCCGGACTATAAGTGCCCGTGCACGCAGAATTTCCTCCGAAGCAATATCTTCGGTATGTGACATGTTGTAAACTCTAAGCTATCGTCGCACAAAATGCAGCGTTTTCAGAAAAACATTGACATAAGTCCATTCTATGAGGTCTTTTATACATTTCGGTGGAGTGAGGTGATTCGTTTAGAGGGATGAGAAAATGGATTATTTCAACGAATAGGACAGCGACTCCTTATCTCGTGGGTGGGAGAAGTCGAAGTGAAACGGTTAACTCTCAAATCCATAAATCTTCAGACTGAAAAATAAAAAAATAGATGCATCTCGAGACGTTTGGAAAAGTCGAAGTAATTTTGAGAATCCTTGCATTCATAAACTTTATGACTTTAGCACTGTTTGGTAAAAGCGAGTGAAAGTGCACATCTCCAGATTACGGTTTGTTTCATTGCTGACTCATCGCGCGAGCTCACAACTAATCCAAGATCGAGATGAATAATCCCTCGCGAGCTTCGCTCGCTCAGGAAGACAACTCTTTGCGATTGACCCAAGATAGGGTCTCACGTCGTTGAGGGGGTGACTCATCTTCGAAAAAGTCCCAGCTTTGCTCACTCAGGTATGTGGGGGGGTGACTCATCTCTCGCTCGCGAGCTCGGGGACTCGAATTCCGCTAGGGATGACTCATGCGAATCTCCCTGGGGGGGAAGGACACCGGATGTTGCTGATCCTTATCAAAAGCACTTAACTTTCATCTTTATCTTATGAATAGCACTTAACTTTCATCTTTATCTTATGAATAGCACTTAAATATGATCCTTATCAAAAGATCTTAACTTTCCCTCAAGGGAAACGATATAACTTTCTCTCGAAAGGGTAAAGTGGACGCCACTTCGCTGGGTTACCTGGGTCCGAAAAAGTCCCAGCTTTCCTCACTCAGGTATGTGGGGGGTGACTCATCTCTCGCTCACGAGCTCGGGGACTCGAATTCCGCTAGGGATGACTCATGCGAATCTCCCTGGGGGAAGGACACCGGATGTTGCTGATCCTTATCAAAAGCACTTAACTTTCATCTTTATCTTATGAATAGCACTTAACTATGATCCTTATCAAAAGATCTTAACTTTCTCTCAAGGGAAACGATATAACTTTCTCTCGAAAGGGTAAAGTGGACGCCACTTCGCTGGGTTACCTGGGGACTCACGGAAAATCGAGCTAGGGATGATTCATGCGACTCTCGCTGGGGGAAGGACGCCGGATGTAGCTGATCCTTATCGAAAGCACTTTCATCCTTATGAATAGCGCTTAACTGCGATCCAAAAGCACTTAACTTTCTCTCGAAAGGGTAAGCGCCGGAAGGGGGGGACTTATCTCTTGCTCGCGCGCTCGGCTGGTGTTCGGGATTGAACGAGCCTCGGCGGTAGCGTGGACACAGCTGGGTCGGAAGTCCTCGCGCCGCCGCTGGCGGCAGCATCGATCGGGCTAGCGACGCACGGGCAGCGTGGATCTCGAGCAGCCTGGCGCTCGTTCCCGCTGCCCACACGGGCGGCGCCACCTCCTGGGCACCCTGTAGCTCGGAACCGAGAAGACGCTCCGCGCGCATGCGCGCGGTCCGTCTTCATCGATCGCCATGATCGACCAGTTAGTCTGAATCCGAGAGCCACTAAGCGAACACGCACCTCGTGATCATCAAAATTCTTTCCGGGTACCGTTGGGCCATCAATTCTTTCCCTTTTGGCTATCTTTTCGGTAGAACGACGCTTCGTCGCTCTACGTTCTGTTCCGGGTTTTTTGTGGGCCTTTTCACTGATATTTTCCAACTTTTGGACGGGTCCTTCGCGCTTCGCCGGGTACACGCGGTCGGCCATATTGGCCGCTCCACGTGCAAGTCGTACACCGGGCCTTGCCCAAGTCAAGCATCGGGCTATTATCGGGCCATCGTCGGGACTTACAACCAGTGTACAACAAAATAAACCTTAGCCTTTATTATTTGACCGCGCGTTCTTATTATTTTTCCTTACCACCAAAACCAGATCCCGCAACAAACATTTTGGTCCTTCGAGCCGGATCTGGTGGTAAGAGCGCGCGAAGTGAGTGATAAACTGCGGGCGGGTGTGACAAATATTCTCTCGGAACCTTTGCCGAGGGTCTTTCTACAGATTTCGGGTACATCGGGCTCGCCGTAACGGGAATCCGTCGCGGTTTCGCTACGCGGGTGCGACACACGTGGTTCGTGACCACCGGGCGGCCATCTTGAGCCTCAATCACCGCGCCGCAGCGATCCTTCTCGCACGCTCCACGATCTTCGCAACGAAGCTTTGCAACGGGCAATATGGCGGACGGGGAGCAGCAGACAACAGACGCTAAGAAGGAGCAACCGGAGCACCAGGACGAGGGGAACGTGGTCCTCGACGTCCCCCCGCCGGACGAGGCTCGTTCTTCACCGGGACCACCAGCCACACTGGCGCCACCAGCCTCGGGTCCTCCGTCACGGGATCCATCGCCATCCGCATCGCTTCGATCGGCGGGTTCGCGGCCACACTCTCGGGCGGGCAGTCGGGAACGGGCTCCTGCCAGACAGGAAGCCGCACCAGCGAGTGCGTGGGCGGCGCGCTCACTGGAACTGAAGATCGCCACGCAGATCTCCAGAGCCTCATTACTCGAGGAGATGCTCCGCGCGGCGCAGCACAGCACATCCGGGAGCTACACACCGGCGGAGCTGGATAGCCTCATCCGGCAGTCACGGGAGCTGTGGACAAAATTCTCGCAGGTGCACGACGCCATATCCGACGCGTGCACTCCCGAGATCATGGAGGGGCCGTACGTCACCGAGGACGTCTACGGCCAGGTCTTCCGCCTCCATCGGGACCTGACGGCCTTGCTGTCACGCCTGCGGGACGAGCTTCGCCCAATGGACTCCGGGACCATCGCATCGGGGCAGCGCAGCGCCATTGGCAGAGAGAATCTTCCTAAGATCTCCCTCCCCACCTTCACTGGTGACTTTACGACGTGGATCTCATTCCGAGATCTGTTCACGTCGCTTGTACGGGACAACCCTGCGCTCAGCGACGTGGAGCGGATGCATTATCTGCGAACGGCAACATCGGGAGAGGCGGCGAAGCTCATCGCCAGCCTCGCAATCGAGGCAGAATCTTTCGGGACAGCATGGGAGATACTGTGCGAGCGATACAACAATACGCGGGTCCTCATTCGCTCGCATCTCGACAGCCTCTTCCGGACAACCATGATCGCACCCAACTCGGCGACGGAGCTCCGAAGGTTGCTTCACGACGTCTCAGAGGCCTTCAATTCACTTCAGGTCCTGAAAGCTCCGATCGACCACTGGGATTGGGTGCTGGAGTACGCAATTACGCGACGCCTCGACACCGCGAGTCGCGTCGCCTGGGAGACTCGGGCGGGACAGTCTACCACTCCACCAAAGGTGGCTGAATTACGGTCGTTCCTGTCCAACCGGGCTCGGGCACTGGAGGGATCGACAATTGCCTCGGCTTCATCGCAGTCACGCGACCAAAGGGCATCGGGTTCGGGAAAGTCACCTGCGGGATCATCGTCAAGGCCGCCCGCACGGGTCAACGCGGCGGCCACGGGTTCCACAGGGAGCAAACGCACCTGCTCCTTGTGCCAACAGGGGCACTTCATAATGGCCTGCCCCAAATTCCGGGAGCTGAACAACACACAGCGTCGGGAGAAGGCCCAGTCTCTTAGGCTGTGCTTTAACTGCCTCGGGAACCACAACGTCTCGGCATGTCAGACCAAGACAAAGTGCAAGGAGTGCGACCGCAAACACCACACGATGATTCACGTGGGGTGGACTCGGGACGGTGGCACCCCTGCACCGGGCACGTCGTCAGAGGCATCGGGCGCCTCCGCATCGGAACCATCAGCGTGAGACAACGCGGCATTGGCTTGGTCGGGATCGGGAACGGGGGCTGCCAGGCCGGCAGTACTCCTCGCAACGGCACAGGCCGACATCATCGACGTCAACGGAGCAGCGCATAGGGTGCGTATGCTCATCGACACGGGCTCGGAGCTGACCTTCATCGCGGGTGCCCTCGTACACCATCTTCAGCTCCACCGGGAGCAGTCGGCTATTCCGATCATCGGGATCGGCGGAATACATTCGGGCCATACGCGCGGGGTGGTCAACGCCACGTTAAGGTCGACCCACTCGGGCGATCATGTAAAAATAAAAGCACATGTTCTTTCCAAGCTAATGCCAACACTTCCATCATTTTCTCCCCCTCACCTTTCCTTACCCCATCTGCAAGGTCTCCCACTTGCGGATCCAGAGCTTCTCGTACCGGGTTCTATTGATATTATTCTGGGGGCCGATATTTACGGAGAAATAATTCGGGAGCAGCTAAAACGGGGACCCCCGGGCGCGCCTATCGCACAGAACACCCTCTTTGGGTGGATCGTCATCGGGCCTTGGGATTCAGCACAACTTTCTGCAGGCCGAGTGCATCACGCTGCGGTTGATAACGGGTTTCAGGCGCTCCAGGACCTCCTCACCCAATTTTGGGTACAGGAGGAAGTCGTAGCATCGGGAGAGTCGCAATTAGCGGGAGACGAGTTGGAGTGCGAGCAGCACTTCCTCTCCACACACACGCGGGACGCAGATGGAAGGTACGTTGTCGGGCTGCCAATTAAGGCTGCCTCAGGCACGTTGGGCAGTTCACACCAGTCGGCCTCGGCTTGCCTCCACCGACTTCGGCGCAAACTCGACCGAGAGTCGAACTACAAAGAGCTTTACGACGCGTTTCTGGGTGAGTACGAGTCAATGGGTCATATGGTTCGGGTGCCAGAGGCTCACACACCCCAAGGGCCAGTGTATTACCTCCCACATCACGGGGTACTCACCACGAAGTTGCGCGTCGTCTTCAACGGGTCGTGCAACACCGACTCCGGCTTGTCGCTTAACGACGTACTGCACACGGGTGCCAAGCTGCAGCGAGATATATCGGACGTTCTCCTGTGGTTCCGACGACACCGGGTCGTCTTCGCGACGGACATCGTCAAGATGTTCCGACAATTTCGGGTTCGGGAACGCGACTGGGATCTACAGCGCATCCTGTGGGTGGACGAAAACGGGCGGGTAGTTCCATTTCACCTCACGACGGTGACCTACGGGACTCGGTCGGCACCTTTCCTGGCGGGTCGGGTCCTCGAGCAGTTAGTTACTGACGAGGGGGAAAGGTTCCCAGCTGCGGTCGCCCCCCTTACAAAGGGGCGATACGTAGACGATATCTACGGCGGTGCCGACACACTAGCAGAGCTCGTCACACAAGCCGAGCAGCTGGTTGGGATCACTGCATCGGGCTGCCTGCCCTTGGCAAAATGGCAGAGCAACCGCCCGGAGCTTCTCAGAACGGTCGGGGCGACCTCATCACCTGAGAGCTCACGGGAGTTCGAGGAATGCGAAACCAAGGTTCTTGGTCTCGCATGGCTCCCACACACAGACGTGTTCAAGTTTACGGTACACACGTACACGGGCGGGAACGGGATAACGAAACGCATAATTTTATCGGAAATTGCGCAACTCTACGATCCTCTGGGCTTCCTCGCACCGGTAACAATTCGGGCCAAGATTCTCTTACAAAGACTTTGGCTCGAAAAGTTGGGATGGGATGAACTGGTCTCCACCGAGGTCAGCAATGCATGGGTCGCGTTTCGTTGGGAGCTAGCGCAGCTCGGGACGGTTTCGGTACCGCGCTGGCTCCAGACCGCACCGGGCGCGGCGGTCGAAATACACGGGTTTTCCGACGCATCCCAGCTCGCAATGGGTGCTGTCGTGTACGTTCGGGTTTCGGGTACGGAGAACCGCGCATCGGTCTCCCTGGTCTGCGCAAAGACCAAGGTCGCACCTATCAAGCGACTCACAATTCCACGCTTGGAGCTATCCGCAGCCGTGCTGGTAGCCAAGCTGGCACACTATGTGCAAAAAACCATGGGCCTTGATGATTCACGGGTCTACCTATGGACGGACTCCATGGTAACACTAACCTGGGTTACTTCACACCCTTCACGGTGGAAGGATTTCGTACGGAACCGGGTCGCATTGGCACAGCAGCTCATGCCACGGGCACAATGGAAATTTACACCGGGACGGGACAATCCAGCAGATTGTGCATCACGGGGGCTAACCATTACACAAATCGCGCGGTATTCATCATGGTGGGACGGGCCACCTTGGTTAGCCAAAGACGCAATCCATTGGCCAACGCAACGCATCGGGACGGGGGACGCAACGGCGCTCGAAGAGCGACCAGGTCTAACGCTTGCAGTCGCAACAACCCCTGGACCCGTCTTCGATCTTATCGAGCGGTATTCCACGCTTACAAGGGTGTTGCGAATCACAGCATGGCTCTTTAAGGCGATTACAAGCCTGAAAGGAGCAGGGAGCGGTACATCGGGATCAGCCATCACCCCGGGAGACCTGGAACACGCACGGCTTTATTGGGTAAAAGCCATTCAGGGAGCATTCTTCGCTCCAGAGCTCAAACTGCTCTCATCAGGCAGAACACTCCCGAAGTCGCATCCGATCACGCGATTGACGGGCTATATCGATCATCAAGGGATCCTCAGGGTGGGAGGACGGCTGAAGCACTCAGCCTTACAACCTGGGAGCAAAAACTCGGTCATCCTCCCTCGGGACTCACCACTCACGGAGCTTCTTATCCGGGACGCACACGCACACACTTACCACGGCGGGACGCAGCTAACGCTGGCGTATTTGCGACAGAGCTGCTGGATAATCGGCGGGCGAGGTCCAGTACGCTCTTTCATCTTGCGGTGCGTCAAATGCGCGCGCTTTCGGGCACAAAAGGCGCAGCAACTTATGGGTCAGTTGCCCACCACACGAGTCACGCCGGCAAGGGCGTTTCTTTTCACGGGGGTCGACTACGCGGGGCCAGTTCTTCTTAAGAGCTGGCGCGGACGCGGGAATAAATGTCACAAGGGCTGGTTGTGCATTTTTGTTTGTTTCACCACCTCTGCACTGCACCTTGAGGTTGTTACAGATTTGTCGACGGACGGGTTCTTGGCAGCGCTCCGCCGATTCACCGGGAGACGGGGCGTCCCGCACACGATCCACAGCGATTGCGGAACCAACTTCCAGGGTGCAGCGGCAGAGCTGAAACAACTCTTCAGGACGGGGACACAGGAGGCTGAGCGCCTCCAGCGCACTGGGGCAACTGACGGGATTAATTGGGCATTCAACCCACCGGGAGCACCACACATGGGCGGAAAGTGGGAGGCCGCAGTCAAATCGGTCAAACACCACCTCCGGCGGACGATTGGGGATGCGGCCTTGACGTTTGAAGAACTTACAACTCTTCTTACACAAATCGAGGCCGTACTCAACTCTCGTCCGTTGGAGCCGATGTCGGACGACCCGGATGATGTCTCCGCTCTTACACCGGGACACTTCCTCATCGGGGAGGCCCTCACTACGGTCCCAGAACCTTCACTTCGGGACGTACCCACCGGTCGACTGACGCGGTGGCAGTGGATACAAGAACGGGCGCAATATTTCTGGGACCACTGGGCAACGAGTTACCTGCAGCATCTGCAGGGAATTTCCAAGTGGCATCATCCACAGCACGACATCCAGGTTGGTTCTCTGGTCCTCCTGACCAACGAGAATCTACCGCCGACAAAATGGGCGTTGGCACGGGTCACACAACTCCATCCGGGAACCGACGGCCTCACGCGGGTCGTCACCATCAAGACGGCGACGTCCACGTTCACCAGGCCAATCACCAAGCTGGCGCTTCTGCCAGTTCCTCGCTCGGGATCAATCGACAGCACTGCTGCCGATGGCGGGGAGAATGTTCGGGATTGAACGAGCCTCGGCGGTAGCGTGGACACAGCTGGGTCGGAAGTCCTCGCGCCGCCGCTGGCGGCAGCATCGATCGGGCTAGCGACGCACGGGCAGCGTGGATCTCGAGCAGCCTGGCGCTCGTTCCCGCTGCCCACACGGGCGGCGCCACCTCCTGGGCACCCTGTAGCTCGGAACCGAGAAGACGCTCCGCGCGCATGCGCGCGGTCCGTCTTCATCGATCGCCATGATCGACCAGTTAGTCTGAATCCGAGAGCCACTAAGCAAACACGCACCTCGTGATCATCAAAATTCTTTCCGGGTACCGTTGGGCCATCAATTCTTTCCCTTTTGGCTATCTTTTCGGTAGAACGACGCTTCGTCGCTCTACGTTCTGTTCCGGGTTTTTTGTGGGCCTTTTCACTGATATTTTCCAACTTTTGGACGGGTCCTTCGCGCTTCGCCGGGTACACGCGGTCGGCCATATTGGCCGCTCCACGTGCAAGTCGTACACCGGGCCTTGCCCAAGTCAAGCATCGGGCTATTATCGGGCCATCGTCGGGACTTACAACCAGTGTACAACAAAATAAACCTTAGCCTTTATTATTTGACCGCGCGTTCTTATTATTTTTCCTTACCACCAAAACCAGATCCCGCAACAAACAGCTGGAAAATCCCCCCCACTTAGCTGGGTTACCTGGGGCCTCTGCGATCCTTATCGAAAACTTATTTATCTCAAGGGAAAAGGGTCTCACTCAGTTGGGGTGGGGTGACTCATCCCTCGCTCGCACACCGACGGTATTTCTTGGGATGACTCATGCGACTCTCGCCACCGGATGCTGCTGATCGGTATCAGTGCACTTAACGGCGTATCTCACCCCCCCTTTTTTATGACCCCCCCAATAAAATCACTTAACTGCGATCCTTATCTCAAAAGCACTTAACTTTCTCTCAGTGACCCCCCTAATAAAATCACTTAACTACGATCCTTATCTCAAAAGCACTTAACTTTCTCTCAGTGGGTGGGCGGGAGGGGGGTGGTGGGCGGTCGGGAGGGGGTGGTGGGTGCATTTGATGCTACTTGCCAGCAAAAGTGGGAGGGGGGCGGTGGGTGGGTGGGAGGGGGTGGTGGATCGTCGGGGAAGTGGGCGAGGTCATAAAAGAGGGGGAGGTAAAAGGGGGGGGGGCGGGGATGACGTCATTTATTGGGGTCATAAAAAGGGGGGAGGTAAAAAGGGGGGAGGTTGGAGTGGGGGTGGAATGTGAATTAGAATCCCCATAGTATATATGGGGCATTCCATGCCGATTCGACCTGGGTCTGACCCTCAACCCCTCAAATCTGGTTTCCGATTTTTCCTATCATTACTCTCAGTATATGAAGCAATTAGAATTTTTTTCAGATTTTTTAAAATAAATTTGAGCGCGTCATGATTTTTTGAATTTTTTTTTTGAACTCCTCGATGGCCGCAATCGAAAAATCTGGAAAAATTCCCAAAAATACAGTGTCAGATATAAAAATTGTTGGTGTGAAATTCATAATGTCTGGGCTCTTGCTTCAACCCATTTCTTGAGTTTTTTGAGATAATAAAGATAAAAATAATTAGAAGCAGAGGTCAATTAACTGTAGTAATTTACTGTTGCTCGAAATTTTATATCTATATATAGCATCAGATTTTTGAAAACACTTCTTCGATTTTTCTAAAGTGTATTTTGCAATTTTTTTTAAATAGTTAGACGTTCACGCTAGGAAGGGGTGGGGAGGGGTGTGTGTGTGCGTGCGTGCGTGCGTGTGTGTGTGTGTGCACACCCCTTCCTACCCCCTCTTTTTTCCCAGCGTGAACGTCAAAATATTTAAAATATTCGACTATTTATGAGAACTTCCGAACCCCATAACTCATGGAGTTCATGGGAAATTTCAGCCTCCCCCGACGGAATATCATTATTGGCGAAAAATTGAAGGAATCTATGAAAAAAAAAAATTCCCCCATTTTTCGGAAAAGGGTTGCAACATCGATCGCCATGCCTCATCGTGGACATTGTACGCTTATTTACGCACTTATTGTAAGTGCAATTCGCATCATTTTTTAATCCCTAATTAGGGTTTTTGTCAACCATGGAGAAAGAAAAATTCCAAAATTGCAAAATACACTTTAGAAAAATCGAAGAAGTGTTTTCAAAAATCTGGTGTTATATATGCATACAGAATTTCGATCAACAGTAAATTACTACTGTTAAGTGACCTCTGCTTCTATTTATTTTTATCTTTACATAAACGCCTATTTTACTGTATATAAGAGTACGGCAGCTCTCGCGCTACGCTTTCCTTTTAATACTTGGCGTTGAGCCGCTGCCGCATCTCTTGATTTTCTCAAAAAACTAAAAAAATGGGTTGAAGCAAAAGCCCAGACATTATGAATTTCACACCAACATTTTCTATATCTGACACTGTATTTTTGGGAATTTTTTCAGATTTTTCGATTGCGGCCATCGAGGAGTTCAAAAAAAAAATTCAAAAAATCATGACGCGCTCAAATTGATTTTCAAAAATCTTTAAAAAATTCTAATAGCTTTATAGACTGAGAGTAATGATAGGAAAAATCGGCAACCAGATTTGAGGGGTTGAGGGTCAGACCCAGGTCGAATTGGCATGGATTGCCCCATATACTTACATGCATGAACACAAAGATTATTAGTGGAGAGATTAATTTTTTAGTTTAATATATACAAATTTTAATTCGTGAAGCATTAAATCATCAAACGGGAACGAAAAGGAGCGGATATTTAAAGAAATTATCAAAAAAATTTGAAGTAATTTGAATGAAAGCGTGAAAAAGAAAAAGGTTAATCGATCCTACACAGGTGCGCAACTCATTGATGAGAGACTTTCAATAATTTTCTAGGGGGTTTTCCGTAAGGCTGTGTTCGTTTACGGTTCGCTGAATCTCGCAAGTCTCTCGATTTCCATTTCAAATGATTGAACATATGTGTGCGCACGAAATGCTGATCTGGCCAGTTGATGGTGAGTGCGCAAGTCATCGACAGTACATCATTGATGTACTGTCGCCTCGACTTTTGGCCAGTTGATGGTGAGTGCGCAAGTCATCGACAGTACATCAATGATTGTGAACCGCAGCGTTGCTGATACGATCAACGAGCAGTTTCGAAATGTCCTTCAAGTGCCACACTTTTGGGAAATTCGTTACAAAAACTTCATATGCCGTTATAATGACTTTAAGGAATTCGTCGGTGGGAACTCGCAACGAACCGAGTTCCTGATTTTCGCTGTTTTTATAAGCTTTCCAAAAGATTAGGAGATCGTTAGTTTGCTCAAAGCGTTGTCCGGCTCGCGTTAAAGTATGCTCACATTCTTGACAATCGAATTGACGTGGGCATTTGTGAGCTAAATAACCGGCAACATATTTCATCGAACATTCTTCCAGAGATCCAAATGAATTCTGCTCGTGATCGACCTCAAACTTTTTCGGGTCCTCGAGATCTGCCGGTTCGTTGACCTCATCGACGTATGGCCAGTCGTCAAACGAAACATCGATATTGCTATCGATATTGTCCGTTTCGGGGAGTGAGCAAATCGGTTTTACCCTGGGTAAATCGATGGCCAAAAGCCTGGTTGAATCATCGTCGGGTTCGCGATTGGCCCCTGTAGGTGGTCTCATCAGGTGGGCGATCATGTTGTATTGTAAACTTCGACGTAAGGATACGGCTGTTGGGTTATCGCAATGCCCGCCACGAAGTCTGACTACCCCGAATACGTTCTCGAGAGGGTCTTGATTTAATCGCGATGTAATCAAATATGGGGTCCCTTCACGTTTCAAGTCGCCCCAGAATTGCAGAATACTACTGATAGTCAATCTGAAGCCTTCGAAACACGGCGGATTTCGTTTATCACCGGAAACGGTCCACCGTTCGATCCAAGAAAGACAATTCTTAAGGTATTCCTCCACTTGAGGTTCTCGCTCGGATAAAGCACGTCGCAATGGGTTCGGATCGGAAGAATGTCGGCTATTAAGGCAATCGAACATGTCGTTGACTTTTTGGAAAAAGTTCGCGGTCGCGACGCAAGCTGGATGTTTTAATTCGCCCATTATTATACCCGTGTTTATCGCGGGTGAAACGGAGTGGCTAAAAACCTGTGTCGCGAGGCTGACTTTCATTTTTTGAAAATTGTTCGGATTTATGTGTCGATCCGTGAGTTTCGGGGCCGCTCTAGATGCGTGAGAGCTTTCGATTTGCCGAAGCTCGCGAAGTACGTCTGCTGAGACTATTTTACCATCATCCTTAATATCGAAGTTGAATAAATTGTTTCGGAGGCATTTAATCAAATGTAGAGGATCGAAACCGAAAAAGATCTTCTGACCGTTCCTTTCGATGAACGGTGAATCTACTGTCACTTCGAATGAACTGGCCACTGCACGATTGCTGGACTCCATATCGCAAACCATGTAACGAACTTCCAGTCCGATCGATTGTAATGAATCTAGCACTTGTAGTATGAGTCGCGTCAAGTCAGTGTGTCGTACATTCCCATGCGAGAGCACATATGCAATCGGTTGTTTCCAAGCGTGTAACGCCTTCCAACATAAATACGACAGCGAAATTCGCAAACGTTCGCCCAAGTCTTGGAACCCTTCGACAAGATCAGCTTTCGGATTGAACTCCAAAAATTGCTTGATTGATATTTCATCCCACATCAGAATGCACTGTCTTTCAGTTTTGTCCATTGTCTCGATTTTTGTCGCAAGCTTAGGGATTATACTAGATTTTATTCCAGGGGCTAATTCCAAATCGTTCACCCACGATCTAATTAATGAGGTGCAAGGTAAAGCAAAATGCTTATTGTCTCGCAGATGATTGAAAGCGCTCGGAGATTTGTAATATAAAGAAAGAGCAAATTGTTTTTCCTCATCGGTCCACCGCCGTTTTTTAATGTGATTTATCTGCATTTTGAAAAAAGCGAGTTGATCATCGTTCAGTTGAAAGGCATCTTTAGCAAATGCCACCGCAATCGCGTTTTTTTTTTAATTCGGCCTCTTGTCTTTTAATTTTTTGATTTTTTTCTTTAATTCTGCGCGTAAGGATTTTACCAACCGTTGCAGTTTTTGTTTATTGGGAGTAAATGTCCTAATTTTCTTTTTTCGCGATAACACTCGAACGCTTGCCCCATTTACTGTGTCATTTACTTTCGCGGATGTTGTCGCGGATGTTGTCGCGAATGTTGTCGCGGATGTTGTCGCGGATGTTGTCGCAGATGTTGTCGCGGATGTTGTCGCGAATGTTGTCGCGGATGTTGTCGCGGATGTTGTCGCGGATGTTGTCGCGGATGTTGTCGCGAATGTTGTCGCGGATGTTGTCGCGGGTGTTGTCGCGGATGTTGTCGCGGATTTTGTCGCGGATGTTGTCGCGAATGTTGTTGCGGATGTTGTCGCGGGTGTTGTCGCGGATGTTGTCGCAGATGTTGTCGCGGATGTCGCGGATGTTGCATTTGAAATCGCGGAGCATGTGAGCTCGCTATCATTAACTGAATTGATAGTAACTACATCATAGGGTAGCGCACCAATACGTAAAATGCGTTTACCTTTTGTACCACATGGAACGAAATCACCTTGGGAAAAATGTAGACAACACATCCTGATATTTTGCAGTTGTTCTTCGGACTTCTGCTTCAAAATGGGATTTCTGGATCGAGCGATCCATGTTTTGCGACTGCGGGATATGAAAATGATACCAGGACAGGATGAACAATGCACGAAAGTATTGAACACACAGCAAATATTATTGCATTTGCGAAAGAAAGAAATGTAATTATCAGTTTAATGAGACAGAATTTTTAAAAAGCTTGTGTCAATGATAATTCTCTTTATCTGTGCACATTTTTTTAATGAGGGCAGTTAGTGCAAAATTATAGTAAGATTTTTTGTTAAAGTTTGTTAAAACATGCGCATTTTGAAGGAGAAATTTATGGGCAGTTTTGGCTTTCATGCTTCTTTGATTTTTCGAACGAAAAATCAACCTCCCGTGAAGAAGTTTCAAAAATTCAAAAAAGTTCATGCACACACGTCAAACGTAGCAATTTGAAACAAAACTCACATTGCCATTTCAAACACAGATGTAAAAAATCAAACTTTTCAACGGTTACCTGACTTTTTGGGCACACGTTCAGGATTTTGGGGACATATCTAACAAATTTCACTGCACTATTTGTGACTTTTTCAATTTATGTTTATTTTAATCAGAGTTCGCTATTTATTTTCCGTAGAAATATTCTGGAGCAAACGACTCCTTCACATTTTTGGACAAGTTATAGCCGTGGAAATAGTGGTTAACGGGAAAAGGCGTCATGACTTGCATATTTTGAAAAGAATTGAACTAACTTCAATCAAGCTATCATTTTGTTTCTAAAACCAAGCTGAAACCATTCGATAACTTGTTTGAAGAATTCGCGAAAGATTATCTAAAATTTCAATATCATTTGGAAAAGTCATCGATAATCAGAATCGTGAATTATTCCTGAAGGCCTCAAACAGCCTCAATAATTAAATTTTAAAGGGTGATCGATTTATTTGCAGAAAAAAAAAATACGATGATAAAAAAAAGTTCCTCCAGCAGGGTTCGATCCCTGAACCTCTCAGTCGCTGGTAACTGACGCTACGACTCGGACTATCCTGTCATTGCTTTCAAAAGTAAAAGTGGAACGGGTACAAAAATGTTGAGCGGTAACTTATGTATATAAATGTTGTAGGGCGACTATCTAAATTCTTTCGCCGTACGATTTCGAAGGACCTTAGTTATTTTTCTGTAAATTTTGGTCGAAAAGAGTATTAAAAAAAAAAAACGATTATTGTTTCAAAACAAAATCAGAGCGTTGTGATAAAGACACTCTAACCAGTTGCAAACTTTTTATTTATTCTTCCTTATTTCCAAATCACTGCAATAATTGCAATGCATAGTGTGGGTGATTTAATTAAAAGAACAAATACGATATAAAAAAAAAAAAAATTTCATGAGCAGGGATCGAACCCGAAACCTTGCGCGCGCTCGACATCCGCGCTGCTACCGGGACTATACTGTCAACTCCTTCAAGACAAATATAAAACTGGTTCAAAAATTGTGAGGGGGGCTTAATATGTATATTGATATTTTTAATTTATAATTAAGATTTTTCCTGTGTCCGAATTTGAGAATGCCCACATTTTCATAAGTACGAATCTTTCAATTAATAACTGAAAAACTCTGAGCACTTTCTGTTCAAAGACTGGATCGACTGTTGGAGCTAACAATGTAACGTACCGATTTTTCATTTTTAATAACAAAGTGGGAACTCACGCTTTCTCGTCTTTTGGAAAACGATGAAACGTTAAATTTGGATTCTTTCTTCTCGAGCTGCTACACCCGTCATAAGAGCACACATCGTTCACTGGCATTTTAACCACACAATATAAAAAATCTTCTAAATTAAAAGACCGTGCGTACACCAACTTTCAAAGACCGGAAAATAATCTGCTCGGGGAAAAGGAATATAGCTCACACCAACATCACACCAACATGCACGTTGCCCAAGCGCCTTGCAACTATGAGAGCGAGAGAGACAAAAGAACGACGCTAACGCCGCTTGCGGGACTAACTCGAACTGAGCTGGGGTGCCCCCAGCTCCGTTAAAATCGGCACACGAAATCCTTATGGACTGCGCTTCTATGTACGTCTGAATTCGTTGCCGCGGTCTCAATTATTCAATAAATTCGGGGAAGAACTTCCAAACTTACCTTGTCGTTGTAAATGGCGGACTGGATCAGGAGCGCGTTTGGGGCCTCGGCTCGGAAATGAATCCTTGGACGCGTGATTAAAAGTTTGGATAAAATCTGTAATCTATTGCGTTCGGGCACGCTCGTCCGTACAACTCGCTCACGCTGACCGCGTGGCGAAAGTCTATCGCTTTACAAAAGCGGCGAATAATCGCGCTGATGCGGATTATTGCGTTTTAAATACGCGTCTTATGCGCGTCTCACAAATACTGTTAAACGTGACTCGATATAAACTCAAAGTTATGCGCGTTACAAAAATCTCATAAATTTGGCTTTGGAAATGCGTGCGTCTCCCAAGACGGTCGCGTAAGCTCTCTCGTCATCGATCGTTCCGATCGATCTCCCGCATCGACTTCCCGTCAGGGGAAGAATTCCCTGAGTCGATAAGTGGGGTCGAAGTGCGCGTTAGGGCTGCGCCCTACGCGTTGATAGATCATCCTGCTGCGTGTCGCCACGGACGCGGAATATGCGTACGTTGACGCGACGTTGGAAATCTCGTGCTCGCGTAAATCATGAAAGAATAAAATAAAATATTCGTTAGGCGCTGCCCAAAATCGGCAAGCGTCTAACCAGGACCATGTTGCGCATTTCCTTATCCACGCTTGTTCGGGAATGACGCAATAAGCCGGTAACGCGAGCATCGGGTCGTGGTTCGCGCTCTGCCGGCCGAGGCGCCACGCGACGGTCCTGTCAATCAAAGGACCTCGCGTCCATCATAATTCGGGAATTAGTTATGCGCGCTGACGTCATTGTCGCCACCGCCTGGAGCGACACGCTTGATCAGCCAATTGACATGCGCGCAACTCGTCACTATCGATCGCCTATCGAGCGGTCTTCTCTTCTCAATCCAGACTCGATAGAGTAAAGACACGCGAATTTCGGGCTCCTGCGTTATCTTCGGTCTTCCCGTTTGTATCCGCGAGTATTGGACGCATCTCGTGACCGCCTTACAACCGGTTACGAAATTATCGGTCTCCAAGTCGAGGAGAATCGAACGTCGGGCTTATTTTTCGGGCACGTCATTAAAATTCAAGATTTATCGGGATTTTCGGGAAGTCGGCATCGCGTCTCGCGTCGCGGCCATCTTTACCACGCGGCTTACGGGAGGACGCTCTCGTGCACGTCGAGACTTACGACCTCGTCGTGTCCGGGATCGAGAGTTCGGGAATTAATTTATCCAATTTTGTATCAAACCACATTTTGTCAAAATAAAATCGGGTTCATCGCATTGTTCGCTGTTTCGCCGTTCGGTTAATTTCTTTTCCCACCTACACCAGATCCTCATTACGCAACAACGCTTCTATCGGCGCAGCAGTGCGTTTTACGAAAAGAAGTGGCGGATCGCCACAGATTGGAATTTTGTTTTCGTAAAATTATTTCTGAAATATAAAAATTATCAATGCTAGCCTATGCTTTTTCAAATATTTTATGGAGAGGGGGCGCTAATTTCGTTAGGCCTAGGGCGCCCGTTTTCGTAAACCGCCCCTGAGTCACTCAGATTAATTCTTAATCGCAACGGAACATAATTTAACTTGAAAGAATGTAGTGGGGGGTCACTTTCGAGGAAAACCAATAAAATCCTGAGATCGCATTGGCTAGCGGAGAAGAGCCTATTTCTCTTTCCGGTGGCGTGCTAAGTATTTTACGACTTTCGGCAACCCTTCCTACCAGGCTGCACTTTTTCTGAATGGTAGCTCAGCGTTTGTAATGTTTTATGAGTGGGGAAATTTTCTTATCTACCGCGCTACACTTTTCGAAAATAGATGGCCACGTCGTTTTACGACTCTTCTAGTCCACCTTCTAGTCCACCAGATGACTCTTTTTTCAAGTGTAGGACGGTGAGTTCTGTCAAGTGTTCTACATGTCATTAGATAAATTTTTCTATTAATATATATAAAATAGATCTACAAATTTTCCTTTCTGAGAATTCTTCGAACAACACTCGATACTCAGCTATAAATTATGAGACGCAACACACGCTCCAGAGTTAGGACTGGATTTGTAACTGAAACACTTGTAACCAAACGAGTATAGACCGACCTAACTTTCGCTATACTTTCGGACTGCACTATGGACTGCACGAAGCATCCGCTCATTTAATTAGGTCACTACGATCTTACTTCTAAGAAAACCTATAATCCCCTACCATTTTTCTATATTTTAGCCCTATAAAAGGAAAGAAAAGGCTAAGTGGAAAAAATACTTTATAAAAGTAAAAAAAGAGCGCCAACTATTGAAAAATTGCAACTTCAGTTGGAAAATGACATCTCAATTTCTTTCATTATCAAAATTTTCTCTGTAATTGTCGGACAATTCACGAAAAACTAAGAAAATCATTGCTATAGAGCCAAGAATTAACACTTCTGAAGAAGAAAAAGTTGGTGTTGGGGAAACATTTTAAGTCCTTGAATGATACACTTTACCTATCGATAAAACAATTAAAATGAAAATTGAAATGCAAAAAAAAAGGAATGCAAAAACTTGGCGTGCATGGTTAAGTAAAAAAGCCCGGGAAGATTGAGAATCAATCTTAGGGGGAGGCGGATAAAACGGAACAACCGTCTGAAATATGATTTTCATCTGTTTTTGATCTCAAAAATCGAAATATTTTTCATTAAAATTTCGTCAAGATGAAAATTATTTTCCAGATTTTATAAAATAAAAATTCGAATCGTTTGGCCGGGTGATTCGCTTCACCCGACTGTTCCGTTTCACCTGGCTCTCCAAAATTCGAAAAACGATCATCAATTACGGAAAAAGAAGATATTTTCGGTTAATATAGAAATATGATCGCGGAAAGAGAACAAAATAAACATCGAACATTAAGAATGAGCTATAGATGGGTGCCTGGAAAGTATAGGATGGAAGTCTCCATTATAGAAAATTGTAATAAATTTCGGATGGTCCATATTCCATTACATGACGTCATAATACTACTTTGCGCGTGCATATAGAGACTTCTGATAAGAACAATGAGACAGCCCTTCGCCGCACTTTTTACTTAACCATGCACGCCAAGTTTTTGCATTCCTTGTTTTGGCATTTCAATTTTCATTTTAATTGTTTTCTCGATAGGTAAAGTGTATCATTCAAGGACTTGAAATGTTTCCCCAACACCAACTTTTTCTTTTTCAGAAGTGTTAATTCTTGGCTCTATTGCAATGATTTTCTTTGTTTTTGGTGAATTGTTCGACAATTATAGAGAACATTTTGATAAAATTTTGACTATGAAAGAAAATTTTGATTATGAAAGAAATTGAGATGTCATTTTCCAACTGAGGTTGCAATTTTTCAATAGTTGGTGCTATTTTTTTACTTTTATAAAGTATTTTTCCACGGATTTCACTTCTTTCTGGGAAGTGGGATATTCATCGACATTTTTTTGTAAGTATGGAGGCATTATTTGTTCTGATTGGTTGTTCGGGAAAGAAAATAAATCTCTTCAAAAACTTCTATCGACACCCCTGGCAAATCTCTTAAAAAATCTCGACAAGATTCATGATCAATCCCTTAAAATACTGTCGTCGTGACTCTTGTTTAATCCCTTAAGGGAACCTCGCAGAGACTCGTAGTCAATCTCTTAAAGAAACCTCGGTGAGGCCCGTAGTCAATCGCTCAAAAAATTTCCCTCGCGCTCTTTTTCCCTTCGTTCTCCCTTTTTTTTATGGTTTCATCGCATTTTCGACTATTTTTTTGACTCCGAGAGAAATTGCCCCAAGCTCATATGATCCTGCATTCGAAAACGAAAAGAATGAGCCCAAGTTGGATCCTTTTCGTTAAATTTTACCAAAGACATGAAATCTTCGAAACTGGGGTCATTCATCACCCCACTTTACCGGAATAGGTTAAATCAAATAAGGTTACCGTTCTGAGGTGAAAAAAACTGCCGTTGAGACCCCCGGTCAACCCCTTGAAAAATCGCGCCCGGACCCTTGGCCAATCCCTTAAAAAAATGCCGGCAAGATTCTTGCTTAATCCCTTAAAAACTCCCATTAAT
>CM073309.1:32012724-32264848 GCA_037043255.1 Diadegma fenestrale | reverse complement strand
CATGCTCTGTTTGGGTTTGCCGGACCCGAACGCGGTCTTTTACGGCTTTCCGGACCCAAACGTGCTCTGTTTGGGTTTACCGGACCTATACTGACTCTGTTTGGGTTTGCAGGACCTGAATGGGCTCTGTTTGGGTTTAACGGACCCAAACGTGCTCTGTTTGGGTTTACCGACCTATACTGACTCTGTTTGGGTTTACAGGACCTGAACGGGCTCTGTTTGGGTTTAACGGACCTAAACGCGCTCTGTTTGGGTTTAACGGACCTAAACATGCTCTGTTCGGGTTTACCGGACCCAAACGCGCTCTGTTCGGGTTTGCCGGACCGAAACGGGCCTAAACTAACCCAAACGATTCCACGCGTTCAGGTTTAACCGACAGATGTTTGGGTTTAAGCTTTTTAAACCGAACTTTTTGGGTTTCGGTTGGGTTTACGGCTTTTAAACAGATATTGTTTGGGTTTGGGTTGGGTTTACGATTTTCTGAACTGGCATTGTTTGGGTTTACCTGAATTTCGCAATTTTATCAAAAAATAGTGGTCCTACAGGAAAAATATATACAACAAAAAATGTCAATTTCATCATTGCCAATAACTTTTATTTCAAACATTTTTCTGTACAATCACTTTTTATTCAAACAAATACGGGAAACATTTTTAACCCTTCGTGGTCACACTGGGTAGAATCCACCCAGTGGCCACCTTTCAGCATAAATATCTACTAGTTCTCGGTACTGAATGGGGCCATAATCGCCATCTACCGATAGTTTGTAGTGTCCTCTATGCGTTGGCGGCGGAAAATATACGAATTGAACAGTTGTGTTCTCGTGACACCGTAATTAGTGAAGCGGTGCGCGTCGACTGGGTAGAATCCACCCAAGTGTGACCATAAACGACATTACAAAAAAAAAAAAATCGTTTTCAAATATTTGTTTTCTGTGGTCCGGCGAAGTGAACTAACCGTAAGTATACTTGTAGTATGAGAATAATTTTTTTAAGCCGCTCCTGGAGCGACGGTACGAGATCGGATGTAAGAATAGCGATAGCCGGAATACTTGGTCGGAATGATATTCGACCTCAACAGGAGCGAGTCATACTCCTGAAGCCAACGAGATGTAAGGTGTGCTCAGGCAAAAGTGACAAAGACGAAACGACAATGTTGCGGCTGTCGACGGCCAATGTGCGATGCGCATCGCGTCGACATGTGCATTGAGTGTGTACACGAATAGAAACATTTAAAAATTATATCCAGAGAGTGTTCAAAAAGATTTGTACCGTTTTCCTACCATTTTTCTCGTGATAAAGAGCAAATTTCTTATAATTTTTCGATTTTTTAAAACTCTAAAATCAACCCACTTCGACTGAGGGAATAAATATGTTTTTTCAAACGCGCGCTATCTTACTATTTTTTCCCCAAAAGAACCAGATCTGATGAATATCAGGTCCAAATTTTAAGTAAAAATATCAAAAATTCACGGAGTGACGATTATTTTTGTGAAAAAACTTTTTTTTCCCGTCTTTTCTTCTTTCTGCGTTTAAAAAAATATGTTCGCCTTCGATTTCTTTCACAAAAGTTTTTCGTATCTAAACTGGAATGTCCAAAGGTTGTTCAGTAATTTTTTGAAAATTTTCGGGCCAATGGATTGGTCACAATACGGGTTCGAAAATGGACTGGGTGGAATCGACCCAAGTGTGACCACCGAGATCGGTGGCGGAAGTGTGACCACGAAGGGTTAAAATCTTTTTTTTGGTCCATATGCACTTGAAAATTAAATTTCCGCCAATTTTCAAGGGGAGAGAGAGAGAGAGAGAGAGAGAGAGAGAGAGAGGGACAGACAGACAGACAGACAGAGACAGAGCGAGCGAATCGCCGGAGCAGTTTGTCAAGCCGGTGAAAATGAGGATATCGAGGATCTGAAACAACTACCTATCTAGGATTTGAAACAACGACACGAAAAGCTGGTGGCGAGGCTCGGACGTAACGCTCTGCCAAGCGCCAACGGCAAATCCAGAGTCTCTCACTGAAAACCAATTGGACGAGTCTCTCGGCTCATCAACAATCGCCCAACGATACTGCAACACGTAATTAGGACAACTATTGTTATATTGAAACTACTATTACAACTATTATACTATTATTATAACTATTATTATTGAAAGGATGCGGTACAACAAAATTGAATCAATTCCAGGGAATTTCATCAACTCGAACCTTATATTTATGGGAAAATCGTAACATTTGCCATTTCCGCGACGGTATATAGCTCATAACTTGCGACATTTGCGACTGCTCGCTAATTCGAGGTAAAAGATTTTGGACTTGATTTCTGGAATCGTTTTAGTCCATGGAAATGAAAAAATTTCGTTGAAACGCGACGTCAAAAATATTATTAATAACAATGCGTGTCAATGAGTGTCAAGGAGGAGCAAGCGAGCGCAGTAATAACAAGGCAGTTGTGAACGGAGCTTTAGAGGTGGTAGAAACTGGAAACCGGGGCGCGGCGTCGGGTGCCGTTTATCGATTGCGTTGCTCCTCGCAGCAGTACCATATTTCAGTTGGCTCTTGTCACACACAACAAGTGTTTGCCATTTTCCGCGTTTCCACGTTTCCCCTTTGGTGCCTTGCTCGAAGCAGCAGAGGAACAAAATACCGAATCGCGTGTCCAGCACCAGGTATTTTAAGGCGCGTCCACGCAATATCGTCCAGGCCTCAGCAGCAGGCTCGCGTTCACGAGTGAGTTACCATTTTATTTCTCGACTCTCGTATTTCGCTTTCGGTCCGCGCTGCTCGCGGTAAAATAAAAGCCATGCGCATATGAGATTACAGTTTTATTTATTATGCTATGTCGGAAAAAATCTCACTGCTGCTGTTGAGCTGCATATATATAAATTTGGTCGTCTCCACTTGCTCATATACGCGTATGAAAAACATTTGATGGGCGGGGGGGGGGGGGGGGAGAACGCGAGTTTTTGCGAAATAACACATGCATGTGGATTTGTTGTTGCCACTCGGACTCGACCGATGGCGCGCACTTATTGTGTAACTTCTGCTTCGCTCTTCGTACCAAAACAATCGACCGACGATTAACCGAACCGCGCCGATAACATAGCAACCGCGCGGCCTATCTTTTTATAACGCGGCGATATAAATTTGTTATTCTTATGCTGCTGTTGGAATTTTTATAATAAATTTGGTAAAACAAAATTCTAGCATTAGAAATTTTTCAGATTTCCCTTATTCCTGGTCAAGTGTTTTGGCCGCCCGCATTTTGCCATTTGCCGGGGGCGAATCTCGCCCGCGGGGGGATTTTCGGTTTCAATGGAATTTTTCCGGAATCAAATAAGGATGGGAATAAATAACAGCAACGATCCGGACCAAGCAGAGGTAATTTAGTGCATTATTTATTACTATTCCAAAAGGTCAATTGCAAAAGATAATTTATAGAAAAAAGATGGCTAGAAAATAGTGTAATAAACCAGGTTGAAAATGTCTCTCGACACATTCAGATCGTGCTTTCGAACAAAGGCGGTCCAAAGTTGATAGACAATGGCTTTATGTACACAATGCACAAAAAGCAAACCAACAACATAAGATGGCGGTGCGTGTTGCGTTCGTCGCAATGTCGCGGAAGTCTGGTGACATCGACAGATTTCAAACTTCCACGAGTTCGGATGGAGCACAACCACGGCCCGGATTACGCGGCGGCGAGGTTGGCACGGACGCGATACATGGCATTGAAGAAGCCAGCAACGGCGGCGGCGGCGGCGGCGGCGGCGTCGGCGCCGGCGGTGGCGGGTCTCTCTCAAGGTCCGTACCATCAACTATCTCAAAAATCGAGATGAGTACAAAAAGTACAGCGCGCGACAACAAGAAACTTGGTTTATATTTGCAGAAGAAAATTCAAACGTGATGATGATGATGATGAGCTTCGAGGACGTGCCACCGGTGCTGTTGGGAAAAATAAAAGATGAGCCGACCGATTATGACGACCGACAAACGGAAATGCCTCAGAAACAGCCGCTAGTCCAATTGCAGCGACGCGCCGTTGGCCAAAACATTAAGAAAAGATCAAAAAACAAACGTGAGTTTCGCAATTTTCGCGCGTTTGTCTCATATAATGCTGGTAACGCAACGGTGGCGTAAATTTCTACGTTTTATCGACTGCCGAGACGGTATATCCGTCTGTCGATAACGTAAAATGTTATCCGCCGGTTTACCACCGATCGAGCCATTCAACTTGCGAGAAAAGCACAGTATGTGCCTATATATACAATATAATTTGAATTTGAGCTTAAATTCGTACAATTCGTACACGTTATTCGTATGTCGCGACGACGTGGGACGTTTCAAGTATAGCGAAAGAGAGCAGTTGTATAGATAGGGCCATGATCGAAGCGTCGAGGTCGCTCGTAATAAAGGCGCGTTTCGCACGACCGGGCGTATAACAAAATCATCCACCCGATTCGCAAACTCACTATTTTTGTCACTGCGCGCCGCCGCCGCCATCACCACGATGACAAATATATCGTGAATTTTTTTTGCGCATCATCTCCAGACAAAAAGGCGCGTCAAAGTACCAGAAATGGACATTTCTGCGCGGTACACATTTTCAATGTCATGGCGATTTCTCAGCGGGAATTGAAAAGAGGAAACCGCCGGGAGAACAATCACGTTGATCCGCGCTCGAATAATCCTTCAACTTTTTATTAACAAGATTTTCCTTCGTCTCTCATCGCGTCGACCAAGAACGCCATTTTCAGAACGATTATCTTTATTATTTCCCCGATTGATAAAAATAACGAAATCGCGCGATGATCGTGATCGACGTCCCGCGGATCGTGCGTCACGCGCTCGAAAAAAAAAGAAAAAGAAAAAAACAGCTGTGCCCGTACAAAGTGACGCGGACCTCCCCGAGGGCGGAAGTTGAGGGGAGCATGCGCGTTTGCGCGGCGGCAGCATCGCGCCGTCACAAATATATATACGGTATTTTTTCATTTTTGATCGGGTGTTTGTTGGCGTTTTATAAATTGTAACATCGCGCGCTAAAACAGATGCGACATAGTGGCTTCCTCGAGCGAATCGGCCGCTAGTCGCTACCTATGTACTCGAAGCTCGGGTAGCGGACGACGAAAAATCGTCAAACGCGCGTTACGCAATCGAAACGGAAAACGGCGGGCAGCAGCTGCGTGACGCAATCCCTCGAAGGGCACATAACAAAAGTATTATCCCCTCCACGCACCACCCTATACCTATATGTTTTTTTTTCTTTTTCTTCGAGAAGCATTCGTGAACCCTCGACCGACAACGGCTATTATATGCGATACCGTACGAATTTTCGGAACAATATTTTCATTCCATTTCAGCATTTTATTACGAAAACTAAAAATACGTTTTAAAGAATATTGAAATGTTGGCCGACTCGACGTGCGTGTAGCAGAGGAAAACGCGCGCGATTGCGGTGCGTTGTTATCAAAACCGATCTTGAAGCTAGAGTAGAGAAAGAGCTGAAACGCGGAGCGCTAAAATCCGGGTGTCCAAGTTGGGCTCCAGAAAGCAGCAGCAGCAGCAGATGTGTCTCATCGAGAGCTGCAAAGAGGCCAAAAATGGAACGTGGATCGATCGTCGATACGTCGAGTCATCCAAAAGCCCAGCACGCGATCCGACGCAACGACACAATAATATGAAAAAGTGTATATATACGCATATGAAAATGCAATATATGAGAAGGGGTTGGATGGTGTGGTGCGTCAAAAAAGCAGAAACGATTCGACCGGATTATTAGACATTTGGCACAAGAGCTAATGAAAAAAAAGGAGAAAAAAATGCAAGGTGTTGAGTGTGCGTGGACGTCGATTTGCGAGGATGCGCGATTAATCGCGTTGTTGGTTTCCTCTTGGCTGGCGCGCAGCGACGAGAGCCAGCGGCAGCGGGCTGCGCGAGATGCGAGAGAAAAGCGAAAGAGAGAAAAGAGAGCAGGCGGCCCGCGCGGCAGAGGAGAAGAAGAGTCGCGCGCGCGTAGCCGGGCTCTGTTCGATCGATGAATCCGGCGCTCGACAGGGCGCGCTGGGGAGGCCGATGTGACGAGCGCGGTTAGTAAAGCGATAAAAAAGAGAGGAAGCTATAGAACGTCGAGAGCTTTGAACGAGGTACGAGAGGGTGAGAAAATAGGAGTGTTTGAAGCGCGCGCGCCAACGAGCGAGAGAAAGAAAAAGTGAGCGATCGCGCGAGAGAGAGAGAGAGAGAGCAAGCGCGCGAGCAGAGGGAGGAGTCTGCAAAATCGGAGAGAAAGAACGGACGGGAGGGAGAGAGAGAGAGAGCGGAGCGACACACACACATGATAGTACGGATAATGCGTTGACGACCGGCGCCCCGTTGGCACATGCGCGTAACGACGCGCCCCGACCGTCCACCGATTTCGATTTTAGTCGTTCGCTGCTTTCGGGTTGGGGGAAATCGTGTTGGTGTTCTACGCGCCGAGGCTTTTACCGAAAAACAAGACTAAAATAGGCCGCCGCCGCGTATTTCTCTCGTCGCATCAGCAGCAGTGCGTCAAACCAACAAATTTTTACAAGGCAAAAAAATTAAATACTAACAAAGAAAAGCAGCAGTGTGCGGTGTGTTTTGAGAGAGAGAGAGAGAGAGAGAGGGAGAATTTGAGTGGAAGGTAAATTAAGCGACGACACGCGCGCGCGCTGCTCGGATCGTGTCGAGGGATTTTCGCGCGACAATGTTTTCGCGTTATTGTCGTGTAGTCGCGCGGCCGACATTTTTTTTTTTTATCATTTTCTTTGTTTTCAATTAGATATTTTGAGAATAAATATGGTTGTCGTTGCTGCATGATTCGGGGTGCGTCGTGCGTGTGTGACCGGTTCATCGACGGCGCACTGTCTAAACGGCGCGCGCGCGCGATAATACATCGGAGCTATAGCAGGAATTAATACCGCAGAGAGCGAGAGACCGGATATCGCGCGCTTGCTCCTGCCTATACGCGTTATAGCTCTATATATGCATGGCGTAGCAGAAGACGCGGCCGTCTAACGTGTGCGCGCCGGTCAAAAGATACGATAATAACAAACGCGAAAGAGCAGGAAAGAGGAGCGAACGAAATAGTGTGTTTCCATCGAGTTTCGTCGCGTATGTCGCATGGGAAAAACGTGGTGGGCTTATTTCGTCGACCGCTGCTTCTTTTTCCCCCGTCCTCGCAACCTCCCTCCGTCCTCCCCGCGCCGCCGCCGCCGCCGCCGCCCGCCTCTCCCAAGGGGCGGTGAGAAAAGGGGGAAATCTTGAGAGAGAGCGCGCGCGAGAGAGATAAGATACATATCTGTACATCGGTATATTAACACGAGATTACCAAACCCATCGCCGCCGCCGCGACTCATCTATACGCAGACTATTTTCTTTATTTCTATATCATGACCGAATAAAAGCGGCACAGCAAATTTTTCAAAAACAACATACGATTTCGCGTATTATTCATCCAGACACTTGTTCGACACACACACGCGCGTTACCGACCGTTGTTTTTCTAACAATATCGCATTCGCCATGTCCGACCGGCATCGCGTCGCTTAAAAAAGACGAAAAAACGCCCTACCATTTCTACCATTCGTCCGCGCGCGCGATCGCGATAATAATTTCTCGAACCTGGTCGCGACCAGCGACGTGCGCGGCGACGATCTTTGACGAAATGTATTGTACAAAAATTATCGCTTGATTAATTGCGTCATTCGAATAAACCTCGCGAACGTGCCGATCCTCGCAACTTCCGGTTCGAGTTAATCCGCTGCTGCTTACGGCACTCGCCACGCGGTTTCTCGTCATTTTTCTATATACTCTTGATCGCGAGAAGAGCACGTGGCGTTCGAGAGTGTGTGTGTGTGTGTGTTTTTTTTACCACAAACCATGCAGCCCTTTGAAAACTATATTTGTCGTGATTTTCCATTCGCGTTTCATCGAAATTCAGAGATCATGGTCGATCGCGCGGTCATTATTGTACCCTCCTTTTTGTTAACGCGATAGCGATACGAGTTTTGCCCGCTGTCTATATGACGGATAACGCGATACTGACTGCGACTCGGAATAGCAGTCGTCGCGCTCCATTGCCGCATCGTGCGGTGTCCATGATTATCTAGCGGTGCCCCGCAGCTTCCCCGAAAGCGCGGCATACGAGATGATAATGCGGACGCGAACCTCGCGCAATCAAACTATGTGAAATTAAAAAAAAAACTATCGTATGGATCTTCATTTCCCAATTCGTCGCAATGAAAAATTTTCGAGTTTTCGAGTTGCCTAAATTTGTGACCCATGGCAAATTAATTTATCGGAATAATTGTGCGATAAGACAACGCGTTATCGCGCATCGTCATTTTCTTCGCGGGTTGAAAAATTTTGCAAAAAAGTTGCCTCTTGTCTGAGAGTTGCTCCTCTCGCGAGAGCTGTTGCGGCTGCTGCTGCTGCTGCTGCTGCTGTGCCAGAACGATAATAATAGCGAGAAGGAAATATTGGTCGTCCGCTCGTCGCGCGACTGCGCACTTTTTCGTACCTCGTGTTTCGCATCTCGGAATACACGCACACACTAAAAAAATCTATAGCCGATGATGCCACTTGTTACAATGAAATTATCATCGTTTTCGCGCTATCGCTCTCTCGCCCCTCCCTCTTGCTCGTTCGAGTTGCCCTCGACCTTCGCAGTCTCGTACGTTTGCAAAGTTGATGTTTGTTTTTGTACTTGGATATTGGCCCAAGCACAAGGTGCCAGTTGTGCGGTGTTTTTTTTTTTTTAATTATAACGAGGGATGAAGAAAGTTGGATGATTAATCAGAGTGGAGAAATGATGATGATGATGATGATGATGTTTTGTCTCTGGTCATGCAGCAGCAGCAGCAGCGACGGGGGTGAAGCGGAAAGCAGCAAAAAAATAGCTCAAAGACGGCGGGAAACGGTAAAATTGTTATGAGCGGGTCGGATCCCGTGATGAACAAATTGTTGTCCGGTTCGCACACGAGTTCCGAGGCGAATAATCGTCTCGGTAAACGACACGGCAATATTATGGAAAAGTTGGAGCTGAAGCAAGAGCCACCGGAGGACGAGGAGGAAGATGTTTACTTGGAGCAACAACTGCCGAGATTACAACCGGCAACAATGTCAGGTTCAACAACGGCAACGGCAACGACCACGACCTCGACGACAATGGCAACGTCCTCGTTGCATACCGGGCGCGTCCGTTCGCACGCTCGTAGCCTTCGGGCGATGGCCAATCCGAGCGCGGTATGGGCCCATTTTGATCTTTGCGCCAACGACGCGCTTCGAGCTCAGTGCCGAATTTGCGGCTCGGTTGTTGTTCGCGGTGGGGCTAATCCCCGCCAATGCGGCACCACCAATCTTCATCGACATCTTCGGGTCCATCACGGTGGACGACTCATCGGAAGACGTTATCACGGTAACTCTCCTTGCTCCGCTCATTATCAATTCCTTTCAACTCCCGCCGCGCGCGCGCCTCAGCGAAAACAATTTGTGAAAAATGTTGCCGCGGACATGAAACGACGCGAGCTTCGTTATTGCTGGACAATTAATTTTTCACTCGTTCGAAATTGTAAATTGTAAATGGGATGTTGGGGTTTTTAACAATTTTTCGTTGAATTTCAGTAATGCAATCGGGTTCTCAGGGGGCCGCTTCCGGAGGGAGAACGATTAGGATAGCGACGCAATCGCTCGTTAGACAACCGTTGAGAAATATAGCGCCGGCCCCTTCGTCGGGACAACACCGTCAACCGCAACATCAGCCAAAGACTCTTGTATTAAAAACTATACCGTTGAAGGTGAAACAGGTCGCTCCGACAACGATAAAAATGGCGCCTCGTCAGCCAAACGTTGCCATTGCCCAAAACATTTTACCTCAGCAGCACCAGTCGACCGAGGTTTGTCCATTTATTATTCGTATAAATTATCTCATTTATAAGGCTTATAAGGAAATTAACGAATGTGACGGTGTCGCGCGCCCCCCGCACACGCAGGTTTGTCTCAGGTGGAACAGTTATCACAGCAACATGCAAATGAGTTTTCCCTCGTTGCTCGATACCGAGCAATTCGTAGATGTTACGTTGGCCTGCGAAGGACGTTCCTTAAAGTGTCACAAGATGATACTTTCGTCGTGCAGCGATTACCTCGCTGCTCTATTGCGGGAAAATCCATGTCAGCATCCGATAATACTGATGAAAGATCTCAAGTTTTGGGAAGTCGAAGCTCTCGTTAAATTCATGTATCGCGGCGAAGTAAACGTCGCTCATGACAAATTGCCACAGCTGCTAAACGCCGCCGAGGCGCTTCAGATCAAGGGTTTGGCAGGCCCAAGTCCGTCGCTCCAGGTAACGCGAAAACGTAGTTTGCATCAACCGTTGTATAATTATCGTCTCGCGCGAGGAAAAATGATTTTCTCAAATTTTTCTTCTCTTCTTTTTTTTTTTTATCGCCAATTTCAACAGAATCCGAAACCACCGAAATTGGTGCCACAATCCAAGCCTCTGAATCACATCGGCGCCACCAGCAGCAGCACCGGTGTTGCTCGAGTGAGCTCGGCGGAATCGAAAGAATTGGCGTCTCGAAAGCAGGGCTCGTCGACAGCGGCAGTGGCGGCGACACCAACAATTGCCAATAGTCCGAAGCGAGTAGTCCAGAAGCGTCAGGCTTCGGAGCCTCCTCAGCCTCGGATATTTACGAAAATTCGTCTTCAACGTCCGGTAACCCCGACCTCGCCAAATTTGCCGGTCAAGTTGGAGCCGCTCGACATTCCGTTGAGTCCGACGGAAATATTTGCCGAACATCATCATCAGCAGCAGCAGCAGCAGCAGCAGCAGCAACAACAGCAACATCAGCAGCAGCAGCAGCGTCGCCATCGTCAGAATCATCAGGACGAGGACATTAGTTCGACGGCATCCAACTTTGACAATCTCGTGATGGCGCTGCACGAGGACGAAGATCCGGGCGGCGAAGATGATCGCTGCAGCGACGACATGAATTTTTCCGAGTTGCCCGGGAGATCGGACGACCCGAACGACCACGAGGAACAAATGGAATTTGTACCGACCGATTTTTTGGACCAGGAACAAGACATTGTCGAAGAGGCTGAATTCAGTAAAAGCAGCAACGGAGAATCCGACGAGGAACAGGACGAAGCGGGCGAGGTGGTGGAGGAGGAGGAGGAGGACGACGACGAGGACGAGGATGAGGAGGAGGAGGAGGAGGACGACGACGAGGACGAGGATGAGGAGGAGGAGGAGGAGGAAGAGGTAGGAGAGGGCGAAGCGGAGGAGGACGATAATGAGGAGGAGGAGGAGGAAGAAGAGGAAGATGTCGTGGAAGAAACGATACGAGAGACGCCGGCCTCCGAAAATCGAAAGAAAAACCAGACCGAAGATAATCGAGGCAGCAACGAGAAGCAAAGAACGGAAAAATGTACAAACTCTGAAAAAACGTAGAATCAACGTTTTTAATCGAGCATCGATCTTCCTGATCTTTTGTTTATTTTCGACAAGTTTATTTAATTTTTTTTATTTTTTATTCTTAACGAAATAGTCAGTCCTCCTAAGTCATACGGAAGTATACGCACCAAGGAAAAGCGCATCTTGGCCCCAGTCAATAAAATAATAGCCCCAAGAGAAAAATTACTTGAAAACCACACACAATTTTTAATGACTATTAGATTATTAATTCTCGCGTCAAGTTCGAGTTGTTGTTGTTTTTGTTGCTGCTCTCCCTTGCACCACCCCACGAGTTCCGCACTCTTTTCGCACGTTTTTTCAACAATAGTCAATTTTGCGCAGAATTACATCGCTCGCAGAAAAGGAGCAGCAGCAGCACCAGCAGCAGGTTACCCCTCGATTTGTAAATCTCGTTTTATTCCGCGAGCTGAAACCCAAATGGCTTATTTTTAAGTTTAAACTGTTTTAGGTGTATCAAGTGTGCGTGCGTGGGTGCATGTGTGTCAACAGAATTGCCAATTTTTCAATTGCATGAAAGAACGCAAAATATTTGGACGAGCATACTTGACGATTCCTTGCGTCGTTGCAGTGAAAAATATATTTATTTTCACTTTCCATTACGAGCTTTCTTTTTTCTGCTTCGAAATGTTTGAATTTTTTTTTTTTTTTAAGATTTTACAATAATACTATAAAGTTTCAACGAATGAGAATTTTTATGAGAAATATTTCGCGTTGGAAAAATGTAATTAAGCACGAAGCCCGTTCTTGTCTCGAAAGGATCCACAATAAATTATATTGTAATAATTTATACGCTTGAATGACTTTTTTTTTCGTCGCACTTGCATTTATTGAAAATTGGAAAGAAAAGAAACAAGTATATTAAAAATATATATTGTATCGACGCGCCGCCATCGTTTTGTGTGTTCAACGTACCAACGAAAAAAACCTCATCTACATCAAATGATTTTGTATTATAAATATATATATATACATTTAGGGTGTACGTATTGATAATATTTCAAACTAATCGCGGCGTTCTCATCTCGCCGTGCAACTCGACGAGTCTCGTAAACCAAAAATGAAATAAAATTATTAGACGCACCGCGCGAGGAGTGGATAACGCGATTGAGATGGAAACGAGTATCTGTACATTGTAAATCGTAATAACATACGAAATAAAAGAAAAACAGTTTGTCTTGACGAGTTTAATCCTTATAGTCTTTTATCAATAATGAAAAAAAAAAAACTTTCAACAATGTAGGTCAATACGAAATCGATAAAAACTACTCTAGTCTCTTATGTGAGCCGCATTGAACGACACACAAAGGATGCTGCTGCATACCGAATAGATTATTTAATCACGTATTGCGCGAATAAACGTCAAATTTTGCCACAATTCTACTATGGCTTATTATTTTGGATGACCAAATTCTTAATTATTATCATTTCAATGTGTTTTAAAATTGTGGTTGCGGAGGCTGGAGGCGCAGGGCTGCGTGGCGGAGCGCCGTGTCGTCGGCCCGAGAGGGAGCAGCAGCAGGGATGATGTGGTGGAGAGTGGAAATGCAACCCCTGCTACCCCGCCTGGAGCGAGCCCAGAACGGGCGAGACGCGGCGCGGGACTATTGATTCATCTCGTTCGCGATCTACAGCAGGGGTCGCTCCCCCCACATCCTGCTGCTGCTGCTATAAAATGTGCACGTTGTACGTATACATCGTATAAAGAAGCTCCGCGCCGCACCCGCAACCCCTGCTTTGCATCATGCACGCACACATGTGCGGGCTAGCGACGCTAGCGCGTGCGGATAGGCTGAGAAAAGTATCGCGCGGCCTCCGCAGATGGCGCTCGGGCCGTCTCCTACATCGTCGTCGTACCCCGTCATCTCTGCTACCACCCCCCCCCCCCTCCCCGCCGCCCCAACTCGTAGACACGAACTGTCAAAGTTGCGAAACGTTGTTTATATACGAAATAAATTTACGTAGAAAACACACATCGTCGCCGCCGCCGCCACCGCCGCCGGGCTCATTGACCGGTGTTTAACTCGGATCGTTGAAACCAATCGCAGTTGTATATATTGTAGATAGATAAACATATGAAAATAAAAACAATAATACAACGAGACCGAGTTGGCAATAGCAGAGTACGCGGAGCGGTGCCTGCCTGCTCTCATCAGGTTCGTGAACGATTCGCACACCCGAATAAAAAAATGTTTCAAGCAGCAGCAGCTCCTGAGCTTCCGTAAATCCGCCGCGCGCGCGTCAAACAAAAGATATATAATCGCTCGCCAATAATTCATTTAATTAATTAAACTTTTTGCATCTCTTATGCGCGTGAATGCGAAAAAAAAATCGCACACGGTTCGATCGGGTTGTGAAAAAACTCGACTGCTGCCTCCTTCTCGTTGCCCTTAACCTTTGCGCGCCTCATCAACACCGGAATATTGCATCATTATTGTCCGCTTGTTTGTTTTTTTGCATCGATTTTGGGCCTCTCGCCGCGTTTTACAAATAATGGCGTTTGGCCAGCAAAAATAATAATTTAAACATTTTGCATTATCACGGGCTGCTCGCGCAGAATGGATCGCACCATGGATGAAAAAGAGGAGTTGGTGAAAAAGTCATTGTTCACTTTTGTTAGGAACCAAGTGCCGGATGCTCAGCTCAGGTAAAAAATGTCTTGAAAAATGCTGAAAATTGATGGTGAAACGAAGCGAGGCCATGTTGTTGTTGTTGTTGTTGGTGTTGGCAGCTTGATCGACGACATTGTGCTGAGCTACGTGGTGAGCATGGTGGAGGAGAACGCGATGGAGGACGATTTGGACGTGGACGGGGTTTGCGAAATGGTATCGGCTTGTCTGCCGGAGTTTGATACCATTGAAAAAGAGGCGGTGTCCGAGTGGTTGGTGGACGTCGAGAGCAAACTGCGCCAGGGAACGAAAGGCACCGGGGCGGACGGTCGGTCGCACGACGCGCCCGGCGAATTGAGTCTGGCGGCTCTGCTGCCGCCGGATCCTCAACGAATGAGGGTTCATCATTTGTCCGAGACGAGCGACGCCGGCAGCGATTCCAGCGGAGAATACTTTGCGGAAGCCAGTTTGGTGAGAAAAATGACAATTTGCGGACCTATGGAGCGAGTCCTTTTGTAAAAACTGAAACTTTTTGCGCAGCAACAAGAAACTTCGTGGTTGGCGGAAGTTGCTCTTCTGCAGGAAATGTTTCCAGGAGCGAGTTCGGCGGAGGTGAGACACTGTCTGGCGGTGGCGGAGGGAGACATTGCCAAAGCGGCTCAGCTAGTCTTGCACAGGCAAGAGGCCGGCCAGAGCATCACGAGCAACATGACGTTCCTCACGGTCGGTTGAATCGGTGAAAATTGGTGAAATTATATAGAGCAGGCGTTTCGCCAAGGATTCAATGATTTTCGTTGGGTTTGTTTTCGTTTTCAACAGCCAAATAGACGCAACAAGGCTCGAGTAAACGACGAGGAGCTCAAGTCGCGTATAATAGCTCGATACAGTTACGTCGATAGGGACGATGATTCTCGCGAGCATCGTCCGGTAGCGCCCAAGACGGAACCGAAGAAGCTCGTGCGTTATCTCGACAACAAAATAGTGAGCGTAAAAGGTGAGAGATTTACGGAGATTCGTCGCAACGGAGAGGACGAGGACGGTAACGAGGGTGGTAGAAAGAGAAATCACTGCCGCCCGTAACCAGTCACCCCGCCTCCACCGCCCGATCCACCCCCTTGGAGGCATCATCTCATTTATTGCGAAACAACTTTCTCTTGAAGAAAACCAAATTTACACATTCAACATTCAATCCCGCCCGCCACCAAATGCGACTAAATATGGGCCGCTTCTCGTATCTCGTTCTCCGAGACACCTCGCACGTTTCCTCCTTTTTTTTTTTACACACACCTATTTTGAAACCAATCTCGCCCTCGCTTTGGTTAAACTTGATTTTTGAGCGTTATTTTGCCGACAGGTGGTCCGGTGCACAAACTCGCGTGCCTTTGTTTAATCCAATCATATTCATTTATTTTCTTTCCTCGTGATTTTTGTCTCTTGTATCGAGCGGACAATGGCCATATGAATTTTTAGGAGAGATTATTACAAATTCGCGTCGCGTCGAAATAATTAAAACACTATAGCTGACGCAAAAATTCAAACGATCGCGCGCGGTGTTTGATTAACGAGTACAGAGAGATTGTCAGTGAGAAATCATTGATGCGCGCACTTTCCGGTAATTGTCAACTTGGATTGTTAATCATGGTGGGGTTAACGAGGGTAGTGATGCGAATGCCAATTCCGTCGATTCGGATTAAAATTAACAACGTGATGAAAAGATAAAAAATGATTTTATGTCGTGAGCTAAATGCCGTCAAGTGCCCTCTACGAATAACCGAATACGAATTAACAAAAGAGGAATATAAAAGTTTAAAAGAAATTGAGGCTGGGAGCAAAAGAAAGATCTCGTTGAATTTTGCCGAAATGCAACTAAAACCGCGTAAGCGTTTAAATTATTCAAACTTTTTATTTTTATACTTGATTTTTTAATCGTCAAAATCCGTGTGAAGCGGGCTATTGTAAACTCGGCTCTTTTTCCATTATTTTTCATCCGCTTGGCGTTTGTCCACTTTTTTTTCTTTTTTTTTTCAAATATCCTACTACGAGGTAGATTTTATTTGATACGAAAACAACAAAAAAAAAAACAGATGAAAAATACAAAAAAAAACACATTTACCGCCGACTGACTCGACGTTGTATAATTTTTGTTGGTTTATATGCAACAAAGAGATGCATTTTAATTTGAACAAGGTTGAATAGCGTAGGGGGAGACACTACGTAGATTCGTAAAAAAAAAAAAAAAAAAAAAATCTGTTCCTCGATAAATGAATCCATCTATCGTACGACTGTCGCAAAAACTAAGCCACTACCAGTATGCTTTGTAATTAAGTATATTCGTATTAAAATTAATGTAGTAAACATGAATTACGAAGTTTGCATCGTTACGACGCAATGAAAATCTTTTCTTTTCTTTTTATATGAAATTTTACTTTTTCGACAACTTTTAACCTCGTGACGAATGAAATATTGAAAACATTGTCGTTTCGTTGCAACCTTCGATACCACTGGTAACACACACACACATACACATATTATGTAATAAATACATACTCGTGCGTCTTTGCTGTTACACACTCGATATCCGTGATTACGCGTTGTACCGCAGCACCGAATATGAGAAACGAGAGCGCGTGAAAATTCGATTTAATACAAAATTTAGACTCGGACACCGCGGTGCTCTCTATATTAGTTATCCCGTTGGAAGAAAAATCGTTTCGACCGTGGTATCTTTCCTTTTTTTCTTTCTCGTTTTACTTGTCTCGGCGGTCGCATTGCGATGTAAAAGCGCGTAAGCCTCAACGAACAATCAAAATATACAATTAATAGGGTGTACACATTGCGTAATTCGTCGCTCCAACTTTTTCAATTCACAATTTTGCATCAATTTGCACGTTTCAAGATTAAAAGTGAAAAAAAGCAAAAAAAAAAAACAAAAAACAAAAAAAATATTGGACGATTGACGCGCGAGCATTCGCGTTTGTAATCAATCAAGTACATGTGCGTATAAAGAATTGGAATGTTGGGAACCGGCGCGGAATTATCGTTTAAAGTGTGGCCGAGTCGAATGCGAAGATTAAATTGGCGGGTAATGCGTGTTGATTACCAGGCCATATTATATTTACCAGTATTACTATTGTTATTAATATTATAAAAAAACTTTCGACCATTGTGCGACGTAAGAATTTGTGGTGGCTCGAGTTATATTTCATCACGAGATTGTCGCAATTGTGTGTGCTATCCCAGTGACCATTTCTTTGTCTTTTTTTTTTCTTTTTCCATCATTCGGCCGAACCGATCTGTTTCTCTTATTCCTCTAGAGAAACAAATACTCGAGACTTTCGAACCAGTGATTATACCTTAAGAAACCCCAAAAAATGGTAATTTCCTATTTACTTTAATTATTGTCAGTCGTGTTAGTCAATCCGGAATGGATATTGCATTTAATCAATCCTCGATATTATAATTTCGACTCTTTTTTTTTTCGTAATGTGTTATGTATAAGTAGCAGCAGCAGCAACCGAATTGAAATAAAGTCGAAGCGAAAAGACGAATCTGCTGGCACTTGCCAGCAATAATAACGTGTGAATTTAATATCTGTAATGTTGATGTAGTTTGCAGTGATATATAGTGTAGATACATGTATGATATTATATACGCGTGTACGCGCATACGGTGGTTTGTTTTGTATTCCGAAAAAACGTGTCACTTTTTGCCAGGCTGCTCGAGCTCGAGCTCGTTCGTCGCACTCTATATCATCATTTTTGTCAATTGAAATTTCAAAATAATTTCACTCGTTCGGATTAAAGTTGATTCTCGCGCAAACCCACTGTAATAATGTACGCGTATACGTATAGGGTTAAAGAAAAATGACACACACACACTATAGTATTGATGATTTATCATATAGCGATTAAGGATGATGTTGGCGTATCCATGCAAAAATGTATGAATATATTTGAGTGAGAATTGAGCATTTGCCTGCTGCTGCAGCACAGTCGGTGGCGAGGGAAAAATATAAATAATCTGTTGCAGTATATGATGATCGAGAAAATTATATTTCGACTCAATTTGCGATTGTAAACGTGCGACGATCTCATTTATAATCCGCCGCGCTTCGTGCGGTATTCTCACGAATTTCGAATTAAATCATGGCGTTAATTTGAAAGAAACAATTGCGCGCGACGCACCTTTACCACACACACACACACACACTTTGTATAATTCGTAAGTGAATTTAATGAATGATTTGACTCGATACGCAGCTGGCTCTCTTTCTTTCCTCCCATTTGATGCAGCAGCTTCCAAGACCATCGAGGGAAATGGCAAACAACAACAAAAAACACACACAAAATTATACTTTTCTTCTTTTTTATTACCAATTATTGTACATTAGATAAATACTATTGGCGGTGATCCCGAATAAAGTTGAAATTTATAAACAATGGTTTTTCGGGACCGCGAATCATGTCGAAAAAGGGCAAATAAACTTAAATTCGATTATTATTAATATCTATAGGTCTCGATGAAAAAAGGCTTAGGCGCGAAATACGAGAGGGGGGGATGGTTGCTGAATGTTTGAAATTGGTCGCGAAAGCACGATGAAAGGATGCGAGGAGCGGACGATTACTTTTTCTTCTTTCGCGGCTTGTCTTGGGGTGCCGGCAAGTTTTCACTTTTTCGTTTGGAAGCGGGTTTGGAGCCAATGTTGCCGCCACCGCCGCCACCGCCGCCGCCACCACCGCCACCGCCTCCGCCACCTTTCTTTCGCCTCTCTTGTCGTTCGCGCTCCTCCAGTTCTTGATTTTCTCTCTCGATAAGGGTAATGAGAGTGTTGCAACGACGTTGAAGTTCAAGGGCGGTTCGGGACTTGACGAACCAATCGAAACGAAATTGCGGTGCGGAACGAACGGTGGCGCGAAGTTCCTCGTAAACGTTTTCCTTGTCAAAGCCAAGTTTGTGAAGCATGCAAACGAGAAATCGATCCTCTTCCTCGGTATAATTTTTGCCCTTGTTGGTACCGTAAGCGATGCGGAGCTGATGAAAGGGTGCTCGATAACGCGCCATTTTCGCATCGAGAGCCTTTTTAATGCCGGCTCGTCGTTGAATTTTCGCTTCGCCCCGTTCGATTTGCGCCATTACCCGATCAATGTCCTGTAGCTCGTGGCAGCGTTCCCAGAATACCGCCGAATATTCCATCACTTCCTCCGGAGTTTTGCCCTCGACGTCCTTGGCAATGTTTTCAATGTCGTCGCGGCCATATTTCTCATTAGCTTTGATGAATTGATTAAAGTCGCGCTTGGTCCAATTGGTGAAACCTTGAGTCAGAAGCTTTTCCTTCTCGACAACTTCCTCGTCGGTCAGAGGTTGGGCGTCGTCGATTTTTCTCTGCTCTTCCTTTTGTATTCTCGCCGCGTCCGAGCCCAGTTCAGGATTTTTCGGAACCTTGTAGCCGACCGTTTGCCGAAAATAATATATCTCTTGGTCCAAAAGTTCAAAGAGTCTCGGTGGAAAGAATTGAAAATCTTGAACGATCGGTTGTTTGGGTGGTCGAGGTGCTTTCGGGGCTTTCGGTTCGGAAACACGGAGAGCCTCGCGAAAATAAGCGTCTACCGCGTAATTTGCTTTACGCTCGCGTTTCGGTGGTTCGATCCAACTTCCGATTCCAAGAATCTTTTGTTTCTCGCGATAATCCTCACCCTCGAATTGATACACCGAGTCGGTGGGTGCGTCGACCGTGAAATTACGAAGCGACGATTCTCCGAGCGTCTCCAATTTTTGTTTCATCTCTTCCGTCTTCATTTCGCCCTTTTGTAAAATCGTGTCAATGTCCTCGTCGGTGATGGCGCTGTCCTTGGATGCGAAAACCTCGTTTGCACCGTGTCTTATCATATTGAGCATCTCGTCCTTGTTGAGTGCCTGTTGTTTCGCATCGACCAATCTTCCCTGCTGAATAACGAGCTTGTCCAAGCGCAGTTTGACCTCTGCCCGTTCGACAATCTTTTCCTCCACCGTGTTTTCCGTTATAAAGCGAAATACCCGAACTTGCTTCTGTTGGCCGATACGATGAGCGCGATCCATCGCTTGAAGATCCATTTGGGGATTCCAGTCGGAATCAAAGATTATAACGACGTCGGCGGTGGCCAAATTGATGCCGAGACCACCGGCTCGGGTGGAGAGCATAAAAATGAATTTTTCGCTCCCGGGCGCGTTGAACTCGTTGATCTGACGTTGTCGGTCCTCGTGAGCGGTGTTGCCGTCCAAACGGCAATAAGCAAAGTTTCTCCAGTGGCAATAATCCTCGAGAATGTCGAGCTGACGAGTCATTTGACTGAATATCAATACTCGAGAATCCTGCTGTTGCAATTTCGGCAAAAGTTTGTCGAGAATCACCATTTTGCCGCAATTGTAGACGAGATGCTCGTCGGTGGTGTACGGCGGTCCGGGTTCAGCCCCGTCGAACAGATACGGATGATTGCAACATTTGCGCAACTGCATGAGAATATTTTGCAGCCTCATTTTCTCGATTTTTCCCGCTCCGTTGACAATGTCGATGTCCTTCATCAACACCTTGGTGTACCATTCCCTCTGCATTTTGCTCAAACCTATGTAAACCTTGATTTCTTTTTTGGGCTTGAGTCCTTTTTCCACCTCCGATTTGAGACGCCTCAGGAGGAAAGGTCGCAGAACGGCGTGCAATCTTTCCACCAAGGAATTGTCCCCCAGGAAACTGTTGGTATTGAACCAAGAGTCAAAATCGTCCGAGCTGTTGAAAACGTCGGGCAGCAAAAAATTCAAGAGCGACCAGAGTTCGTGAAGATTATTTTGCAGGGGAGTGCCCGTCAGCAAAAGTCTGTTGGCCGTTTTGAATTCTCGCAGGATTTCCGAGAGCTTGGATTTTTCGTTCTTTATTCTGTGCGCCTCGTCTATGACCATGTAGCGCCAGTTGAATTTTTTAAATACGGACTTTTCCTTGATTACCATTTCGTAGGAGGTGACGCAGACGTCCCACTCGCCGGGCATCATGACGTCGCGTATAAAAGTATTTCTAGTTTCGGCGTCGCCTATGAGGCAAACCGCTCGCAGCGAGGGACACCATTTTTCAAATTCGTTCATCCAATTGGCCAGCGTGGATTTGGGCACGATGACGATGTGAGGACCGGGAATGCTACGAAAGTGCTTCATGTAGCCCAGAAGCGATATGGTCTGCAAAGTTTTTCCCAGACCCATTTCGTCCGCCAAAATTCCATTGATTCCATTCTCGTACAGGGATATCATCCAATTCAAGCCTCGAATCTGATAATCTCTCAGTTCACCATTTTTAATATAATGAGGAGAAGATTCGAACCTGGTGGTAGGCGCGACGTTTACGTTGCTCTCCGCCAACAATTCCTCGTCCTCTTCTTGCTCGGTTTTTCGGTGTCTGTGATCACCGGAATTGTCCGATTTGCTCGTCGGAACGGGACTCTCCGGAGCCGTTGGAACAGCCTTTTTCGGTCGTCCCGGTTTCACCTTCAAAGGACTCGCCGCTTTGTCCTTGCCCGTGTTGGTCATAAAGTGCGAAAATATTTCAGTTTGTTTCAACAGATACTCGAACCTTTTGCTACGATCCGTCTCGATCTTTGTCTCGAAATCACCGCCTCTCGAAGATTCCGTACCCGCCGACGAATCGTTGGAATTATCCGCCGGCTCCGTCGCCGCTGCCGCCGTCGCCGTCGCCGTCTCCGTCGCTTCCTCCGCCTTGGACATTTTTATTTTATTTCCCGCAAAGCTTCGCTCTTTTATTTCACTCAACTTTTCTCTCGTCCTTTTATTTCACTCGCCAAACACAGTTTGTCACAGCGACGCGTATCACGCAGCACGATTCACTGGCGCGTCGACGATGCACGATGAACCAGACGCCATCTTGAATTTAAATCCCTCCAAAAGCATCGCATCTCGCCTTTACCCCAAACAACCGATTCCGCGCGCCATCTATGACCAAGAAAACAAACGACTCGCTCGCGCGCCGCACGCGCTAAAGACGCTGCTGCCGCCTGCCATCGGCTTCCGCGACTCTCGATTTCAAAAAGAAATCTTCGCAATTCCCATACATTTTCATTTATTTCGCAACTAAAGTACAATTGTGCGAAATTTTTCAAACACGTGTGGACCTATTGAAAACAAAAAAAAAACGAGTATCGCCTTTGAGAAGATTTCGAAAAAATTATCGATGGAAAAGCGATATTCATACACTCTAATGGGTTTTTAACGGCGTGTTTATAGCAACGTGTGCAATATAGGGATCGAGTTTGAACCGTAATAAGTGCATTGGAATACCGGGGCCCGCGCCGCGATCCTTTCTCCCCGCGCCAAGTGTCGAATTCGTTCTCGGGTGAGGCACGCTCGAAACACGCGCTGTCGAAGCAGATGAAAAAAAAATGAAAAAAATAATTGTTGCACACACAAACGAGAGTGAAACGTCGAGAGTCGCGCGGTGCGTGTATAGCAGCCGAGGGCCGCGAAGCAGCGCGATGACTTGAGCAACCGCCGTTGAGCCCTCTGAGCAGCAGCAGCAGCAGCAGCAGCAGCAGAGACGCTCGGCCAGGCCAGGCCAGAGCTGTTTTCAGTTTCGTCCCGGCATTCAAGAAGGCAACGTCGTTCCAAAGTTTGCATCTCATTCGCGTTTCAACGCCGCGTGCAGTCTATTGACCACGCGAAAAAATACATTGCCCGCGCTTTTATATTTATTTGTTTATTTTCTGTCGAGAAGGCGCGACGCAATCTCGGACCACCAATAAAATCGCAATTTTTCCGATAAATCAAAACATTTATGAAAAATAAATACTGCAAATAAGTACGAAGAAAGGAGACAAAAGCAGTGTTCAACACCGTTTTCAATCTGCTGCTGCCCCGCTGATAGAGTCCAGTCGGAGAAAGGTGCGACGCGTCCTCGATCTCACGAGCCGAATAAACGGAAAGCAGGAAAAGAATAAGAAAACGTGAGTGTCCAGCAGCGAGATGATTCAATAAGATTTTTTCAATTGTCGAAAACCGCGCATCAGGGAATCAGGGATATTGTGTGTATTTTTCAAACAGATATCGCCTGCACCATCGCGCGGTTCTCTTGCTCTCGCGCGCGTTGGCGGGAATTGAGTCACAACGCAGTGACGTAACCTCGCGTTATTCCCCATAATACATGGTAAATAATTTCCAATACGAGAATAAAAACAAGACGCGCAACGAGCGTCGCCCGGATCTCAAATAAACACAGCCATTTCGTATTTTTATTGCCCAATTCTAATAATAATAATAAACAGGCACGAGAGCGCGCGGTTGTTTGCACGCGCGGTGTGTGTTCCATCCGCGCCTTTTACTGCGCGTTCGCTCGTTCCAAAAGTTTCTCGCATTGTCATATTATGATGATATTTATCGATAATTGTAACCTATAAACGAATGTGTCCGCGATCCGAGTATGTCGCGCGCGGAGCGGGGCAAGCCCCACCCACGTTTCTCGCAACGCGAATATCGCGCGTATCGTATACGTCGTACGTTTATGGGACACCCTGTAATTATAAGAGCGAGCGTCATATATCCATATACGCGTTTTGTATATTCTCGTAGACGCTGTAGAAAGTGCATCGTCGTCTGCTCCGGTCGTAGTAGATCACGTTACTCCCACGATCGCGCGCGCGCGGTTGTACGTGAGTCCGTGCACTTTTCCTCTCGCTGCGCGCCGCCCGCCTTGTTTGTCCAACGCGAAACGGAGCAACAGGCGGGGGTAGAAGAAATACGAGCTGCAAAGGCGTGCATGTTGTATCGGGGTCCAAAATTTTTCGAACGGTATTTAACAATAAGTTTGAGCGTTTCTATAGACGCCCGCTCGGCATAGAAAGTTGGCAAGCAGGCAAACCGCGAAAGTGCGTGTGAAAACACCGCGCCTCGATGACAAGTTGGAAACTTTAACGAACCAAAATGTTCGACACTCGAATAACCGCCGCGCGCGGCGCGTCCATCCTCCGTACGTGTTGGAAAAAAAAAAAAAAAAAAAAATACAGATAGCCAACTTTCCCTTTTACGAGCGCGCGCGGTGATGCATACGCGTTAATCGTGTCAAACAATATCAGCGCGTCGAGTATAGAAATTGACTGAATAATAAATCCAACTTTGAATATTGGTTCGAGTCGCGCTCGACCAATACAGTTTCGCGCGCGTCTCGTAAATTTTCCATTTACGTTTATAATAATGATGAAAAAATGAGGAGACACGCGGCGAGCGAGAATTGCGCAACGGAAAGGGTCGCGCGAATGAGGTGGCAAACGCGGGCGCGTAAAACGAAATTTTTGTGATGGCGTCTCTCGCGTGCGCAATATTGCGCGAGTAAAACCCGATGACCTCGAGCCCGCGCGACGTAACTTTCGTATTTGAATCGAACCGGTGTATAGTACACAATAATATATTATATATAGGTATTTTCGATCCCCCTCTGCTGTGCGCGGGCGCTCTCCGAGCACGTCGCGAGTTTTCATTCTTTGCGGCCGGCCGCGCGACCAACAACGCTGGGTCGAGACAAATTCCGGTTTTCTCGCTCAATGAACCTTTTTTTTTCTTGTATTTACGCAGCATTTTCGTAGTAGTAATAATGATGATAATAACGCGGCATAAGGCGGCGGCGCTGTTTCTCGATTCCTCATCCGTTGCCCGGCCGAGCTTTCGCAGCAGCAGCAGGTGTCGTCTTTTTTTCGCCCCGCATTTTTCTTCCAAAAACGTAAGAGATTATTATTATTAAAAAAAAAAGAAATAAAAACTCGAGCACGTATTTGCTCATATAGCTTCTCGCGTAATTATTTTTCATTGCACATCATTTCGATGGAAACGGAGATATACTCGTGCAATATTTATGTTGCGAAATATTTTCGTCGACGTTTATATGCAGCGCCTCCTGCTGCTGCGTCGCTCGAGCACTGGCCCAAATATCAAAGTATAGCTCGCGCATTTGTAAACAAGCCAGGCGCGAGAACGCGTTCGTTGACGAGAACAATCGCATCCTGCTCGGACGAATATCAACGTATAGTTATAATAAAACTTTTCCAGGTTGGGCGTTACAGCCTTGGCAAAATCGAATGACTCGATTCCGTGTCATCCGCGCGCGCTATTCATCATCATATATATTTTCTATTTTTCACCGTGCAACGCGCAAGAGGAGGAATTGGTGGGCGCGTCGCGTTAAGAGGAAAATTGAGCGTTCGCGTGTCCGCATAGACTTTTCCGTTTAATCGCAAGGTCATCGCGACTTACCACTTTGCCACTTTGTACCTTGAAATTCAATTATTTCATTTCGAGGAAGAGACGTGCTCGGAAAAAAAATTTTCAATTGGAATTTCAACGCGCTCGCGGCTCGTTCAGAGTCTCGGCGATCCTCGCGAAATCGTATCAAGGATGTTTTTCGATCTGGGTCAAGTTTTGCATTTACTCGTTATACCGCGCCACCCGTCAACTTTCTCAATCTTGATGCGCGCGTTTGGAACACGATGTACCAATGACGATAATACTTGGACGTTTTTAAATTATCATCGTCGATTACGAAGGAGCTTCGGAAATGCTTCCACTCGCGCGATGAAACGCATTTTTTCGAAGGCGAGAAAAACCTCCGGCAACTCGACAGCTGCTATGGGTCACCGGAATTTGCATCGATACGATCATCGATCGTCGCGCGCAGAGATGAATCACGCGCGGCGCGTGTAAATCTATATTGGGAGAGTCTCTCATCGTATAGAGAGTATATAGAAGTTGTAGAATGCGAGATGGATTCCGCGGTGCGGTGATTTTTGTTGCGCTTGAAATGCACAGAGTTATGCTCTCGCGCGCGAGTTATTACGTTGACGCGAGCTCTGTAAAATACCGGAAATAAAAAATTGGGAACAATTACGAAGCTGCGGCGCAAAGAGCGTATGCATCGGACATTATCGTCCTCGTGCTACTGCCGCGCGTAGTAGTAGAAAATGACATCAGCGCCGTCGCCGTCGCCACGCGTCGAATATAATCACCGTAAAATAGGCTCTCTAAGAAAATTATACCCGCAGCGCAGCGATCGACATTTGCGTCACTCGACTCGATCGCGCTCTTATTCCCTCGTCGCGAAATAAAAAAAAGCGATCCTGATATTGTGATTTTTTGAAATTTTAGGTTGACCAACTCGCGCGACGAAATGGGGTACAACAGCACGACAAAGGACGCCTGTGCCGGTTTCATGAAGTGGGCCTTGTTCTTGTCGAATATCGTTATTTTTGTAAGTATTATTGGCGCGCGGGAGCTTGGCTCTGCTTATTTGGGAATCTAAATGTTGCCGCAGGCAAAATAATTTTGATCCGACCGCCGCGATTCTATGAGATGCGAAAATGAACTTTGCAGGTCGGTGGACTGATTGTGAGCGGCTTGGCGATATGGGCTTTGGTCGACAGAGTATCGTACATTTCCGAATTGCTCGGTAACGATTTACTCACGGGTGCCATTTACGTTTTACTCGTCGGTGGCATAATCGTCGCGGTAATAGCCTTTTTGGGCTGCGTCGGGGCCTGTCGGGAGGTCAAATGCATGCTTCTCACGGTTTGTACTTTTTTTTTCCTCTCATTCGATATTCGCAATATACGTACAGATTATTAATTTTCCGTCCTCGTGCGCGACGATCGGTCGTGCCATATTTATGCGTGTTGCAGTACTTTATTATTATGTTGGTGCTGTTTGTGACAATGTTGATCGGCGGTGTTCTCGGCTACATATTCCGCTCGAAGGTGCTCGGCGCTGTCGAGCAACAAATGACCAATTCGATGCGCCACAACGACGATTCGATCAAGGACGCTTGGGACGTGACGCAAAAAACGGTTCGTCGTTCATCATGCTTGCCCCATTAAATTTCATGAAAATTCAATAAAATCAAAACTTTTGACCGAATTGTCTGAATTTTTTTTCTAGCTCCACTGCTGCGGTGTCAAAAGCTACAGGGATTGGGCGTCAAAGGGTTTGGCAATACCGGACTCGTGCTGTCGCGAAATTTCTGCAGGAAAGGTGAGCGCGCGCGTTCCTATATACATTCGTCCCACTCGGCCGGTAAGGCCGCGCGCGACGCTCGATAAAACCAGAATCTGTTTTTTTTCTCAACATGTAATAATTGGTTATTTTGGCCGAAAGTATTTCAGATGCAATGCGACACCGGACACCCCTAATCCGAGCAACATTTGGACCGACGGTTGCTTAAACAGCACCAAAATTTATGTTCAACGACACGCCGCAGCGATGGGAGCTTCGGGAGTCGCCATCGCCTGCGTTATGGTTAATTATTCATCATTTTTTTCTTCTTTTTCTCTCATCAATATTATAGAGGCTCGGTATTTGTTGCCGCAGCCAATTATTTTATTGATTTTCGTTGCTTGAGAAAAATATATTGACGAACGGGAATAATGAATGTATAATTGGAATGATTGCAGCTGTTTTGCATGATCTTCTCTTGCGCCCTGTTCAACATGATCGAATGACGCCGGGAGTTCCGGATCATTTGAGTTGATCGCACACGGCGGCGGCTGCACGCGAGCGACGAACAAGGATCAGGGAATAACGTGTTTGCGAAGCTCGATTCACAGCAGCAGCGACAATTTAATTATCGAGTCAAAGTATTTTCGCCATTTCTTCAGATTAAGTATATGATTCTCGAAAATAAAACGAGGACAAAAGTTTGTATTAGATGAAAAAACGTCCAAATACGTTACGATATTTTTTTACGAGGATCGCACGATCGGTCTAGCCCGCCGCGCCGATATAACAACTATTATAATAATATCTATCGTTATTTTTGTAATCAAATTTAAAGATTGAAAAAACAATTCAACGGCAATGCATTTTGTACATTTCACAGAGTCTTTCCAATAAAATGTCAATTATTATTTTTAAACGGACTTCTTTTCGGGCGCTCAGCCTTTCTCAGCTTATACCGCGTTAAAAAAGAGTCTCGAGCATGCAGGCTGATGGGACGAGGGGATTGCCTAATTGGCGAATTTTGCTCAACATCTCTCTTCGGTGAATTCCCGTACACCCCGTAGTATGTGGATGCTGTCTCAATGTTGATTGCCGTAGGTGGAAAGCAGCGAAGGAAAAGGAGCTCGCCCATGGGGGTCGCGACGACGGAACCCGTGGCCGCAAATCGATATTGCAGCCGGGCATTCGCCTCGCAGCCACCCCGTCAGCCTAAAATATAAAACACATGCGCACTGAACGCCCGCGAAGCCGACCTACCCCATACGAGAATTAATCGCCAAATTAGAAAATTGTTGTTTGTATACGAAACGTTGTCGATTGTTCCTGAGACGCGCGCGCCTCGATATATCCCCATCCGGTCCATGCCCCGGCCTTCCGCTCCTCCGCGGGGACAAAAAAAAGCTTCTCGGTTGGTTTTTTCACGGTTTGTCCTCTCGACTCGAGAACCTCCGCCGCGTTGGAAGCTTCAAGGGGATCTCGAAACTTTATACATGGCCTGGATATGGAAGCAAGGGGTCGGCCCCGCTGCTGCTCGTCAACTTTTGTGCACGAGGCCGTTCCCGTCCCATCGCGCCTCGCAATTGTGCCACACCTTTCTGCAAAGTCTACGCGGTTGCCAACTCCCAGGCGCCTCTCTCTCTCTCTCTCTCTCTCTCTCTCTCCCCCATTCACCGCGCGCCGCGTGGACCTCGCAGAGGCTCGGATTTTTTTTCCCCGCGATTCCTCACAACATATTCTCAGCATGCATTTTCTTATCCAATTGCGAAAAAAATGGTCATTTCTTCTGAATCTCCAAACTCGTTCGGCTCGTTCGGCCGAACGCGGATCGGAAGGGTGCGGACGTACGGCGACGAATGAGACACGGACGAAGGAAAAAAAAGTAAAAAGAAAAATAAGCGCGCAGAGATAGAAGGCGGGTATTGATTTCGTCTCGAATGTTAGGAATGCCCAACCAAAAGTTGCTCGAATGCCCCCGCGCGCGCGACTCGTGGTGGCTCATCCGCTCGCTTTTTCCATCAGGAAACGTGCAGTCTCGCGCGGAATGACGGAAAACAAAACTACATTTCTTGTACGATCGCATATTCATTAATTCGCGCGCGCATTAATCGATATTCAGCAGCAAAACTCGATTATCGAGACACGCGGCGGCAGCAGCAGATACCGCGCGACGACAAAATTCCCCTTGATCCGTAAGAAAATTGAATAATGCCATTTTCCGGGCGGAACTGCCTCATCGCGCGCTCGATCTCGTTTCCGCGTGCCCATCAAAACATCTCCACCTCGCGTCGTATCTCCTGCTTCCGCATTCAATTTCTCCAAACGAAATCAATTCACACCTGCTCCGCGTCGATCGAATGATCCCCCGGTTGTTTGAGCTAACCTCAAAATCCAAAAGATGCATATTTATTTTCGGCAACCGCGGCCGCGTTTGCCCCGGTTTTTACTTTCGCTCTATCACGGCGCGCGACACTCTGCGAGATAAACACGCGGGCAACGAATTTATTTATTTACATTCTCGCGTCGTTGCACGCGGCGATCGTTGAATTTTCTAACGCGCGATCTAGGTTATGTGTACTACCGTGGCGACTTTGAAACAACAACAGATCCCGCCGCGTATATAGACCTTGATTTCATCGCAACGTAATATACGAAACGCGTATATGATGATTATGAATAGGCATCGCGGAACGAAATGAGCCAGCAGCAGCGGCAGGAAAAGGGCGTACCTCATTATTCGTTGGGCCGTGTCCAACACCGCGGCGGCGGTGGCTTTTTATTTCGCATGGCTACACCGCCTCCTCATATCGCGGGTTGATATTTTCTTTCGACAATACGACAAAGGTCCGCGCGCACGAATATTTGCTTGAATTGGCGAAACAGCAGAGACGTCGATCGATTCTGGCGATGAAAGCATTGCCGGGGGTGGCGAACGAGGCGATGCGTTTTGTTTATATTATTTTCCTTGTAATATCTCTCGCGCGCGTGCATGCATGTATTTCGCTTATTTACTTGGGCTCGCGGATGCTTTCTAAATACGCAAAGACGTGATATTTAATCGAGCAAGCAGCAGCGCATTCGAGAAAGGGATATTTGCTCGATGTTTGCACTCGTCGAGGCATAATAACATTGGGGCATAGACGCGCACGCGAAAGCAGGCGGGGCCGGCCGGCGGGGGATCGCATCGATCGCGCGGACGTGAGAATTACTCGGGCAGGTTATGTATTGAAATATCGAATGTGCGTAAAGCTCGAAAAAAAAACGACTGCCCCTGCTTGGAAATGATAAAATTACACGGCGCGGGGTGGCTGGGTTCGCCGACCGAGCGAGTAAACACGAAATGTGCGGCGGAATTAAGCAGCGGCGATGAGATAAATACAAGATGATAATAGGCCCGCGCAGGAGGATCGAAAGATTTTCAGAGTGACGCGGGAAGAGGCCGTTGCGCGGAGGTCGTCGCCACTGTCGGCGGGCGCTGGGCGCTCGCTCACTACCACTCACCAGACCACCGCCGCCGCCGCGTGTGGGGACGGGACGGACCAACGAATGCGCATTCAGACTCGATACGTTTGCCGGATTGCCCCGACGTCCCCGACGACGACGACGATACGGACAGTCTTTCGGACGGTTTTACACCGTCAGGTTGTGCGCGCAGGTGTTTGACGCGAACCAACAACTACCGCCGTGCCGGCTGTCGCGCTCGAGCCTTGGAAATTATCCTCTCATCCCCGATTCGCGATCCGCGCCTCATCGCGCATATCTGCAATTTCATTCGCGTTACTCGCGCGTTTCGGTTTGACCAAATGATGATTATTATGATATAACGTGACTCTGTGCCGAGTGATTGTAACGACGCTTTGAAAAAAAGAAAGAAAAAATAAACAAGTGCGCGCGAGCGACGGAGGAAAAGAGCGAGAGACGCGCTCGCGACGAGCGTACGTGTTTCGAGAAGGACGATATATGGAATCGCCTGATGGATAATAACATGACTACCGCGGCGGCCTACATGTACGTAATTATTCGCCTCGTCTTTTCTTTTATACTTGATTCAACATTTTTTCAATTCCCCCTCCCACGAGTTTGTCGAATCTTGCTCATCTCGTCGTTATTCCGAGATCAAACGGAGACCCTTGGATTTTTAACGTAATATATATGGAATTTCAAGTACGCGTCGTGTTTTTTTTTCTGCTGGAGAAACGAGTTTGAGTATTTTACGACGGCCGGATTTACTAAATTCAACATATAGTATGTCTATTATCGGTATAGAATGTAATAAGAAGCGTGTAAGCATCCTCGAGCACTCGCGCGCCGCCGCGACGACGAGCTCCCCCTTTTCGAGAATGTAGGTTGTGCGCGCTAAATCCATTAGTATATTGTACCAAGAGGCAAAAAAAACGTCCCTTAATTAGTCCCACTTGAGAGGTACATGGGTTTTGTTTTTTTTTTTTTGTCTTTTTCACGTCGTAATTATAATCAAAGTTGGGTTAGATTCTCGAGAGCTCTTTGCGCTCCGGGTGGTATAGTGAGAACGTGTTTTGCAAAACCGCGTCAATATTTACACACACGCACACGTATAATGAGGCGGTGGAAAAAAAATGACATGCTTTTCTCGTGGCTGACTCGCGTACGGCTCGCGCACGGCTCACGCGTATTTTTTAAAAAGTTTATACGGACGAGCGGTCTAGTGTTGTTTCTTTCCAAATAACGCCTTTGTTCGTAAAAGACGCGATTCCGCTTTGCGTATTTATTTCAAGCTATGCGAATGATTTTTTAATTTAATTTCTCAACCAACATGGGTATTTTGATGAGAAGAATTGAAAAGAAGAAAAAAAAAAAGAGTCAAATAGCAGATGTGCCCGTAGAAAACGCGGAAAAGTAAACTTTGGGGCGAACGAACCGCTGCGAGGAGGAGGAGGAGGAGGAGGATTACGCGATACGTCATCTGGTGCTGTCGTTGCGGAGAGCGGGACACGCGGTACGCACGAAATATTGCCGACGAGTTATTGTGTGACTCGGTGCGCACGCATCGAACCCGCGACGTTATCGCGCATCAGATGTATTAGATCGATAAACTCGTTCCCATGCATCATTGTCTAATATCGCGCGTGATAATGATCCGCGGTTACGAGCAACGAAACTAAAACACACATCCCCTAATAACAATACCATATTTTCGCAATCGCGCGACGAACCACCCCGATGATGAATCGCGCGCGCGCGCGTTTATCGTTTAGGAAGGAAATACGTAAGATTAAAGTGGGAACGTGCGCCAGAAAGCCGGGCAAGCGTGTCGGATTTTCTTCCGAATCCGCCATTTCCAATATCTATTGCCGCGCGCTCGAAGAGAAAAACACATGGAAATTCAACAACTGCCGCGTTCGTAATAACCAACTCGGCCATAAAACTTTTACATGCGCGATCGAGTGGAAAAAAAAATGCATACTCGACCAACACGCGCCGCGCGTGTTGGTGCTGTACACACGAGTTGTCGATTGTTCCGCCGCGGCGGTTCGTTGAACGACCTCGCTCAAAGGTTCGCGCGCCGCTTCAAGTGCAAGGACACGCGCCACAACGATCTATGAAATTGTTCAACTCATTTTGCAGCTAATCGGTCAAGAAAAAACGTATAGTCGCGGGCGAGTGCTGAACCCGTTTGTGTATCACCGCAGCATCTGTGTGATATGTTGCGTGTTGGACGATGGTGCGCGCAAAGACGAGAGAATGGCATACCGGTCTTTGCACCACCACCACCACCTCATCGCCGCCCCGATCCTTTATTTTATTCTCAAGCGGCGCGCGTTCCATTGGCTCGAAAATTAATAATCAAAACTCAATATAGTTTGACTTTTTGTTTGCCGCGCGGAGCGGATCAACTTGAACGGAACAACTGCGAGGCAACGTGTAAATATGTGGCGCGCAGCTAGCGCGCAGCTAGTGGCACGGTATACCGCCGCCACCTGTTCGCTCGTACACAGGCGTGGTTTAGGATCAACGAGCGAGCTCGTTACACGCGACCATCTCTCTTTTCAATTCCTATTTCTCATTTTCTCTTTGGCCGTTCCATCGAGAGCGGGAGAGCGGCCATGCATCCGCGGGTCAGAATCTTTCTCTCGTGGTGCTGCCCGTCCCTCTGCTCTCTTGCGAGCTCTCTGCCGCCTCCCCCCGCTGCCGCTGCCTGCCGAGAGTGCCGAGTGTGCCGCGAATGAAACCGGTCCGCTAGTCGGCTAGTCCGCTTTCCTTGAACCTGCAGCGCCCCAGCCATTGACCGCGCGCTCTCTCGCGACTCTCTTTCGTACTACACTATACACGTTCAAACCTTTGCTATACTTTGTTTCTTGGCGCTAAAGGGCATAGGGGGGCATCCGCGCAAAAACAGCCCATCGACTCGCATCATCGGCAAACGGTATCATCTTTTTCCTCCATTATATTCGTACACATATTTTTATTCGCGATTGAATTGGCGGAAGAGCCAATGAGGAAGAAGCCGAAAAAAAAAGAAATTGTTCCAATCCGTTAGCGCGCGAATGCAACGGACCTTGAATCATTATTCGCGCGCGATCGTAACGCATAATATTGCAGCTAATTTATGATGGCCGAAGAAAAATGTTGAATATTGCGTTACGCGACTCGAGGTCTCGTGCCTCGTTGCAATTTAGTCGACCCGAACGCACGCTTAGTCATCCCGCAAACATTTTTTGTCTCTAAAACTATCTTGTGTATATGGCGGGCGAGTCCGCCATGCCGTCGTTTTATCGCCCCTTTTGTACGATTTGGGGTCGTCGAAACCCCTCGACAATCTCGTGCAAACGCTCGGATCAATATGTTTCGAGCGTAAAAAAAAAAATGTTAATCCCCAGCAAGAAATGTCACATTGATACGAGTATTATTGGCGCGATAAAATGAACAAACTTTGTTGCTGCTGGTGTGCGCACATCGTTATATAGGTAGAGCGTGTTTAAAAATCTCAATCGCGTCAATTAGGCGGTGGTTAATTGCAATCACCGATCGAATGAGGGGATTCCACTCACGGAACGGCATAGCAGCGTATAGCGTGTCTTCTCTGCCTCTTGTTTTTCTCATCCCGTAAAGTCCTATTAATAAGCACCGCGGCGATTGCTCATACACACCCTCAACGGAATTATACGCGCGATTACTAAATTTTTACCTTTTAGGTACCTATATCGCGTAACTCGAAAAACAATTTCCTAAATTCCTTCACTACCTTCAACCTAAATTCATTCACTATAATGGAATCGTGTTGGCGCAATGTGAAAAATGCCGATATATTGTTGAAGACGCAACTACTTGAATATTGGTCGAATAAAATGTCTTTTCAGCAGAGAATAAATGGGAAAAAAACGAGTTGGCAAAAATTTCGGAATTTTTTTCAGCTAAAATTTGTGAATAGAAATATTGCGATGTTTCGCGTACGCGATAACTGCCCAATGCGCGCGTGATATTTATCGATTGTGCGTGAACTTGTCGTTCGTCGGGGAGTGACTCTGGCTCAAAGTGTGTTTGAGGCTTTTCGAGCAGCAGCGACGACGGCCCCGCGGAGAAGGGTGCTGAATCCTATGAAATCATTTTACCACCCCAAGGGCTACTCGCCGCTGCATGTCCACCATTTTCGTTAATGAAACTTTTTCTCGCGGCAATACAAAGCGAAAACAATTGTATAATCTTTTGATTCAAATTTACCCTGTGCAGAGATAAAATGACGCGCTGTAGATGAAAAAAAAGAGGATCGAGTCACAAGAGCCAGTCCACCCATTGATGAGCGAGGGAATATTATGCATGCACGAGTCCCGCGTCTCGGTTCTATATGTTATTTCTCATTACCGTACTCTCGCGGTCCCTGCGATACAACGGTATAGCGTTGTAAGAGCAAAAAACGTCATGTGCTTAAAAAAAAAAAAACGACAATAATGAGACACGACCATCACCGCGCACGGAGAACGGAGAATGGAAAATTGAAAAAAAAAAAAAAATTCCTCGACCAAGATTCATCGTGTCTCGATGCTATTAAGACAGGCGTACAGGTGTAGAACGCGAAGCTACTTTCGGATGTCGTATCGTTACTTTTTTGCCTATTATTGTTACTGTGATTGTTGTTGTTATTATTTTCGTTGCCAGGAGAAATAGGACAGCCGCAGGTCGTTCGAAACTCGAACCTTCGAATATCAATGCTGACGAGCGCACTGCAGAAAGATGCTCGGAATCTTGACATCGCGCGACTCGAATAAATAACAATGAGAATACAGATTGGGCGCAATGAATTAATTCGCGCGGAGAATGTATTTGAAGAAAAACTTGAAGGCTTAGCCGCAGAAGCAGTTGGATAGAGTAATGAAGAAATAATGCTCCATCGCGCAGGAATTACTAATCGGAGTAGTTTCCATGTATGTGGTGTGCGAGAAGTTTGTTGCCGCAGTAGCGAGATGGACGGACCAACGGATTACGCCGATCGTGTGTGTTTCGCGCGTACAATATAATGTGGATTAAGCAGCACAGAATCAGAACGCGAGCGAGCAATGGCGGGCGAGCAGTCCTTATAAGGTATAGCGCGAGTTTGTTGTTTACCAAAGGTCCGCGTCGGGGTGTGAGATGTTGGCTATATTTTCCATTAACCCCCCGGGTCAGCCGGTATGCAGCAGCAGCAGCAGCAGCAGCAGCAGCAGAGATAATCTTGTCTGGGCACGATTCAGACTGCTGCACCGTTGCCTCGTGCATGCGCGCCCATTTAAATTGGGTCTTTTCCGACCCTCGTTGCTTTGTAGCGCTGTACGAGGTGCATTATTGAAAAATCACTTGGATTACCAAATTCCGAACATTTTTTTTTGTGTTTTTTTTCAAAATCAACCCCATTGACCACACTGCTGCTCGCCTCTTTGCTGCTTTTTCGTCGTCCGTTCAATTGAATTACAATTTTGTTGATATAATTTGGAGAAGCTAATGCGCGCTGCAAGTTACAATCTCGCGTACGTTTTCTTACTCAATTGTATTTTAGACAGCGCGCAGTGAACGCTTTCGCGCGGAGATAGGGAATATCTCTCGCGCGCCAGTTGCCGGAAGTCTTTTGCCTGGTATACTCTCCGAGCATGCAACATATCGCCCCGCCGCCGCCGCCGCCGCCGCCGCCGCCGCCGCCGCCGCGCCGCCGCCGCCGCCGCAGCGTAGACTTGGCTATAATATAATCGTAACGGAGCAATCTCGATAGACTCTCGGCTCAACGTTATTTTTTTTTTCGCGCGTTACGCGTATACTTGACACCTCATTGAAATTTAATCCGCTCGCGTTGCTCGTGCGCCAATAAGGCGCGATCATCATTTTATTTTTCCTAAGACCGATATATACATTTTATCGGTTTATCCGCTTTGCGCGTTCCATCGTTTCCGACTTTGTCGTCGAGAAACGCGATGGCCGATGCATTTCCTACGCGAGTTGTTGATTCAAGCAAATTCAAAGTTCCGGTTCTTTTCAACTTCCGGTTGAGAACACATGAAACGCGCAGTAAAAATAAATTATGCGGTAATCGCGAAATTTATGACGCTCGCCGTTGAAATCAGCTCTTACCGCTCCATTTTTCTTTCCGCTGCTGCCATGCGCTTCGACGTTTAACGTCGCCGCCGCCGCTCGATCGTTTCTTATTTTCATTTTATTCTCCTTTCCCTCGTAAACAATGAAATGTTTGAAATCCGTTTGGATATGTATTTCCGTGTCTTGCCGCACATATTAAAGCACAGGGTGTCGTAAAAAATGCTTACGACGCGCCAATAGAATAAAACAATTGTTAGCTAATAATACAAAGACACGAATTCACACCCTTTCGGTATACTGCTTCGAATCACGACCCATTATTTTCGTTTGTTTTTTTACGCAGTAATACATTATCGTTACCGCGCGCCGAGATTTTCGTCTTGTTTCGTACTATAAATGGAAATGATAGAGTTCCATTTTGGCGGATACCATCCAGATGCGGAGATGTTGAAAATATGCGCGGCGTACGTGAAATCTCGAACGCGCTTAATTGCGCAATTCTTCGCGCGCACCCCCTCTCTCCTCCGGAGGAATTAAAACTTGATACGTAATCTCTCCGCGTAAGTCGTGTTTATTGTTGCTCGAGCGAAAAAATATTTCCAGTTTGAAATTTCGTCGTCCGTGCTCGTGCACACATAATATTACGCAACGCGGCAAACACCCATTGTTTTTCATCCGCGTGTCTCTTCTTTTCTCTATACGCAAAGACAATCGCGAGCGCGCGCGCCCGCGAAAGGCAAGCTGCGTGACTGCGAGACCGCTGCCACGAAAAATATTATTACATATACTTTGTATACGTACGTCTCTTTACAATCTCGGAATTAATAATATGGCTCGCGCGGCCGCGATGCGCTTTTGTGCGTTGTGCGTCTGCTCGTGCGAATTTTCAATTACCTCGCTGCAGCAATTACCTTTGCTGCTTGCAAAATATTCTTCCAACCCGCATCAATTCCTCCAAAAAATATTATTGAAAAAAAAAACGAAACTGGCAAACTGCGGCGACAATGCAAGCATGCGGAAAAGAGAAAAGAGTTGAACGACTAAAATACACAGGAAGACAAAAGTGTTGCCCAAGCGCGATATCCCACTCTCGCGGCAGCTCGAATTCGAGCTCCCTACGCGTAGCAATATGTGATCGATATTTTCGAGCCGGCACACGGCTCGAAAGCATGACTCACGTCGTCGTCGTCGTCGTCGTCGTCGCCGATTCCTCCTGTCCCAGCGCACTTGGCCCTATCCGTTGCGACGACGATAACGCGAACGCAAAAATAAATTCATGGCCCAAGAATTTTCCAAAATTATTTTGGCCTCTATATTAATTTCAATAATTACCGCGCGGATTCGCGGAAAAAAATCTCATCGAGTAGCAGAGAGCAGGGATAGAGGAAAAAATAAAATACTTGATAATTTTACTCTCACTAATTGGAGGACGTGATTCGTATACGGTGGAGAAGAAAAAAAAAAAGAGACAAAGCATCGACTTTCATCTCTCGTAGAGTTGTTTTCATCGTCGTCGTGATGTGGAAACAAATAATTAGACATGTATATTCCCGGCGAGTCATCTCGTTTTTCTCGTAAATATATTTCTACTGCATACGTCTGTGTGCGTGCGTGTGAAAAATAATTTACTTGTCGATAAAATTGAGTTGCACGTTCGTAAACTATGTTTATGCTCCGAAATAATATCTGCTCGCTTAACATTTAGCCAAGAAAGGCCATGATTTTATTAGTGAGCATCGAAAAATCGTAAAATTATGAAAATTCCAATAATAAAAGTTTACAATTGCCCGCTCTGCAACCGCGTTCGATTATTATTATTTTTTTTTCACGTGTAGTAAATAATTAATTGCATCCACCTTTCGCATAATTGACGCGAGCTCGCACCGCTTTCGTTGTATTTTTGCCCAGCTCGAGAAGAATTTAAAAGGGCCAAAGAGGAAGCAGCGCGGTGGGTGCTGGTGGTGGTTCGGTGAGAGACCCCCCAGGGTGGCCAAACAGCGCATCCTCCTTTCGCGTGCACCCATAATTAAGACGAGAAATATTAAGAGTGAAAGTACAAACACTCCTTCGGGCATTTGTCTTTTTCTGCTGTCTGCAGCGGATTCTCCACTCATTGTTCGCGCGCGGTTCTTCACCTTATATTCGAAATCTTTCTACCAAATCTCAAAGGTCACACCCGCGCGCGAATCGTTATGATGGGGAATCTTTTCAATTTCACGTCCTTGCATTAAAGTCAATCAATTAAACTTTCGAAAAACTGGATGAATTGTTGCGTTTGCGCGGTCTTGCGCGGCTGCGCATATTGCAAAAAGTGTGCGATGGTGTGCGACATCTTTTCTCGTCTCTACAAATCCAACAAATATAATGACACACCTCACAGATTCGATTAATTAATATTATTTTGCCGCATAACTAGGTTTTTACCATCGTGACTCGCGTTGACATCGCGTTTTTCGGAAAAATGACGAAAAACTGCAAGAAAAAAGCCAAACAAGTTGGCTTGCTCCGCCGCAATAAGTAAATAAATATGTCGGTGTGGATGGTGCGAAGGAGGCAACTTATTTGGAGACTCCACTGCACCGCCGCGTTCGCGTTCGTGCGAGTGTGTACTGCTGCGTGAGAAAACTCACATTCCCTGCTGTTGCTGTAAGCCCATGGGCTGCTGCTGCTGCTGGAGCGGCGCGAGAAGAAGCAGGTTGCATAATTAGGAATTGCGATGTTGAGCTCGGGTCACATCGTTGTGTACCGGCTCTGCCGCCCGCTCTCATATACGACTCTCCTCTAGAGCAAATCCATGCAGAGACGCCCTTTTCCTGATACGCGCCCAGTTTCCGTAAAAATCTCCTCTTCTTCTTCCTCCTGCTCCATTGTAGTATATGGAAGCAGCAGGCATCGCAGGTATCGAAGCTGTATGGGATTATAGAGACTGCAGGCGAGAGTGAACAACAATTTATCCGACTTGGTGGCAAACATGAAAATACACGAGCGAAGGTGTCATGGGAAAGGTCATGAAAAATCTCGACGCGGTGCAACTTTATAGCGTGGTTAACACATATACGTAATGCGCTGCACATGTTTCGATCAAATTGCCGCCGACAGTATATACGCGCGGCGGCGGGATGATGATTCGCGCTCGATGTAACGAGTTGTAAAAGCTTCTCGAGAAGAGTCGGCATTTCAAAAATTGGTCAATTTTTGTTGAATTCGCATCACCCGCGAGACTTGACTTATTTTTTCGAAACAATTTCTCTCTTCTTTGGTTAATTAATCAAATTATTGGATAAATTCCGAACGCGGTCAATTAAATTCCCATGCATCGTCTTACGTGTGTGTTTTTTTTTCTCTTTTCAAGACATATTATACAATTGCGAACGATGCGAACGCGCCTAATATTCATTTTCTCTTGATTCTCGTTTGGATTCTCATTCGAAAGTCATTCTCTCTTGCTGGCGCGGACTCTCTTTCTCAGCAGCTACGCTGCTACGGCGCGTATAGTGTAAAAAATGTTTTTTATCTCTATTTCGTCTATGCGTTTCATGAAGATAAATGAGTTATTTGAGCAGTTGTTTGTTGTCTGAGCGCCCGAGTCAAAACTCGGTTATTGTCTGCGCGCGGCAACAGAGTTGAAAAAACTGTTGCAATTCCTCATTTCAAAAGGTTTAATTTTTTCGGAAATGGGGAGAAAAAATGGGCAATGTAGGTTACAAGTTGAAAGCCGTATCTGCGGAAACGGTATAAAGAGGCCCAAAAAGCCCCTAATGATTCCGACAGTTTTCGCTACATTTCCCCCTCGACTGCAAATATTGTGCGAAAAAGTTTGGCCGCGCAGCGGAGAAATCGCGGCAAACAATAATGTAGCGAAATGGGTTGGTTGAAGCATTTCTAAACAAATAGAAACTCGTGCGGTTGGTAGGCACGAACGAAATTGTAAACGGGGCAACGAAAAATCTCGAAGAATCATGCGGAGATGCGCGGAGAAAAAAATTTCTCGTGCGGCAACTTTTTATTTTGCTCGCGGTGAAACGCGCGCGTCACGTTCCTTCGTCTTTCTCGCGGGCGAGTCTTCCACGACGGAAGATGGCGCGCACTCGAAGAGAAAAAAAAGTGTTTCTTCCATGTACGCCAAAAGATACGCGCTCGTTTCCCAAAAGAGGCTCGCGCGCGTCCAACGCATACGAGACCCGTATCTACCGCGGTACCAAGCACCGGTGTAATCGCGCCAACAAAAACGTCCGACTTGAGATCGACCTGAAAAACTATATAACAAAAATAAATTTTTCTTCATTTCGGTTCGAATGTTAAAATCCTCATGTATATAGTACTTAAAAGAGGATCGCGGCATGGCCTCAGCGAGGCGCATTTTCTCCTCCTGCCGTACAACTATAGCGCGCGAACGCGAGCGTTAAAACGTCGATGCGGCCCCACATTTTGCCAGAGGCTGCAATTCGCCGGTATACTACGTAAATCTCCAGAGAGATATTTTACGAGCGTATGCGCCTCGTCTTCTTCGTCTCTCCCTTATCCCGTTCGCATACATTCGTTCAATTCAATTTTTTCCCCTGCTGCTTTCAAAACCCATGTCCCGGAAGAATCCGCTTGGCAAAGTTTACGCCAATTTTCCTGGCGCAAACTACACATTTTTTTTCTTACTCTCTTTGCTTTTCCATTTTTTTTATTCACCGAAGCTTGTTTTCATGCATGCATATGATATTAATGCTTTTTCCCTTACCTAACTTGTGAAACTATCGAATTATTTATAATTCAATGGCGGGACTCGCCCGTAAAATATTCTTTTGTTACACCGAGCTGCACGCACGCGGGAATCTCTGTGCGCGCAACCTGAAATTTTGCAGCCGATCAACTATAATCGCGCGCGGCAATGACGAGCATAATCTTGATTTTTCCAGCCATGCTCGCTCGCACGAAAGAAAACAGTCGCGCGCGTTTACGCGTGGCCAACACAAATTTCCGGTGACCTACATTCTTCTGATTCTCTCACGATGCTCAGCTCGAGAGGAACGCGGCGGATTGCAAATGTATTATCGCGGGCTCGTTCCGTTGTTATATCCTCGATAAACGAGCCACCACAAAATAACGCGCTAGCGAAAGTGTTGCCAGATATTTTTGAACGCGCGCGCGCGCGTGATGAAACCTGCGCTGCTCCTCGATCGCGCGCACCGATTTTAGGACGAGACTCTGCGCGAGAGAACTTTACTTGTCGCGCGGTAACGAGTGATGGATTAGATTTTTTATTTCAATTAAAAAGTTGGCTGCATTTGATTCGACATTGCGCGAAAGACGTCGTCGTCGAAATGTCCGAGCAACAGAGGAGGAGGAGAAGAAGCAGGAGTCGTGCGAATCAGGCAAAAAATGAAAAAAGGAGTAAACTCGAAGCTCTCGAGAGATGCTCTGGCCGGATCACTCCCGTATAGTGGCAGGTAGTCGCCGGGTGTATTATATCCAGCAAGAGTCAGTGACCTCCTGACATACATCCCGACCGCAGCATAGTCGCGCGCGCGCACGTATAACCGATGCATATTTACATCGAAACGAACGACGTGTAAACGCGCGCATTTCTTTACTTTTCTTCTCATGGCACCTGGGCAAACGCGTCCTAATCCAGGCGTGCATATCCAGGAAAACCGTTTACTGCATCTATTCCAAAAACATTTCCGTCCCCCCATGAATATGGAAGATTTGAAAAAACCATTTTCCGTGTAGTACGTTATTGGGATTAAATGAAAACGTACTCGCGAATGTGCGTAGGATTCGAAAGGGCGAGCTCCATGCAAATTGAGTGGAAAATGCATCTAGATAGGGGAACATGGGGCAAAACAGACACTTAAGGAACTAAGACATATTTGTCGATAAACGCACGGTCTTCCTACTTTATTTGAGTCCCAAAACTAATTCCCGTTGCTAATTTTTCGAATTTCCAAAAAAAAAAAATTCGGGGCAAAACGGGCACAGTCTCTGAGAGCGAAAAAAAGTTATAAATAAACATTTTCCGCAATACAACCGTTGCAAGCGACTGCTTACGGATGGAATGCGAGCTCTGTTATGCGAGAAAGAAAATAGGACCCCCTTCGGCCCATTTATTGAATGTTCCAGAGGAAAAAATGGAGTCAAGTCGCAGATTGCTTCTAAACCCATTTTTTGGTGACATGCAAAAAAAGAACTTTGAGTTCACTGCGGCAGCATATAAATGGTGTTTAAACTATCTGTAGGTAGTGAAACAAATTCCCGTTTCCTGTATCCCAGATTTCGTGCAAAAAAATTTGTGGGGCAAAACCAACTCAGCATCTGAGAGGCACAAAAAATCCGAAAATTATATTTTTTCGCGATATAGACGTTGGAAGCGACTGCTTTCGAACGGAATGCGGTCTCTGCCATGTGAAATAAGCGATAGGACCTCCTCGGGCCCATTAATTGGATATACGAGAGGAAAAAATGGGTTCAAGTCGCCAATTTTTTCATTTATTTTGTATGGCATGCAATAAGTGAACTTTGAGTTCACTGCGGCAGCATATAAATGGTGTTTGAACTCTCTGTAGGTAGTGAAACAAATTCCCGTCCCCTGTATTCCCGATTTCGTGAAAAAAAATTTGTGGGGCAAAACGAACTCAGCGTCTGAGAGGCACAAAAAATCCGAAAATTACATTTTTTCGCGATATAGACGTTGGAAGCGACTGCTTCCGAACGGAATGCGAGCTCTGCCATGTGAAGTAAGCGATAGGGCCTCCTCGGGCCGATCGAACCCAAAAATCCATCAGCAACCATTCAAGAAACCATATCCCCTAAACTCGCATTTTTCCATCCAAATTCTGCCCATTTTGTGATTTGGAGAAAAGAAAATGTCTTTTCCGGCCCAGAATTCACGAACCCAAGCTCCCTGTGAGTTCTAAAAGATAATTTGGACCCAGAAAAAAAAAATAAATGCAATTTCCGATTTTCATATTATACTTTGCCCCACACGTTTATTTTGGCTCAAAGTTCTCCGATTGGGTCTTTTTAGGGTGAAAATATAATTTTGAGCCTCCAAAAAAATGAATGGATTTCGAAAACTATTCGCTCCGAACCGTGTCGGTTTTGCCCCGGATTTTACGATCACGGGGCAAAACGGACACCGTGTCGGTTTTGCCCCATGTGTCCGTTTTGCCCCATGTTCCCCTATTTCACTACGTTCGATGGAAGCTTTTTTATGCTTAGACGCGGGCAATTGTTCAGAGGTGCTGGAGCCGTGTCGAGATTTTGGCAAATTTTGTAAAATATATTTTTTTATTCAACGTAAATTCCACTTGAATCGTAAAATAGTATCGCGCATGGATGTTTTTCACGTCGTAGGCCGGATCCTGCGCGCGCTTCGATATACGCGCGTCGTTCGAAACTCGAAAGAAAATTCTCGTCCCGGGATAGGCAACGGGCCATGCACGTACGAAAGGCAAAGAAAAAAAAAGAAACCACGGAGAAAGGCCACCGCATTAACGGGCTTGCGACTCTCCTCGCGGGGAAATTCATCCCGCCTATTTAGAAATGGAAAAAGGTGATTCCTCTTTTTTCACAAATCAAATGCGAACGCGCAGGAAATGCATTAGGCACGCCCCTTTGGCGCTCAAGCTCGACTCTGCATGCTCTTTATTCTTCCCATGATTCTTTTCTACTCTGTACTAAATGACAAAAGCAAATTTTCTGCAACCATTGAAACTGGATTTATTCCTGGATATAAATCCCATATGATAGCAGGTTGATTCGCTCGCTATCGCCTCTGATCTACTGGTGCGCGTGACTCGCAAGGATGCGAAGCCAAAAAACTCGGCGAAAAGGACTACCGCGTGAGGGAGGGGGGGGGAGAGAAAGTGAAGCCGCGCGTTCCCGCGAATAACAATTAAACTGTTGATTCATTTAAATTGAACTAGGGCCCATCACGCGCTCGAGCGGTTTTTCAGTAGCGCTGCGGCGCTCCCTTTCATATATAAGACTTTATCGCCACCGTATACGGATGTTGGAATCGATTTCGATTGAAAATTTTTATTGTACAGATGAATTCGCTTGAGAAACTGGAGCAACTGTTGATCCGACAGTCCGAACTACTGTCATATTGACAGCGAGGCTCGAAACACGATGTATATAACCGCGGATCGACCAAACAATCACTTTCGCGGGATAAAGTTACTAAGAACTTTTCATAAGATGAACTCGGACATGGCTGACAAACACAGATGAGTAGCGGGATGAAATTTAGCCAGCAGCGTGAATGCGGCGATTGCGAGACCGGCGCGGAGAACGTTTCAAATACTTGTGGCTATTTTACGCTTCGTCATTTTGCTCCTCGGTGCAGTAGATTGTTTTTTCCGCAAATCGTTTCTTTCAAAGAGCACGCAGCAGCAGCAGCAGCAGCAGCAGCAGCGAAGAAAAGGAGATGGTGGTGGATGCGGCGGCGAGATGAGGCAGGCTCGTTTGCGCGAGAACGTGCGAAAGTGATTCTCTTAAGGGCTTTCCCGCGGCGAGTCCGCCAAGAGCAAAGTACAGCTGTGCCGGTGCAAGCTGTGCTATAGATGACTCCATACCTTGGCTGCGGCTGCGGGCAGCTCTATAGATGTATGTTTATGCTACGAGAATGCTGCTCCGTGGACGACCTCAAGATGCGAGCAGGAATAAGCGTGCGACGGTGGTGCACGATGGTGCTGCTGCTGCAACACGCTCGTGACATCCTCGGCACGCTATGCGATATACAGGCTGTCCGCGGCGAGTCTCTCTCGATATTTACCGCTCATGAATCTGGTATCTAATAAATATCTCATCGCGATGTAAGAAACATCCCCTAGTAAAAAGTTCATGGGTCACGATATATTTCGATTGTCATTGTTGTCGCGGTTTATTCGTGCTTTGATGGGTCAGTGCGGTTTTTCGAGTCCCGCTGCCAGTTTCACAGGCGCAGTCCCGCTGTCATTTTGACAGATGCGCGTACTTGTAGACATGCTTATTATACGTTGTCCGTTTGAGAAGGATACGTGGTTAGAATTCAAGGTTGGAATTTTCACCGCAGGTTAGTTGACGGAATAATTTATTTCGTTTCTTTTTCATTTTTGTTTTTTTTTTTTGTTGCATGTGACGAGGTTATTTTTGTACAGAAATAAACGAGAATCAATAAATTTCGCTCATCGGAGACCTCCTTACCCGATTATAACAAAAGGAGAAAAGAAAGAAAGAACGACAACAAAAACGACCAATTTTGTGGAAAATATATATATTTTTTCCCTCGTACAACGGAATCGGGAGCCGCAAAGTTTTGGACCCCAATGAAAAAATAATATAGACCCCAATGAAAAAAAAAAAAAAATTGAAAAAACGTTCTCGCCAGAGTCCACTCGTAGTTCCTGTCCGTAATTAAACAAAAAATATTCAATTTAACCATTTCCAACATAATTCTCAATATTGTTATCTGCGATTTATTCCACTTTTTGATGACAACATTTTTCATTTTATTGATAATTTAAGGACGTTGTATGGCCACATAGTAAGTTCCACATTTGATTATATAAACCCCAATGGAAAGAAAAAAAATTACAATTTAAAAGAGGTTCGGTTCAAGACGCTGTCGCATGACTCGATTAGTTATTACATATGGAAGGAGCGCTGCTGCGCTACTATATAGAAAACCGTTCGCGCGCGTTAACGCGCGTGGTGCCCCCTATTATGTAAAGAAATAGCTGAGAAACCCGAACAAGAATAATCAATATGTCAATTTCAGTCTTTGATGGTTTGAGATTTTGAGCCCAGCAACCAGGCCTCGTGAAACGCTGAAAAACTTGGTTGCACAAGTTTTGGACCTCCAAATAGTCAAAAAATATAACTCGGAATTATGATGATATGATGATTCTGTGGCTGCATGCTTTTGGGTAGTGCCAATTGCTCGGTGCGATGGTACACATTTGGTACCGAATTGCCATTGTTTAATGCGCATTCGCGGTCTCTCTCTGCCTCATCACTGCTACATTGTATAATCAATGCGGCATACACACAGAGCTGATGCTCTTTATTCTCGTCGAGCGTTATCCCGAGCTCTTACTTTTTCGCTCCGAATATACCAGCAGCATCTCACGATTCAACTCATTTTTTCTCACCTTTTCAGCAGCGCCATGCTTTCGAAAATTTAGACGAAATAATTCTTCTCCGCCTCGCGTCGCGCGCGCCAATAATAACTGGACCGCGTTGAGTAAATATTCCCTGCTATTGAAAGAGATATCTCGTGCGCGCGCGATTGCTCCTGGATTCTCCTCACGTGACCAATAACTGTATATAAGATATCGCGGTTGATCTAGCCCGCGCACGGACGTAGCGAGGTCGAATAACGAGCTATGTGCTCTCGTCCAAGTCTCCGCTAGCGGCAGCGGGGACTTGTCCGATCGCGCGCCGTATACACAGGCTGTCCCAAAAGTCATGCAGGTACAAGCTCTTTTATATGTTTTTTTCCTCAACGGAACGACTTGGCTGCGATATTAAAAGGAGATGACGCGAAAAATCCTGCCGCATTCAATCGAGTTTGCAATTAATAACCGCGCCGCACGTATATAGCTGACTTTTGGCGCACTCGCTATGAAAGGATTTCTCCCTCCGCTTGGTGAGATAGAGTTTTAATATCGAGTCTCGCGGAACCCGCTGCCGCGTTTTTTTTCTACCGGAAATGATTCTTCTTGCTCTCCAGACTTTTTTCAATCCGCTTCTTCCCTCGGCTCTCTCCGTCCCGCGGCACAGCCTCTTTGCTTCAAGACTGCAGCCTCTCGATGTTTGCTATCGAGCGAGACGATCGACGCACAGCTCCATACGCGAGAGATCCACTCGCCACTCGCCACTCGCACACCGTGTCATTATAATCCTGTCAGCTCCGTGTATCGATTCCCGTGCTGCTGCTCTCTCATGGGTACAACGACTCCCCCCCCCCCCCCCCCCCACACACTTGTCGCGCTCGCCTCTCGTTGTCTTTTCTTTCTCTGCATGGGCTGCCGCACGAGAACAAATTCCCCAGCTGCAGCGCGCGGATTCAATGCAGGCTACATCACACACATTCCAAACGTATAATCAACATTTAATCATTCAAATATATTTAATTTTTTCGTCATTCGATGATGCAGAGGCGAAATAACAAAAAGTTGTTCGAAAGATTCTCGTTGCTTTCATCTCATCTCGTCAGGATTCGTTGTAATAATTCGATAGGATTCCAAGATCCGATAAGATAATCGCGCACACCCTATATAGAAAATAATGCAGAGCACTATGCTGTACTTTTCGACTCGATCCGAGGATATAAGAATAAAGCGATGGAAAAAGAAATTGTTGCTTTCCTGCGCTGCATCAGCAGCAGGAATCAAGAGCGCTGGAGCGTGAAAAGATTAAAATACTCTCGCGAGCTGGACTCTCCGATAAATAACAATAAAAACAATAAATCGGATTGCACAGATCGCGGCATTTATCAATTCGACCGTGACGAAAATAAATTTTCGCTCTCGAGTGCTGCTATACGAGGATCCATCCGAGTCCGGTGTACTACCGCTCGCGCGCGTCTTTGCGAATCTTGTGCCCTACCGCGCGCGGATGCAACCGCGAACTCGCTTGATTTACGCGTGTGCTCGTTTGCTCGTTAAAACTCGGCCGCCAACGAAAGCAGATTCTATCTCCCTTTCGCACACCGCGCGTTGCCGCCGCTCGCATCTCATATACTTGGGGCATTTTGTAAATATAAACATGGCGACGATAAACATGCACACTTTCTTTCTCTCCATTCAACCATTTGATACTAATCTATAAATCCTTCGTACAACGAATAAGCGCCTTTTTCATCATATAATTACACGACACGAGAATCCTCAAACTAAATAACCCATGCAAATGTTGAAAGCGAGCGGAAATGGTAATTTCCCTTTAAAATTATCATTATGGCACAATAAACGTAACTATTTGGAACTGCTAAATCAACTTTTCCAAAAAACGAGTCTTACTACTAAGCGTACCAGAGTATGCTTCACTATTAATTATGACGCAGTATAGTTTAGCTGATGTTGCATCTGTCTTTTTCTTTGGGAAAAAATAAAAAGTGGCAGCCAGTATGATTATGAACAAGATGATGCGTACAGAGCTAATTGTACGCATCATCTCATCATATAACGGTGGTCAATATGCATAAATTTAGTTAGGTCAACTTGAAAGTTTCGACGCACGACAATAAGGGAAATGAGTTTTCGAGGTCTTGCCCCCCACCCCACAGAATGTACTTGTGAAAGTGCATAAAAACGTATATTTTCTTTTTATCGTCGCACTACCTTATTTCTTATTTCGCTCAAAGAGATTCGCTCGATATTTCACCTCATTCGCCTCAAATAACGATCGCGTTCCCTTCGTTGGAACGTTTTTTTTTTTTTTCAAATAGTCCAAGTAAATGGCGCGTATACACATGTCAATGTTTGATAGAAACGAAAAAGATAAAAGTCGTACGTGGAAATAACACACACTCGTTGTGCCGCCACGCGTTGAGAATATTACGCGTTATTCCTTCAGCGCGCGCGTACGCGTTACAATGTACCAACACACACCGCCTTCTTAAATATTCGTACGAATATAAATGAGCGCGCCGCGGTGAAATTGTAAATGACCAGCAAACCTGCTGCTGCTATTTCAACAAGGTACTTTTTCACCTTGATATTACCGTTGAACCATGCACGCATATTCCTCCGAGTCTTTTCCTTGCCGGGAAATTTTGAAAATTAGCATTCGAGCGTGTAATTTGATTGGTTACGCTCGAATAATTCGTCGACATATATGCGATAATGCGCGTCTTGAATAATTAATATATGGCAAAGAAAGGGCTCTGGGGACGAGATTTATTGCTCGATGAGTGATGAAAATTTTCAACTTTTCTGGAAGCAACTGTCCGGAGCAAGATTTGGCGAGCCCGCGATGGTGTAATTTTTAACGCAGCCTTATATTGCGCGCCTAAACAGCCGCAACAAGCACGCGGGTCACATAACAATCGCGTAACACACTTTCGTGTCCAGGCTAGTTAAACAGCAGCAGCAGCAGCAGCAGCAGCAGCAGCAGCAGCACGATCGACGACCTAACGGTCTCTCAAACTCGCCGGATCTCCCTCTTATTTCAACATTTTTATATTCATGCGCGTCACGTATTTTCACAAATGAATGTTTGAAAAAAACAAAGTGTACAATTTCTCGCGCGGGAATTGTTTGACGACTCGCGCGTGTTATGGAAACATTTAAGAGCGTCCCAGAAAACGCACGATTCGACCTTTTTCCTTTGTCCTTGCCACTGAAAAGTTGCCTCGAATTATCGCTCGACATTCGCCTGTTGATTTTTGCTAAATTTGCACTTGGCATTACTTTGCTCCTTTATTTCTATACAACATGCATCTGCCTTGGCGAATTTGCGGATATCGAAACAAAAGCAGCAGCAGCGTTCGAGTGACCTACTGCCGGTGCGTTTTTGCCCAGCAGCGCTGAATTACTCTTTTCTCTATAGAGCGCGTCTATACTAGGCGACTCGCGGCAGCAGCAGGTTGACCGCGCGCGCGTTTGCTCACCTTGACACGAATTGCACTTGGAAAAATAAAATGTCTGAATGAATGAACTGCTATGTAGAAAATAGTTGATGGTAAAGACTTGTGTTCAAATTGCAGGTCCGGGCGATCGTCGAGCGCCTCGAGCACAGGGACAGGCTCTTCGGCGGGTGGCGGAGCCGGAAACGGAAGTGGCGGCGACGGTAGAATGGCCGTCATAGGGGTTACGAGAAACGTTCGATTGCGTCGAGGTTATCCAGGCTTTGGATTCTCGCTCCGAGGCGGCCTCGAATACGGAGCCGGATTTTACGTCAGTGACGTCGAGCCCGGAGGCGAGGCGCACAAAATGGGCTTGAGGGTAAAAACCACTGTAGCAGCATATTTTTTTTATTATTAAATAGGTCATTATATATTTTCTTCATGCTTTTCAAACGCGCGTCAGGTTGGGGATCAGATTTTACGAATGAATGGCCATCCCGTGGAGGACGCTGTTCATCGAGAAATTGCCCTTTTGGCCAAACATCGTCAAGACTTGGTACTGAAAATTCGAAGCGTCGGCATGATTCCCGTCAAGGAGTGAGTATTTCATTTCACATCTCTATATATGGAATTATGTTTCAACTCGCGGTTTCAATGATTTCGTATGCTTCAGCAATCCGAACGATCCGGTGACGTGGCACATGGTTCAGCAACAGCATCATCAGCAGCAGCTGCAACAACAACAGCAGCAACAGCAGCAACAACTGCAGCCGCAACAACAACAACAACAACAACATGCGCTTTACAAAGGAGCGGTTGCGTCTTACAATCAAGTTCGCCTGAGAATTCACGTTGGAGAAAAGGGACGACTCGGTTGTGGAGTTTGCAGAGGAATCGTTCCGGGTCTCACGGTTCAGGTAATTTTTAGTCAATTGCGTTTGTTTTCCATAAAATGTTGGCGCAGCCGCTTTACCGATTCGTTTGTTCAGGGTACTCGCGAGGGTGGGCCAGCTCGGGCCGCCGGTCTCAAGGCCGGTGACGTAATAATTTGGTGCAACGGCCAACGTCTGACAAATATTCCGTTCGAACGGGCTATCGAAGTGATGCGAGGTGCCGATATTCTCGAGGTCGTGGTCAATCGACCGGTAATAACGCATCCGCCGCCCTACGATTATCCAGCTATACGCGCTTCCCCCGGCTACGACATGACTCGCTCTTTCGGACCGTACAACAATCCTCCCGCTGGCATCATCAACTTGAAGTGAGTCCGCGAGCTATACCCGCCTGCGAGCTATATCCTGTCAACCGAACTCGCGTTCTCACTCAAACGAGAGAATTTGTTTGTTTGTTTTTTCTTGTCGCAGGGGTGGTTGGCCAATGTCCATGTCAACGAGCAGTTGTTCGTCCTCGGATTGGAGCAGTTCGACCGATCAAGTAAATATACGCGCGGTTTATGAAAAATTGCAAATTTTATAGAGACAAAACACGTTGTGAGCGTTGTTTTTGTTTTTTTTTTAATCCGCGAATGAATGAAACAGGCGTCCGAATGGTCGAGGAAGCCAAACAATACGACCGTCATAAGGATCAATCAAAATATGAAGCCAGCGGGTGGTTATCCGTGCCATCCGGCTTATCGTCAAAATCAAAACACGGCCGGTTGCAAGTTTGACAACGAGGAACCCCTCTACGATCCTGTAGCTCCGCGCGATTACGAGTCCCACGACTTTGACGCGAATCCGCGAGACGACAGAAACAGTCGTACCTGTTACGTTCGCGACAACGCTTCCGCGACCATCTACGATTGCCCACCGATCGACGAGCGTAACGCCTACAATCTCCCCAATAAGGCAAGTTTGGCAACAACGACGAAAGAAGAAAAAATTACCTCAACGGCTTGTTTATTTTTTGATTTGTATTTTAGGACAACGCTCGACAAGACAATCGTCTCGGAGATTGTCAATCGAACGACCGAAAGACGGTGACGACGGTGGAAGTTCATCAGAGCGGTTGTCCACCCGCGCCACCGTGCATGCCACCCCCGATGCCTCACAAGTGGCAACCGGGTAATAATTATTGTCGTGCGCTATTTCGCTTTAGAAAATTCGTGTAGAACGAGAGTATTTACGATACTTTTTGGTTGTTTGAGACAGAAACAAAGCCGATGATTGCGATGGGAGTCCAAATGGGAAGTACACTGTCGATGGGAAGTACCGGATCGACGGAAACGGAATCGAGTCTGGAGTCGTCGTGCGGCGGTGGCGGCGGCGGCGGCTGCAAAGATTCGGCCTCGACGTCTTCTTCGGTATCGACGTCATCGTGCGAACCTGCCTCGACGGTGTCGTTCGCTTCGACGATTCCGGGCTCTACCGGATGTGCCATTAAACCGTCGGAAGCCCCGCGACCAGCTCGACCTTGCTCGACCATGGCAAATTCACCTTCACCCAGTACCGATCTCGGCACTGCCATTACTCAAGAGTTGCAGAGGCGGGCACAGCAGGTATATTATATACCTACGGCGTTGTTCCGCGGAAGAACGTTAAATGCGAATAAACAATTCATATAAGAAAAGTAAATATCCCGTTATACGCATCGAGAGCGTGCCTATCGAAGCGCTACTCGAAGAAAGTGCATATCTCTTGTATCGCGCCAAGACGAGGGCTTCGCGAGTACCGTTTCTCGCTCGACTCCCGACATCGTTTGAGCTAAAATAACGAGTTGCCATTATTGCGTACTTTGGGACATTTTCCATTCAAAAAATATATTTGTTGTCAACTTATTTTTTCACAGAGGCTCTTGAACGCTGCCAAAACCGACACTGCGAAAGAAATATCATCGTCCGAACCGAAGAAAACGCAAAATCCAGAAGCGCTCAGAGCACAAGAGAACAAAGTCACCCACGACAAGGCGAGTTTTATTCAATATCGGGGGATTAAAAAAAAACCAGATTCTTGTATCAAATTGCTCAAAGTAAAAGGCGATTTTATCGATATTTTTACTACTCGTGTTGGCTCCGGTGAAAGTCTCGAATCATCAAAATCTCAATAAATCGCTTCAATTGATACCGGAGCGGAACGTTTAATGAAAAAAGCGGAATATATATTTGCAGCGATTCGTATCTCAAGCGATTTTTTTTTTTCTATAGCTGATGGAAGAATTCAAACGTGCGCATCGTAGAATGTTCAACGGTAATCTGCAGCGGATTCAGCCTACCGATCAGCAGGAAGAAAAGGTAAAAACTGATTTGATTTCAAGAAAAGAGAAAAAAAGTGTCGTAATTTTGTCCCGCTATTTATTTTACACCGATAAGACAAGCCGACCGATCAAATAAAGATCCGAGTGAGTAAAAAATGTACAAAATTGTCGCTGACTCGTGAAAATGTGGAGCGACGCGATAAAACTGAAGGACGGTATGAGGAGGTTGAGATAAAGAAATTTACACGTTCGCGGTGAGGCGAGGTGAGGTATGAAAAACAAAAAAAAAAGGTTCCTCGGAGGCTGCTGGAGTATTTGTGTTGACGCGCAGGTGCTGACAAGAGCAACGACCCTCCGATTCTTAATTGTATAATAACGAGTGAGCGAACGGAGCGCAGAAACAAAACTTTCTCCGCTCCTTTTCTTCGGTAGCTCGGCAACTTGATAATACGCGCACGCGTTGTACGTTCGTATCGAGTACTCGAGATAGCATTTTTCAACAAATACCCCGCGCGCCAAGCCGCGTTAATACTTTTCAAGTATTTCCTTAAACATCTCGCATTCTGATTTTAGCGCGATTACGCACGAGTTGAAGAAAAAGTTGCTTGCGATATGAAGAAAATATAATTATACTCTTGCTGCGGGCGCTCTCATCTCAAATGATTTATTATGGAAAATTAGAAACTGCCAGGATTCGCATTTTTTGACTCGCATCTTCTACTCTTATCGTGCAAAGTTTGAAGGCATTGAAAAAATAAAAATAAAAATGAATACATTTCCTCAAATCAAATCATTGCGTGTGGCGAAGGAAAAAAAAACAAAGTTTTCCACTTGGACAATCGAGACGATGATTATAAAAAGAAAAGATATTTGCCGTGAAATTGGGAGGCCGCCGGCCGGGGCGTTTCGCAAGCGCAACAGATGCTAAAAATTCCGAGCTCGTTTAGCTGATAAGACTCGCGAAGGCCCTGTCTTATCGCGCAATCGTAATTGACGTCTCGCGCGTGTACCTGCTCATATTTTTATTCTCGTAGCGCGGCACACAAGCACCGACCAACACACAATGAAAGACTCGCTATCGTCGACGATCAACGTTCGCTGCCGCGAGAGATAGCAAACGATCGCACCTCGCGTTAGCCCCGGAAAGAAGCTTGGCGGAAACTCGACGATCCTCCGCTCGCTGATGGTCAGTCTTTGGTATCTCGCGCTCTCGCCAACAACACACTCGATCCGCAACCATCCGACCGAACGGATAAAATTTCCTTTGCGGGTGAACGTGTCTTTTCGTGCGCGGAAGTAAAATTGCGGGGCCGCGGTAATATAATTGAGAGTGATCGATAGGTGAGCGTAGAGGCCACGATGCACACACGCATGGGGTTTCCCTCTCGGTCGGTGTTGGCTTCGTACACGCTCGCGCCGCGACCGGTCATGGATAAACACATACAATTTTACTCTTTCCTTATTCCTTCGTTCTAGTAGTTACTTTTTTTCATTCTTTCTTTTGCCGCCGCCGCCGCCGCCCCACACGGACTTTGCCGACCCGCGGTGACAGAGGAAAATAATAGAGGCAGCGGCGCGCAGTCGGTGGTGTTACGTAACGTCGCGCGGTCTCGTATACGCTCGAGCGTTGCGCTTTTGACTCTCTCATCGCAGGTGCATCAAACGGAACGACCGCTCGACTCTTATCAAAATAAACGCACAAAATATCAAATTCATGCGGATGCCTTGGAAATTTCATAAAAGTAAACTCGTGGGAAATTTAACGTAAAAATTGTATTAAATATTACGAGTGCCAAGAATCGCGCCAATAAACAAACGCGCGTCTCGCCTATTGATCAAGTGAATCATCGAATGTCGCGTGCAAATTGCCGTCCGCGCGAATGCCATCGGTAAATTGAGGTGTTGATTATCGCGAAACCAAGGAAATTAGGAAAAAAAACTGAAAAATCAAAAGTGCAGCAATATGAATCCAGAAAAAAAGACGGCAAATCGCTCCAACGGAAGCGGTATGAGTGTACCGCGAAAACATTTGCTGGTCACTATTACACCGTACTTAGTTAGTGTCTCCATATGTTGGTTTTTTTTTATTTTTTTTTTACCTCTAGAAAAAGTATCGATGTTTATTGCGGGGGTCGGTGTTATTGTTGCAGGATCAGGAGAATAAACGAGTGACGAATGGAACATCCGGCGGACCGCCTCCTCCGCCGCTTCCGGCTCCGGTCGAATCGCCAACCGCAAAGAGCCCCGCGGCAGAAGATGCGGTCGAGATGCAAAGTATCGAATCTTTCAAGCTGAAAGAGAGCCCGAGCCCGTCGACGATACCACCCAAGCCTCCGTCGACCTATTTTTCCGTCTCGAATTCAGGCGCGAATTCGCCAACTTTGTCAAACGGCGGTAGTCCCAGCAGACACTCTCTCTCCCCGGCAAAAAATCTTTTGCAATCAAACGGTTTGCCCAACCAATCTGTAAATGACAACAACAACAACAACAACAACAACCTCGCTCGGATAACGACGCCCGATCAACAAAAGCCAAGTCCTCCGATTGGTAAAGTCGCACCCGTCGTGCCCATGTCGACTTTTGGACCTGGAAAAATTGCGGTGCGAATCGGCGCTTACGAGGGTGAAACGAAACAGCCTTCGAGGCTCGATTTTCTGCCGCCCGCTCAGACGCCACCCAGAGCTCCCGAATTACCGGCAGCCAAAATCATACCCGAACAAGTCGTTGACGGACCCGTCGTCTCGAGACTACAAAATGAATTGGCCGCCACTCTGCAACGATCCAATCTCAGGAAAAAGACTGAAGTGGTAAGATGTTTTCACGCGACACACATGAAAAAAAAAAAAAACATTTCATTTTCCTCCTCGTCGATTCAACCTTTAGGAATGTCTAGAGTAATTAGTCGCATAGGCCAACGTCATTATGACTGTAGAGATACGTTTTAGAAATCGTCCTCAAGGCCAAAAAGCTTAATTTAATATTTGGTTTTTTGTTGCGCAGGAAAACAACGCAGGGATCAAGCAGATTGCCGAATGTCCCGCGGTCCCGATACGGCATTCGAGCACGGAGCTCGAGAACGGAGCAGCGGGAGTTTCGCTTTTACAGAGTAACGTTGAAAAGCTCGCAGCAGCTCTGTCGAACAGAGTTACGATCAAAGTCAGTCCCGAAAACGGTTCGCGATAAGATTGAAAACTTTATTACCACGCGACAACAACGGGGCAGGCTCGAGAGCGATTTATTGCCGCGGAGGCGTTTTTTTTCTTCTCCTTCTTCTTCGAGACGAGTAAAAGAAAATGGTATTCGGAGTACTTTTGCATTCTTTTTCACCGGCATTGGAAAAAATGTCCAAAGTCTAAAGTGACGCTCGAATCTATGCCATTAAAATTGAATTTCTATGGCTTTGTCTAAAATGTATTGATTCGATTTAATACCTTTTATATATAAATAGGCCTTTATGACATGCTAAACATATACATATACCAATCCACCATCGCAGCAGCAGCAGGCACGTTAGAATCAATCCTCACGTACTAAATAATCGTCGTAATCGTAATAGAAATATATTTCACCAGCAATCATACAACTTTCTGTACGTAGCTCGCTCTTTCTTTTTCATTCATCAATCAAAACTACTAAATACTAATCATTCGGCAACGAGTCGTTCATCGATCGGGACGGTCAATTGAATTGAACACTCCCGTGAAAATATTGCTCATCTGTAACAACATCTTAGGGAGTAGAAATTTATAAAAATATACAAATAACGATGCGTCTATGGTACTTGTTACACGTAAAAAAGCCAAGAATTATTTTTATTCCAGCAGGGCAGGTTTAAAAAAACAAAGAAAAATGTTCATTTTGATATGATATTTGAAATTTTACATGTTTTTTTCTACAAGCGACAAAAGAGCGAAATCGAAAAACATCGAATGTTTCCGTACTGCGATAATATACATGCAATTTTTTATCACAACATGCTTTACAGCGTCATAGTGTAATTATTGAATAAAAGAAAGAAAGAAAAAAAAATACGATATCGCACGAAGTTGGCAACTTTTTCATTTCTTTATTTTTCAGAATGAATCCGACAACAAGTAAACGTGCTCTGCCGCCGCTGGCAGTTTTTAACCAAAAAAAAAAAAAGACCGGCGCGACGCGTAACTCGTAATTCCGACGCGTTTTTTAAGTTATCGAGATACACGAACACACCGTCAAACACAAATTTAACGCGTAAAGAGAAAAAAGAAAAAGAAATGAAGCTCGAGGCGGCAATTTTTGTCGTACGACCGGGACGCGTTCCCGATCGAAGGAATAATCAGCAGCAGCAAATGTCATGACATGGAGCACAACAGAATCCAAAAACTTTTATTGTCCGAGTATTGTGATTTTTCGGACAAGGTTTTGATCGAATCTCCGTTTGCGGAAACAACGAGAGACGGGCGTGGACTTTGCCAAGTTGCACTGGGTATACGCACCGCGCGGCTTATTATATTGTATTAAAACTTTGTTGCAATAATGAATCGTCTGCTCGACGACTTTGTCATGCCTGCGCTTCCAGGTCTAACAGCCTCGAAGCTCGTTATCGCGGCTGACGTGTTGAATAAACATTCCGAATTCACTTGCCCCTCAAAGTTGGATCCGAGCATCGAGAGCTTGGAGCTCGTTTCCATTTATCCGCTTGAATTTGTCGCTCTGAGTATTTTTTCTCGTAGAAAACGAACAACTCTGAAGGCAAGGTGAGCCCTCGCGTTTATACACTGCGATTTAGCTGCAATTGGCGGTCTAAAATGGTTTAAAAATTATGAGCCGATTTTACATTGGGGCAGACTGGTGGACGGAAGAGCCAAGTACTACGAGCTCGGTGGAATGGAACGTAGGAGCGTGTATCGGGCATTATGGATGGAGCATGTGAGGCGATTGAATGCAAAAAAGCAGGACGGTAGTTCGTTGTCGGAAACTACAGCGGCGAGTTCGTCGAGCGCGAGCACGCTCTATCTATTGTCATCGGGGATCGAGACGAAAGAGGGCGGGAGCAAATATCGGGTGTGGGCACATTACGGTGGAGCCGGTGGCGACGGTCATCGGCCGAACGTTGCTCGCCGATCATCGTGGAGACGAAAAGACATTTATCTCGGTCCATCCTACGAGAAACTTTCTCATCAAGGTTATTATACACCGGTACCGGTGAGATTCGCGGGGGCCAGTCTCGAGCAAGTTAATCGCGAGCTTCTCGAGGACGTCGGCCGGCGGACACCTATGAGGATGAAAAGCCTCGTATCTCGAAAGACGCGCAGCAGTTCGCGGGTAGAATTTACGAACCGAGCCGGCGGTGCGCAACAGCTGTGCGACGTTCTTTTTACTCGCGAACGAAACCGAAACCTCCGGCGCAGCACCAGCAGCACCAGCAGCACCAGTAGCAACGGCAAAAAGAGGCGATTTCGTGCTGCAGGTTGCACTATTCCGGCGTCGACAAAACACTCGACCGCGTTGGCACCAAAATTGTCGCGTTTCGGCTTTGGAATTGGTGAAAATTGCGCTTCGGGATTGTATCTCGAGGCTTGGCAGGGTGATAAAGCGGCTTATCGAATTTCCAAATCTGCTCGCATCGATTCTGCGGCGGCGGCGGCAGCAACAGCAGCAGGCTTGATCGACAGCGGGGTTCGCGTTTGGGAGTGTCCGGGTGACGGAAAATTTCGGCGGAAAAGTAGATCTCGACATCCGCGTCGTTACGCTCTCGCGACTGCCGCACACTTTTTTCACGCTCTTGGTCCATGGTCGGTGCAACCGGGCGAGAGAGAATCCGTTCAGAGAGCGAGAGCTTGCAGCGCAGTTTGCATTCGACGACAGCCGCTCGAGCCGGAATTGAGACTCGCCGTTTCCAAGAGACAGCTCGCCGCGAGCGTCTCGATGACGAGCCTCGATCCAGCAAAATGCGGCACAGCGATGCATTCGTCTTGGTCAACAACGAGGGGGGGTCGTCGGGTTCTTTTATTTTGGACACCCGAGTATTGGTATCGGCCGCGAGCCGCGACCGCGGCTTACCAAGAGCTCCGACGACATCTCAGTCTCATTAGAGACTTTCGTGCGAGCAAAGAACGCGCGAAAAAACCATTTTTTTCCAAATTCGGAAAAAGTAGTAACGACAACAACATCAACTGCCGAGGGGATTGCGGAGAGTCGAAAATAAATCTAGTATCGGCCCAAGTGAGATCGAGTTGCATCCTGGGCAGAATATTTTCGTCGAAAGAGGCCGCCACCGCCGCCGGTGTTAAAAAGAAGAAGCGAGGCGAAGGCGAGCAGCAGGCAGAGGGAGTTTCGAGTCGGTTGAGGCGTTTGCTAAAAATGGATCTGAGAATAACAGCTTGGGATTTGGATAGTTGGACGATCGCGCGACAATTGACTCTCATTGATCGAGAATTATTTTTACGAATTCCTTGGGCGGAGATTGAAATTTTATTGAATCAAAAGTCGTCGAGGAACGCACCGAATCTCGGAGCATGGATCGCTTTTGCTCATAGAATATCTTGTTTAACGGCGAGCGAAATATTGGCAACGAAGAAACTCGACATGAGAACGAGGCTTCTCTCGCGGCTCATCAACGCCGCCGACAAGTGTTACGCCTTCGGAAATTTTCATTCTTGCAGATCTATCCTCGCTGGACTCGAATCCCCAGCGATTTACAGGCTCAGAGCAACCTGGTCGCGTTTGCGAACTCGTCATTCTACCAGATACGATACCATGGAGAGACTTTGTCGAATTTATCGTAATACCAGGTCGAGATTGTACGGGGAAGCTTGGAAAAAGTGTGAAAGAAAAGCTCCTTGTTTGCCTTATGTGGGTCATCTCGTCGATAAAATAATTTATCGTCAAGACGGCGCGCAAGCAGCAGCCGGTTTTGTACAAAACGACGATTCTTGTCGCTCGATCGCCCGAGTCTGCTCGACGACGATCGAAAGTGCTTGCAGAAAAATTGTTGAGACGGAGGAGAAAACGAAAGAGGAAAAGTTGGTGGAGCCGCGGCCGGCGGATCGAAGAAGCTTGAGCAAAAGAATCGTTTCGGCAGCCATGTCGAAAATTGGATGTTCCAAATCCACGACGACGCCGCCGCATCAGCCGGGAAGGAAAAGCAATGAGGACATTGCTTGGACCGTGAGACAAGAAAAATTGGCAAAGAAATATTATGCTCGGTGGCGTCTATCGATCCTTACGAAGAAAATTTTGGCCGATAAAGAAGCGAAACTTGCGGCGATGGATCCGAAAAAATTAGCAGTTATGAGGATCGGTTCGTGGCTGTACGAGTGTCAAAAAAACTGCCAACAATATAATTTTTCTCGTCACTCGTTCGCTTGGGAATTTTTACTCAAAGCGAGATACCGCGAGGAAAGGGACAATTTTTTTACAAGTTTGAAACTCGAACCTCCCCTCGGATGAGTTTAAAACACGCTCAATTGTTGGAACCATTGGAATTTTTTATCAATCGCCGCCGTTGCTTTTTATTTATATATGGAAAACACCTCGAGGTGTGCTTGTACACATACTTTGTATATTTTATTCTTCGTATACAGTTTTAATATACTTTTACTCTTTGTTTCCCAATTGTCGTCCATCATTTCATCTCTCTCTCTCTCGAAAAGTCCAAGGACAAACGCGTTTTTTGGGTGAAATGTCGATTGATTTGAATAAATTGGCCGCTCGCTCACAGCGAGAGAACATTTATTTATTTATTATGTATTTTTTTTCACTTTTTTTTTTATTATTTAAAATATACAGATGTTGTTGGTTTTTTTCCACGACTAATCGCTCAGCGCGAGTGCGTCAAAGGCCAAAAAACGAGACGCGTGTGACGCTAAGCGAGGGATCCACATAATTACGATTTTTTAAATCTCGCGCAAAGAGCACTTGGAACGTCGCGTCGATCCTATATATATAATGATAATGAACCACTCGGAAAAAAAAACAAAGATAAAAACAAACCCAAACAGACGAATCAACACTATTCATGTAAATATAAACAATTTCTTTTTTATATGTATATATATTTAATATATAAATATCTCGATATCTTGGTAGTAAATATAATTTAAAAAAATGCCCATCTACAAAATACTGGGTGGGTGGGTTCGTGGTGTGTGTGTGTGTGTTTTTGCTTCTCCCCCTTGCTCCGATGACACAAAATTAGGAATAATATTTTAGAGACTAGAAAAATAATTTCAATCGGGTCGCGTGAAACGATGATGATAACTTTCATTTTTTTCTACACGCGCAGCAGCAGCACACAGTGTCCCATATCGATAAATGCTGCAACTGAAAACGCATTGAAATACCTCGAAACTCTTCGAGTGACCAGGGGAAAAAAAATTGTCCTGCAAAACGAGTGTTTTGATACTTATTGGCACTTTGGACGCGTTGATCGATGGGCTTTAACGAGCAAATAATATATAAATAAAACTTGAAAACGAATATGGGACACGCCGCTGCACACATGCGCGTACATCGCTGGAGCGAATAATATGAGAAATATAAAAACCACACTTTTCTTTCTATTTTATACTGAAGAAAAAAAATTTAAAAAAAAACAATGAAACGAATGTTGAAAGAGACGAATCGATTTTTGTGCATCGCACGTTTGTCCGCCTTTTTTTCGCGCATTGTGTTTGATGATTCGCGATCGCGCGGAGAAATCTTTGGACGATATTCATACCCATTGACAAACACCCTCTGCTAATCTCGCCAAATGTTTTTTTTTCTTTCTTTATAGATAAAAAGGAAATTACGAGTAATTGTAAGATCACATGCCGCCTGGTTTCGGAAGATTGGTGTCGTACGCCCGGATAACGTCCGTCTGGGTCACCGAGCCGCCTTCTTCTTGCGAAAATGCAAAGCCATCTGTCGCGGCGAGAAAACATATATTCGTTAAAGCACATAATGGCTTTCATAGGCGTGGAAATATTTTTGAAACAAACGTGCATCAAAGTTGTCGAGTTTTGGATATCGAGTGCCATAAATATTTGACCAAATGTTTGTTTTTTTTATTATATTCCGTCTTGATATTGATTCGGCAATTTAGCGTACTATTTACAAAGTCGTGGAGCGACGGAAAAGCAATGCGTGTGAGTGCTTTTGCTATATGTATATACCTATGTATAGTGTGAAACTCGGTATTCCGGTTGTATTTGAAAATGGAAAAATTGTACAAGTTGATAACAAACTTTCGGCGGTTACTGTCGTTCAGCCAATTATTCCGTTTGCTTCGCGCGGTGACTCGTTTCAACACATTGCGTACAACTTTTTCGAGAGTTTTTTGTTTAATGAAAATTTGCCTCTGATAAACTTACGTGACAGTTCGACCTCGACATTGACTCTCGTAGCTGCGTTAGACCTTCTGGTGAAAACACTTTTAACGTTTTTCAGTAGCCTCGCCGTCTCCGTCAATCTGCAAGCCGTGTGCATATTGTCTTTTGTTTCCGTCGCTATTAAATCTCCCGCGTGACTTTGTTCTTTCATAAAAAACAAACTCCAAGATTCATCTATTCCCGGAGACTCCTCTCGGCAGGTCCAAAATTGATTGTTTTTAATAGACCAATTAACGAATGACTCGATTATATGATTTTGCTGCAACTACGACACGGTCGAACGATCAATCATTTCGTTCGAAAAGCGAAATAGAGTGTGCGGATCGGTGCGGTTCGAGTTGCAGACGAAGAAAAAAAAAAGACATACATAGAGAAAAAACGGTTGCTCGTGAGGTGCGCTGCAATACGACATCGATACTGTACCGTCCGATTGGACTGAAAATCAGGCAGTAATGACTGCGAGAATTATTGATCGGACTAGCAGGGAGTACTTACACCTCGCGAGCGCTGCGATGGCATGCACTGCACCCCTGCACGGATTACCAAGGTTAAAACGTATAAAAAAAAAACAAAAAATACATCGGGTTAACAACAGAGGCAGATTGATATTTCAAACGTGATAACACACATAAACGCGAACAACATTATTGCAAAGAGTTTGAGGCTCGTGATGAGTATGAAATGGAAAAAATGACATCACCGAGAAAAAAAAAACCCAAACCCTCAATTTTTTTCATCATCATCCGGTACCCCAATGTAGGAAATTGCAAATGGGAAAAAAAGGATTATTGCACGGTGCCAGGGGAGGGGGGGGACACTAAAATTACTATAAAGAAAAATGGTGACAGAAACGGACTATCCTAAAAACGAAAAAGCAAAATAAAAACACACAAAATAAAAGCACCAAATGAATAATAATTATTGAAAAACAAAACAAAAAATATACATATTTCATTTGTCGATCGAATGACGTCCAGCGCTTCTTATATACCCTCACAAAACTTTGTATAATTATATATATATATCAAACGAATGAGTAAGCGACGACGATTAATAATCAGGTACGTATTATCTATATATATGGTTGAAAAGTCTTTTACAATATTGCCACGAACGCGCTCAACAACTTGGATTTGACGGTGAAACGAAAAAAGAAAAATACTGTTGGAAGGTCGTGCGAATTCGTGCTTCATGCGGGACACGTTGTTGATGCAATAACAGAGCAACAAACAAAAAAAATATTGTATCGGTGAGGCGAGAGGGGTTTCGTCGACTCTTGCGGTTAATTTCTTGTTTTGCGAAACGGGAACGGAGAAAGGACATTGAGTTTTCATGCACCGGTCTCGCGGCCCGATGGGTACCACGTAGAACCACGTGCAAATATTGCCGAAGGGTTAAATCTCATCCTGAAACTTCGTCTTCGTCCGGGACGCATTGAATTCCAAAATCGTATCAAGCATCGCTTTCCCGAGCTCGATCTCCTGCTGTGTCATGGTTTTTTTTTTATTTTTTTATTTTGTATTGAAAAGTTTCGAGACGCATATCATTTGTACTCCCTGGTGGAATCTTTGACGCGTACAATTTGGAAAACAATAACTCGACAAGACACACCGATTAAAAGCCATGCGTGATGAGATTACGAGATTTGGTAAAATCGTACAAGCCGCGATTCGCTATATGTACGTCAAGTATTTTTACGTTTGATTCCGGGGGTAAGAAAAAAAAATACTATATATTTTTGCCGCTTCAAATGAGAGTGAATAAAACTTACGAGCTCCTGTATTCCTGATTCGTGAACAAATCACCAGGATCGGATTTCCTGATTTCTTGCTCTCTCGCCGCCTCGCTCAATGGCTTCCACATCGTGTTTTGAACTCTGTCGAGAAAAAGTGACAAATTTTCTTCATTATTTAATTAGCTCAATGCGATTGTTGTGCAATAGATTATGGAGCGATTAGTTAAACTGACGCTTTGGTCGTGACATCGAGGAGAAGAACCGCGGCCGGTATGAGTATCAGACCCAACCAGAAGACCGGAGATGAAAAGAGCATTCTATCGTTGCCGAGCATCACCGCCCCGACGTTTAAGGCTGGCCAAAAATTGCTGCAAAAATACAACGACAACAACAACAACAACGTCAAAACATGATGTTGATTCGTTGAATGTATGAATTGATATGCTCACCTGTATATAACGATAAATAAGAACCAAAGTATAATCGATCCCCATGTAGCCAAGTGAGTGACCCACGTCCACGAATTCGTAATGAGTCCTGCCTTGCCGCAAACAGTCACGACGACGTACTGTTTCCAAATTGGCAAAAAGTGCAAAGTTTATTGGAGCAAAATAAAATCTATAGAATGGAGATAAAAATTGGCCGAAGTGTGGCTACTCACGGTATAGACAAAGTTCCCTAAAACGATGTAACCGCCGTCTCGACCATTTTCCCAAACGACGTCGTGCTGGAGAGCGAGCAGGGAGAGCCAGTACAAGAGCGACGAATGTATGAGGGCGTTGATTATCCAAACCCAAAACACCTTAATGTTAAATGTGGCCTCGGTTGTGTTCTTGGCAGCGTATAATCTCGGATGAGCGAGATGAGTTTCGGCTGAACAAACTTTGTCAAAGAGGCCCATCGCGAGCGGGGGTGCCGCGGTAAATACCTTTCAACGGATTCGTCAATATTTATATTATTATCGAGACAATAAAGGATAATAAAAGGTTTGTGTGGTGTTTTGGGTGGTTGAAACTTACGACGTTGTACAAACCGATGGACCATCTCTCAAAGAGGATTTGTCCGGACCAGCCGGAATATATGGCGAACCACAGTTCGATCACGTAAAGGCAAATATTTTTGTAGAAAGAATATAAAATTAATTTGCACATTCTACTGTAGTTCCATGAACCGTGGACAAACAGCAAACGTTTGAGAAATTTGAATTGGGCTATCGAGTAATCCGAAGCGCAGGCTGCTTGGAGACCTTCCACGCCGGAAATGCCTGCAAATCCCAACGTTCCGCCGGCATTAATTATGCTTACGGCACATTGAGAAAGAAGAAGAAATTTCATGCAAACTCACCGACACCGATGTGGGCCTTTTGTATCATGGCGACGTCATTGGCTCCGTCGCCAATAGCGAGCGTGACAGCCTTCGTATTACTCGTCACTAGATCTACCACCTGCAACCACAGTTTTTCGTCACTGTTTTTCAAAAACAAAAATAAAAACAACAAAAAAATGTACCTCGGCTTTTTGCATCGGCGAGACTCGACAGCATATGACGACTTTGCACGAGGTGCACAGATCGAGAAAGTCTCGCCTTAGGTCGCACGTCAGTGCATATTTCAAACTATTGCCATCTATAACTAGACCGACGTCATTCTGACTACGTAAATCTTGGCCGAAATCGACGCAATGTTGATTTATCACTTCTCTCGTTTTCTGAAAGCGGAAAAAAAGTATAAACGTGGTCTGTAATAGTTCCAGGCCAGATCTACAAAGGAAGAATCTTTGACTCACATCCAAAGAACTTTCATTAACAATTATCAGAGGCATCGATTGAGTTATTAATTTACAAGAATAACCGATATTGATCGCAGTCTCTTGTTTGTCTCCCGTCAATACCCAAACGTTGATGTCCGCTTCGATGAGGGCTTGCAGAGTTTCGGGAACCTGCGAGAAAGAAAAAAAATGAAAATTGTTTCTCGTTGGTGAAAAGTGTTGTGGTGGATGAAAAGTCGGCGCCTCACTTGATCTTGCAGATGGTCCTCGATGGCGGTAGCTCCGAGCAACGTTAGTTTCGTTTCGATCAAATTGGCAGCATCTTCGAGTTTGGTCTCGCGATTGGATCGAGTTATTTCAGCTTTTTGATAAAGTTCGCGCCACCAATTGTAACGAGTTTCGGGTATATCGGCATAGGCGAAACACAAAGTTCGAAGACCTTCGGTGGCAAAGGCTTCGAGATGATCGAGAGTCGCTTGACGAAAATCAAAGTCAAAGCTCGCGTCTTGATCCGCATCGATGGATTCCGGGGATTGGGGAGCGAGCCTCTCGTAAATAACGGAATCGGCTCCTTTACAAAATAGTTTGATCCGTCCCTCGGGCGTTCTCACGATTATCGACATTCTTTTCCTCGCCGAAGTAAATTCTATCACATTGAGAACCTCGTAACGCATGCGTTCGCCCAACGCGAGTATTTCCACGTACGCCGGGGTTCTCGTGTCGAATACGTAACCGTACTTTTTGGCTCCGTCCACCAGTGCTCGTTCGTCTGCAACAGCAACAAAATACCAAGTGCCAAGGTGGTGACAAGGGGAATGGTTTTTCGTTTTTCGTTTTTCGTTTTTCGTTTTCGATTCGCTTACCGGGCGAGGCGGCGTGGTAAATAATTTCGTCCTCTTGTCTTTCGGGTATGACGGTGTGGCAAACGGACAGCATGACCATAAATTCGTGCAAAATTCCGGCCGACAATGATTTTTTCTTGTCATCGATACTGGCTCGATCCTGCTGTTTGGTGGTTCGACCTTGGATTATATCGGAGACCAATTCGCTCTCGTGCTCTCGTGGCGAGCTCGAGCTTTGTCCCGGTTCGGACAGCGTTGCCGAACTGAAAGGCAAAGATTTCCTTTGAGATGCGTAAATCTGCTGGAGCAGTACGAGCGACATTCGAGCCATTGCCGGATAGAACGCGTCTCGAGCCATCAACTTACTCGTAAATTTTGCCGGCGATGGAGCATCGTTTAAATTCCATAACGTTTCTCGTCAAAGTACCGGTCTTGTCGGTAAATATATAATTAACCATTCCCAATTCTTCGTTCAAATTACTGGTTCGAGCCATAGCCGGGGTATCGGTCTCGGCGTGATACATTTCAATGTCCATATTGATGAAGGTCGCCTGAACGAATCTCACCACTTCGAGGGTAACTTGGAGCGATATGGGTATGAGATTGTTGAATAGAATAATAAACGTCAGTAGATTGAGAGGAAAACTCTTCAACGACTCCTCTGCGACAATAAGATGTATACAATAAATATATATTAAAGCAAAAGCACCGGTGGTCGTCGGACGCGAGATTGAAACGAACCTTCCATTCCCAAGTACCATAGACCGGCGTAATTCGCGTTCATCCAAAGAACGTTGAATATCGCCGAGAGCAAACAGAGCAAAAGTAGAATGAAAAAGAGCATGAGTACTTGGGTATTGGTCATTCTATCGAGAGTGGATCGTTTGAGCGGAGCGGTCGCCGTATTGTTTTGCATCAATTTCGTATCGTGACCCGTATAAATAACAACGCCAAATGCCCATCTGGTGTTTCTGAGCATTGCGCCGCGGAGCAAAAGTTGATCGGGACCCAGTGCGACGCTCCTAAACACACACACATTTTATCCAAATTCCATTAGATTGCATGCAAATAATTGAGACGCGCGCATTCCCATTTGGACGACAGTTCGGTTCTTACTGTTTGTTGGTCTCGCGCAATACTCCGATAAACTCGTAAAGATGTCTGTTGGGCGGTTCGCACTGAATATTTGCTTTGAAATTCATCAGTTCGACGGTGTCGAGCAACAAAACCGTTTCCGGATGAGCTTGTCGAATTTTAAGATTCGTTTCGCCGTCGAGATTGGCCGTTTCGATGAAAGACATTCCCTGGGGCTCGGACGACGACAAGAGGATGAGATCGGCAGGAAAAAAATTGTTGTTGTGCACCTGCACAATGAACGAGAAGCGATAAAAATTTGATTTTGTCCAATCCCGGAGGTCCGTGATATCTCATTACCTTGACGACATCCCCAACGGCAATTGCTTTCCACTGAACCCATTGCCATTTTCCATCCCTCAAGACTTCGACCTCTCGCATATTTATTTCATCGTCGGCCCGGTGCCTTTTCTGAGACAATTATTGCCAAAAAGAAAAACAATTGAGAGTTATTTGGCGTTATCGCGGCAACGAGGCACGAAAATGATTGGACAAGAATGAAGCAAGTACCCACAATGTCTTCGACTATCTCTTTGAGGGCCGACACGCTGAGAATGAAAATCAGGGGAACCAGAGTCGTATAACGACCGGTGGGTGAAACTTCGGGTATTTGCTGCGCAATCAAACAGACACGGATCCGTATTATTAAATATGTGAAAAATATATGAAGAAGAAGAAAAAAAAAAAGTGACGCGAAGGCGTACCTGCATGAGGGCTATGAAGAGGAAGAAGCAATTGCTGTAACGACGAAACTGCTCAAAGAGAAAGGAAGGTATGAAGGAGAGGAGCGAGTACTTTGCCGTGGTAATGTGGTTGTTCCTGTACTTGGCCGGTTGATGAGGCGCGTTCACAAACACTATTCTTTCTTCGTGTTCTTCCTGTTGATGGATCGGTGGCCGATCCTCCCCCGGCGGATCTCCGTTCTCCGCTCTCGTAGCTCCGACTGTCAAAAAAAATCAACCATCAAATCGTGTAAGACGAAACCCCATTTTCAATGCTTGCAAAAAATGCCAAAATTACTGATTGAGCCAATTTTGGAAAATCTAGTTTTTTTCCTCGTTATTTCGGCGAACCTCGAAGCAAGGGGAATTAAATATTGGCCAAGGACAATATCGTCGATAATTTTCCGCATTTCGTTTCAATTTAATATCGCGGAAGAACAAAGAAAATATAGTCGTTTTGGAACATTGTACATGCCAATGCGTGTATATTGACGGCTGCACAAAATGTCATCGTACACCGCGCGCGCGCGAGCGAGTGATAACAAGCGAAGGTTGCGTTTGTATATTGTAACGCGATACTGGTCGTTGGCGAAAACTTACTGTTTTGAGAGTGAAGATAAAGGTGAAAGCGGGATCTAAATTCATTGAGCCACTGTATGACCTTGGCTCCTTGGAAATCCATGTTTATTTAGTTCGAGTCTCGCGGGCGTTCGGAGCAGATAACGGGAGAGGCGGACGTCTCGTCGTTGTACTATTTATTTTGAAAGCGGAAGCAACTACCGGAGCACGTTTACTCCGCTACTACGACGGCTCGACGATATATTGATGTTTTTTTTCTGTTTGTTTTTATTTCTCGACGCGTCGCTCGTTGCAACGAAACGAGTTTGTACCGAACCACCAGCTGTCACTTCGGGACTCGTTTCGTATCGTTTTTTCTTCACTATTTTCACTACGAATTTGTGTAAATTGCAAGTCATTTAACCACCGCGTACTTTATTTGTCCGATCCGGAAAAATTATTTTCCAACGCGACAAGCATCGTCATATTCTTGTCTTGTATTTTTTTTCTTCGCTGCTGCCGCCGCCCCCTGTGCTCTTTCAATTATATCGCGGAATAGAAAAACACGTCAATAATCTTTTATGAGCATGCAACGACCAGACGTTCGATCGATTCAAGGTCAAATTTCCAATGTCTACCTGCAGACACCGGCGGTAATCTCTTTCGCGATATCATTCGGCACTCGTGCGTAAATATATTATTGCGGTTTGTACGAAATGTGCACTTTACGCGGCGAGCGAGTGATTGCGGAATGAATAGGAATGATTTTACAGGAATTTATGCGTTTGCATACGTCACGACGAGGAATCCCGGATAAGGTCTCGGTGCGCGTCGCCACACCCCGCCGCAGGACATGACGTATTCGTTGTTGGATGCGCGCACGTGCGCGACTGCCAAAAAAAAAACGCGCGCACACACACAGCAGCGCGCGATCGACCAGCGACTTTGTAAGAGAGACTTTGTAATAAAACACTTGAAACACCGCGAGTCTAGCGCTCGAAACAACGTCCGTCCGACTGACAAGCCGCGAAAGGGGATCCCACCAGAGACGCGCGCGTGTGTGTGTCTGTTTATATATATAGAAATTTTAATTCCCGGTCGCCTCTGTGCTCCCTACGTCGGGGCAGTAGGTGTCACCGAGCCGAGCCGCACACCAACCGACCATCCGTTACGTCACTAACCCAGCTCTACACGGCGCGCACACACACACACACCCCCCAAAAGCAGACCGAGTTTTCCTACAGAGAGATATATTGGATAAAAAAGGGAGGGGGAAATACAAGTGTCTCGTCCAGCAGCAGCAGTCGTGCTCAACCGATGCATCAAATTCACTTTTTCATTCGCACGTACTTTGAACGTTTATAAATGGCCGGATAATGCAACGACCGTACATTTTGAGCACGAAATAATAGTAGATTTAGCAATAAAAGTGATCGAGTGAGAAAAAAAATGTATGACCGCGCGCGCGGGGTTGGCGCAGGCTAGCACTGTTTACGGTTCGGACGGGCGGCGCTGGCATCGTTCGGCATGCGTGACACCGAAAACGCGCCAACGTACTACACACGTACAACTCGCGCAACTCGAGCCACAACGAGTGAGGATGGTCGCGCGCGCAGGGCGGCGAGCCGAAGAAGCGCCTCAGTCTCGGGCGTCTACGCCGCCAACTCGTTGGCTTCCTCTTATTATTCCCCCGTTTTTCATTCTCGCGGGAGAGGCAACAAGTTGAAAGCGGCCTCGACACTTGTCCGCACATACTCGGATATGTAAATATTCGGTCGTGTGTGTGTGTGTGTGCATGCATGGCTTTTTGCATATTCATAGGACAGCGCGGAGGGTTGCAAGCAGGGTCGCCCCTGATAACGGATCTCTCTGCTCCGCTTCGATAAGGAATATAACAAAACAAACGTATACCGCGTGCAACACGCAAATTTACCGTCAACGGTTTCGCCGAGTTCGCGCCGCGCGACGGGCCAAGGTCGCAGCCGACGACAATGGGAATCCCTTTGGCACCGCGCGAACAGCTTTATTTTCAATCGCGACGATCAACTATTTTTCATTATTTGCAACTATTATTACCGCGGACTTCGAGGAATCGCGTTCGATCGAAGAATGAAAAATAGTATATTGTAATAAAAGCTGACCTTGGTGATCGGAGGTGGCGGATTCGGCGGTCTCTCGGAGTTCGATGTGCTCTCTGGTTCTTTTGCGACGATCCCGAACGGAGGAGCCGAGGGTGCCACCGATGTTATCGACATTGTCGATGTTGCCAAGATCGATCGGGCTACCGACTATGTAGGGTCCGGTTTCGCGGCCATTCTCCTCGGTAGTCGGCCCTTGAGAGGCGCTGTTATGAGCAGGCGTTTGATTCGCCAGCGGCGTACCGTCCATGTGCGGTATCGAGGACAGATCCGGCGGTGTGTAAGGCCTCAAAGTTGCCGGGCTCGGAACCCGCGGTTGCGGTACCGGGTGGTTGCCCCGCGACGACGGCTGCATTGCCTGGCCCGGGACCTTTCATCAAATTCAAAACTATTAACACAGACTCGACACAGGCGGTCCAAATCGCGCGCCAATTATTCGACCAAACTTGCATACGCCGCTATCCCGATGCTCAATAATGTCCGCGCCTTTCCTCAAAAGCCCACGCGATCATCGCGTGTAAATATTTTGACACGACCGGCTCGTCTGGCTAGTATAGAGGATAATCGAGAGTTAATGGGCGTGGGGAATATTGATGCGAGATAAGCTGCTCGATTCCGCCTTCCCCGGCGCGCGTTTGACTAAATAATATATACAAGTTTCGAGCTAATTCGAAAACATTTGATGTCTCGTACTTGAAGGGTAATCGCGGCAGAGAGTCGATCAACGGGATAAAGGAGAGAATTGGATTTCGCGATTAAGATTTCTCTTCGACGCGGTGACGACTCGGGCGCAAGGAAACAATGTCACACAAAATTTGTGCAATGATGATTCATTCCGGTTCAATGTGTGTGTGTTGCATGCACGCGCCACTCGATATTCGTTCGTAGAAACAAAGCGTAATAAAAAATAATCAATGGCGCGTAGTTTTCACCGCATTGAAAAAAATATATTTCTTGTCTGTTACACCATATGATTTACGGAGAAACGAGCTCGTACGGATAAGCCTTATCGCTGAACGGAAAAAAAACCACCTCGAAGCGTTAACGACTTTGAAGGAATTGTACGATCGGACACTCTGTCGGACCAATTATATTCACACTCACGAATGTATTATACATATGAGGAATTAACGGCGGCTGCGGCGGATATTGTTTGTACGAACGAAAGAAGAAAATACAAGACGCGTGCCCCGCGAGCGAGGAACCTTAACGCGACGACCAAGCTTATTGCGATGACACGCTCTCTCGCTCCGCCTCGTCGTCGCACCTTTTTATCTTTAGTATCTATAATTCTCGTTGTCGGCTGTTATGTGTATATACACAAATACGTACTACTACATGGTGTAATCGCGCCGCCATATTATACTTTGTCCCAACTTTGAAAAATCAACAAGTTTATCTCCGCGCGCCTCATAGGTCTGCGCGAGCAAACAACAAAACGAATAACAAACAAAAAGAGAAATTTTTCATTGACATACGATAAAATTGTGACGGAGTCGATAGCGCATAAATAGACTTTTTCCTGCAAACTGTCTCTGCTCGACGACGACGAACCGGCGGCGTTCAGCAGTTCGATGTTGAGATTCATGATTTCTGCGCGTACACCATACCGAGTTGAAAATAATGATTAATCGCTGCACTTGTCGAAAACATGACGACGCGACGACGAAAATTTCAATATCAACGAGTTTATATTAGAAAAAAAAAGTAATAAAAAGCAGGTAAGAGGTCGAGACTGCGTAAAGTTGCAGCACAGACTGTCCCAGCAGCACCGCAACCTGCTCGTCTACTCGCGACAACTCGCTTCGAGCGCCGATCTACTCTTTTCTCCCGGCGCGCCGCGTCCTTTTGCCACTGCTGCTGTTCCACGTGCAGCAGCAGAGTCTCCCGCGCGCACCTTCACCCACACCCACACCCGCACCCCTAACCCACTCTCTTATCGCGATGAATCTATTATTCCTACAGCTTATTTTAACGACGAGATATATACGCGCGCGCGCGATTATTTGCCACCGTTTGTAAACAAACAAAAATCCAGCTGGCTTTTGCCAATTATCTGGACATGCCTCGACGAACGAGTATAACGCGAATAATGATGATTCCATATACGCGGACGGATTGAAGGGGCGGAAGAGCGCGGCAGAACGCGAGAAGAAGGTTGGGCAGAGCAGCGCTGGAGTAAAATTCTCTTCTTTGCTTGCCAACTATTTCTCCATCCAGCGACGCGGCTCTTTTTTCATGGATTACGTAAGAATCGCGCGAGGGTGTGACTAATATTTCGGCCAACACGGAGATTATCATTTTCCCCGAATTAAATATATTCGTAATCATAATAATTCCCATCAGCATCAAGCGATAGCTCGGAAAAAAAAAGAAAAAAAAAGTAGCGCGGATAAGACAATACTCGATGAGTCTGCCCAGCACGATATACAAATCATATTATAGGATACGCATTTATTCGCAGAAAAAACATTGATTTTCGTGATGAAGACGCGTTGGGATACCGCGGGTACGAGCCCAGGAGGAAGAAAAAACATGGGCGCGATATATAGAGCGCGCGGCGCGCTACCGCGATTCATTATAGCTATACGAGAGCTGTACGGAAGCGGGATGCGTTATTTACATAGCCAAAATGTGTCGATGCGGGTGCGGCCGCCTATGTTTGCGACAATAATGCCTTCGCAGTCGCTACTATTTCCGGTTACGCGAGCGCGAGCAAATTACGCTGCTATACGTAATATGATGAGAAGGGAAAAACAAAAAGAAAAGTCGCTCGAATATCGGACGCCGCGCGATATGCGATCGGACGATTCTTTCCCGGCGTATATATAAAAACCAACGAAAGAGATACTGAGAAATTGGTATTGTCATTCTTTTTTTATCGAAAGAAACGAGCGATTTGCGCGATACGAAATGTCAGCGGGCGAATGATTTGTTTTATTATCGCGTGTGATTGGCCGCAGTACCGAGAACACTCCGCGCATCGACATGCCCTTTGGCCGAATGTACATGCGGCGATGAGAAATAACATATATAGCGTTTATATTGAGGGCGCTAAATGTCGTATCCCTGGAGTGCACTTGAGTCGACGCGTTGTTCCGCATGCATGCTAAACGCGCGCGCTCGTTAAACTTTGCGAAAAGATGGCGTTTTTTTATGAATATATTTGATTTTGTTGATGATTCATGCCATTTTCAGTGTAATCCAAATTTTTCGAACCCGATATTCATTCGAACATTCGAATAATTATTTCTGACAAAGATAAAAAACGAATTTCGCGTTGCATTCCAACGATGCAAACTTCAGAGTCAACGCGCGTTTTTGTTCCGAAATAGACTTTGCAAATAAATGCGAAATGAAATGGTTTCGTGCCGCCGTTTGTATAGATAGTGTGAGCTATTCGGGTCAATGAAAAAAGCCTCGAAATCGCAAATGTACGATGAGCCATCATCGCATCAATAATGATGATAAATAAAGAAGAACAGGGCGTTGCGGGGTCGCACCCACAGCAGCGAAATCGCGTGACTAAGGATAAAAGCTTATTCTTGCGTCGTCCTGGATGATGTTGCCGCGCGGGCTCGTCTTCGCGCCCGGCGCTGAGCAGCTAAATACAAAAATCTATGGGGCAAAAAGAAGGTGCCGCGACACGGAAATGAGGGAAGGATAGAGATTGCGTTGCAAGATTTTCACTCTCGATATAGAGCCGCGTATAAAGATTTTAGTCGGCGATAAGAGACACGTGAAACCACCGCACCCTCTGCTGCTGCTGCTGCCCGTCTACGCTATAACTTTCTTCTTGTCTATTTATATAGTCGCGCGCGTGTATATCGAGTGATATCGCGCGCGTATATATATGCGAGCGAAGGACGAAACGCCAACGGCAGATTGAAATCGGAGCCGTCAAATGAAACACGAAAATAATTTATAGACTCTGTCAATTTTTCATTAGTGCGCTATAGTTTCAGCAGCGAAATTAGTTTTGGAAAAAATAAAAGAATCGTCAAAGACGTTATTCTTTGCGGCGATGGGTCTTTCAATAATATCTGTCTAGGATCAGCTCGCATCGATGGTCAAGGCATGAAGGCGCGCGCGGGGGGCCAATTTAAATGACTGCTCGTGTACGAAGCGCGCGGATAAAGGCGAACGACGACGACGACGCGGGGTCATAGCTTATTGCAAGATGCAACGGTTCTAAAGACGATTGAATAAAGCATTATAAATCTGCTGGAAATAGACTCGTCTCGCGAGAACTGGCAAATGCTAATATTTAGCATAATATGCTTATTATATAACCGATATAGATTGCAATCGGAGCGGCAACAATTTTTTTCTCTGTCCTCGAAAAAACATGGACGCGCTCAATATATTTTTTAACTATCAATTATTACCTAGTTGGATCGTTTGAAGCTGAAACGTCGTGCTGCGCGCGATGGCTCTGAGACTAATTAACAAGTGTGCTCGATAACGAGCATCGCAGCTTTGTTGATGTCGTCGTGTCGTGGCATTTCTGCGACGCTTACAATCAAAAATTCAAAGCAATCGGTTGCTCTCGGAAAAAAAAACATTTCTCTGCATGTTGGCAGTAGGTTGAGGAAACAAATTTTGTGTGCCCATTAGTCTAATGAAAGAATCAAGTTGGTATGCGACGAAAAACACGTGTCGGCGATGGCCAAAAATGTCGGGGGGGGATCGAGTGGATTATGGCGCGAGTAAATATATTTGTATACGCGGGGCGAACGAGGGCCTGCAGCGGGAAAAACATTTTTGCCAGTCTATTCCCGGGTTTACAACGACGCCGATGCGTTTACTTTTCGCGCATAATAAACGCAGCAGGCGCGATGTCACTTTGAGACGATTGAAAAATCCTTTTTACCCCGCATCGATTTCAGCCTTTTTCACAAGCTGCCGACAGGCAACTTTCAACGAGTTGTTTTTGTTCACAATGAAATTCCGGCCTGCTGTTGGCCTTTTCATTATCGCGCGCCTGCTATAGCAAGCTCGCACATATTTTCGCATACAGCTCGCACAAATTCTTATATTACATACATGTACTTGTGCAAAATTGAGAATCCTCGAGTTTTTTGTTTGCGAGTATTTGCGCGGGGTGCGAGTGAAAATAACTAGGGTAGGGTCGATTTAGCAAAGCTAAATTGGTATTGTCCCGGATAAGCGCGCACAAGTACCGCGTACGCACAAAACTGCTCAACAAAACATCCGAGTGAAATCATCAACGAGCTTGACTCGCGGGAGGACCGCGTGGGCGACAAAAGCTAGTACACGTAACGCAGCAGTCGTGGAATTTTAGTTTCCAGCCGAAAGGCGCGACGACTTTGCGGCCCCTTTCATGCTGCTGCGAACGAGGTCACCGCGCGCGCGGTTCTTGATTGACGCGTGTATTAAATTTTATCAATCGCGCCCACCGCCTTCAATGCTTTTTCATATTATTATCATATCGCCAAATAATTTCGTTACTTATTCGAGTCTATATGAGAAAATGGAAGAATTACAGATGCATGCGGAAGACGCGCGGATTCGAGATGATTCATCGAAGCAGATGAAATGGATTGAAGACGGAACGCCCGATGTATATCCATTAGCCGAACAACAACATGTGCGTACTACAAATTCCTTGTAGCAGTGCAGTCTTTCATAAAACAATTGCAATCGCGCGAGTCGATAAAAAAAAAAAAGGAGACGGAGCGAGAACAAGTTTGGTGCTGCGGTGCTGGGGCGGCGATTGCATATTCCGGTATAGATTTTCATATACGTTTGCACTATATAGATTGTTGGTAGATATTCGATACACGATGACGTATACGCGGCCGTGCAACTAAGGTCGCGCGTTCTTCGAGTAGGTTAAAGACGAAGAGTCGCACGGAGTGAATACCGGCATGTATTATGCAAGCAAACGATCGAGTTGATGAGGACGCGATATATGCTCGCGCGGCGGCGGCGGTACGTCCACCATCGAGCGAGAGATCGGTGCACACACATTTCAAAATCGAAATAGTACATATAAATATAAAAGTTGGTACGATCGACGCGCGCGAATAATGAAAGCCTTTTTACCTGTCATCCTAGTGCGACTCGGTGTTTACATTCGTGCTGCGTCCTGACAATCATACAAATACACACGCTATTTTCACTTATTGAGCCATGTGGTCAAATGGGATCGAGTTTGTCATTTTCAAAGGGAAAACAAAAAATAAAAGGAAAAAAATATTCTGGCGCCGAATGAAAATAACGGCATCAGCTGTGCTGCTGCACGAGTCGACGCGTTCGGCGTTGGACGAATGAAAACAAAAACTCGTGACGCCTGGTATGGTCGCGAAGTAACGAAACGCAAACGCACACAGTCAGGCAGCTTCGAAAGTAAACAAATGAGGCGAGAAGTTATACGAGAGAAAGTAGGAGGGGGGGGGGACACACTCGAACGTTTAGCACACGTTGTTTTAGCAAGGCACGCACGCCAATTCGCGAAAGGTTGATAAAACATAACCTGCTGCTGCGGTGTGGTAGACTGCTGCAGGTAATAATGGGCCACGTTGAAAAATTCGAAATAACCGCGCGCGGTTGCAAAAGTATTTGGTGGATCGATGTGATGAAATAAAAGACTTACTGATTCGGTGTCGGGTAAATTCTACAGTGTTGCAGACATGTCGCGAGCGCGTCAGCATCTCACAGCGTCGTTATTGCGATAGCGGGGCGCGGCGAAGAACGCGATCGGGCGTGCGGCAGCCCGGGTGCAAACTGGTCGCGAGTTGCGAATGTCGCGATTCGCGATCGACGAGCGCATACAAAACTCCCCGCGCAATACCGCGTCGTACTATTTTCTCTGTGCTACCGCCGCGTCTATGTGCCCAGCACGGATTTGCCTATAGACCGTTATATATGCACCGCCGCCGACACTTGGCACGTACTATACGCGCAGACCAGTCGGTCGGTATATTCGCGGTACACTATAGCGTGCAGCATTGCGGTAGACTATAGTGGTGGTAAGTGGCGGTAGGTGGTAGTATTCGCGGGGGGCTCTCGAGCTCGAGCACACAATACGCATATATGCGAGATTCGCGCGCGATTCGCGAAACGTGGCGAATAAACGTACTACTGCGCGCCGCACACTCCGATACATGCATTACTAAATATTTTGTTATAGTTTTTGCGAATTATATCATCGCGCGAATATATTTCGTTTCCCGAACAAAAGCGGCACGAGTGAAAGAAGAATTGAGATGCGAATATCTGCTGCAGATGCAGTAGAAAATTGACTTTGTTTTGCATTGCCATACCGATTGATGATAAATTTCCAAGTGAAATTGCTGATGTGGCTTACGCGGCGGGCTAGGCGAGAGTGCATCTTCATTTTGGCTACATACTACCCGATTATCCTCTCAATAATTTCTTTTTTACGTTTCATTAAAAATTTAAAAAAATTATAAAAGGCATAGTCGGGGGCTAATTTCATATAGCGAGAGCCAAAAGAGCTTTCTTGTTTTTATTGTCAAAAGAAAACAAAACAAGTCACTTTTCGTACAATGTTTTTTGTTCTTTAATCGTTATAAACGAACCATATTATTACTTACAAAGCATCTTTCTATCTGCTGATGTGTGTGTGTGTGTGTGTGTAGGACTTGACTCTTTTGAGAATTTCGAAGCGCGCGGTCATTGGTGATTTGGAAATAATTTCGGAGAAGGCACATGAATTATCGAGCATCATCGGTTGTGTGTTCCGATATGAGACACAAAAAATGTGGACCGCGTCGATCGACGAAAAAAATAAGCGGGTGAAAATGTTTTGCGATGAACGTAATTGCAGTGTGCTTATATTTATAGGCGCGCGTGCGGAAATCTCCCGCACTTGATTACACTTTGGATTAAAAAATATCTGCTCAGTTTACACTTGAAACTATCGTGTTTAAGTTATACAATTACGAGTTATCATCGTTACACGGTATGTACAATATTGTATGTACACTTTTTATTCTCAAAACAATCCGCTCTTCTTTTCTCTCGAATAAAGAAGAAGCGAGCAGGCACACGTGTTAGGAATCGCCGCGATTTTTTACTATTATTATGGGCTCTTTTGCGGGCAACCCCCGAAAACTCGATACGCCAACGAAATAACAAGAAGGAAATTCGACAAATGCGACACTTTGACATTAAGAATGCCTTTGTTAAAATCGATTTATAAAATATCTTTTATTATTTCGCTTTTCCAAATATATATACGCTTCTTCTTGCAAAAGGCACAATTTTCAAACAAAATTGACTCTTTTTTCGGGACTTGTTGTATTTGAAATTTTTCACAAGAGAGACAATTTTGTCGCAACAGTTTCCGAGGCGACGATGCAAAGAAATAGTGAGATAAATGGGAAATTTATTTTCAAATTTCGGACGTTGGAGGTTATTTTTGTAATATTATTAGAATATACAAGTATCGTGTGTCGCGAGGGTTTGAAAAATTGTTGAGACGCAGACCAGCTGCGCGGCGTGCCGCGGTTCTTCAACGCGAAATAACGACATTTCAATATTTTCCTTAATTTTCATTATTGTTTATATTTTTCTTTTCTTGCGTCGTTTGCTGAACGTTGTCCAGACTCGAGCGACGAAACGATAATCCACAACTAGGTTTAATATTCTTTTACAATTAAATAGTTAATCAACGGAAACTTGGAATTAAATAATTTATGCATTCGTATGTACAATATTTTCTCATCAAAGCACTCTCTCAAGCGATCAATTCCCAAATATTCCTTTGCGATATGAGGCAATTTTTTCTTTTTTTTTTCTTCTTCTTTATCAAAATCGTTTACCCCACGGGGGTCAAAGTGAAACGTAAATTCTCGGTCGCGCTTTCTGAGAATAATAATGAGAAATAACGTTAAACTTCAACACCGAGCACTCGGTCGACGACGTACTCGTATCTTTTAGGTTCACCCTCCTCCTCCTGCTCCTGCTCCTCCTCCTCATCGTCCTCCGTAGTTTTATCACTGCAGGAAGTTTCTCGTTTCTCAGGTATGGCGGTTTCGCTCGTACAGATGGAAGAATGAGGACCGTTTGTCGTTGTCGGGGGTACGACGACGAGGCTGTTGCTGGCGCTGTGTTGCGTTCGCGCGGAACAACTCGCCGCCGCCGCCGTGGAAACCTGGCGCATCGTTGTTCCAGCGTGAATGCTGGGTGAACGCGGTGTCGTTGAAACGTGAGACCCGCTGACGGCTGGCTCGGAAGCGTAACGCCTGTGCTGCACCGAAATCTCCCCCGTACCGGCCGCGTCATCGGTCGGTATAACAGGAACGTTGAGATTTATTCTTGTAAAGAATGCCATTTTCTCTCTGCAAACGGATTGAAAAAAAGAACGGAGAAGCGTGTGAGAATTGGAAAATTTGAGAAAATGATAAAAATGCGGGATAACAAAAACTCACTTGAAGGAAATAATGTCGGGTTTTCCTTTGCCCGCTTTAGTTTTCCTCAGCTTGTATATTTCCTTGGACGTCTTTTTCAGCATCTTTTCGACTTTCTTGTCCTCGGCACTTTTACCATTTTTTCCACTCTCGGCCTGGGCCATGAGATTTTGGAATTTTTGATCCTCCAACAGCCAAGTGGCCAAATCGGAATCACCTTTTTCGCGAGCTTCCTCGAGGGTTTGCTTGAGATCCCGGAGTTTGTTGAGCTCGTCGTGGAGATTGTTGAGCCTCGCGTGTTGGGCCTGAAGATCGAGCTCGAGATCGAGCGAGGTTCTCGCCGTTTGCGGCAAATGATTTGATTTTTTCGTCGCAGTTTTGCAACTGAGCGCCGAGGATGGACGACGCCAACGCAACGATCGCCTTTCCACCGAATTTCTCTGAAAGGGACCGCCTCGACGATAAAGCGGCATGCTGCTGTCGCTGTCGCTGCGATTCAACTGTCGATGAAATCAAATATTCATGAAAAAATGCATTACTTTGAATTTGTCCGAATCATTCGAGACGGCCAAGCTTACCCGACAGATGTAATGATTTCGACTGACGGCCGCGCTCGGCGAAAACGTCTGACTTCTCTTGATGACGATGGAATTTTTATCATCGTGCACCGCACCAGGAACCACACCCGCCGCAGAAAGTTTTCTCTGTTTGCCCTGTTCCGGAATAAATATACATTCCGTATTCGTTTCCTTGTCTTGAGTTTGATTCGACTCTTGTTCGCCGAGCACCGCATCCACCTCCACCTCCACCTCCTCCTCCTCCTCCTCCTCCTGAGTAAAAAGTCATGTTATCAAGGGAATAGCATTGAGAAACGCGCAGAGCCCAACAACAAATACCAACCTCGTGCTCGAGAACATCCTCAAGAACATTGTCCTCCATCATAAATTCGACGATAATGCCTTCCTCGTCGCTGTCCTCGCTACCGGTATCGCTATCGCGTTCCTCGTCTTCGTCATCGTCGTCGTCGTCGTCTTCGTCGTCCTCCTCCTCCTCGGGACTACCGAGACAATTGGCGAGTTCCTCGAGCCTGAGCGAAGCGGCGGTTTGCAACTCGTCGGATCCTTGATTTCTCGTCAGCGTCGATGTCTGAGAACTTATTATGGTGCTCTCGTCGCTGCTCTCTTCTTTCGTATTTTGCGTCTGAGTACCCGCTCGGTATACCGAAATATCCGATTCTTGTTTGTCGTGACGCGACTGTTTGAATATCGATACGGTGCTGCCGCCGCCGCCGCCGCCGCTCGCACTTTCCGACGTCGACGGTTGCATGAATCGAAACGAGAGTATATTGTACCACTTGACGCTCGGTGATTCCGGACTAAAGTCTGCCAGCGAGACTTGGGCCGAACCCTGCACGCAACATCAACAACAACAACAATGAATTTTCGTTCAACCGATGATGGATGGAAATGTCGTTGCAGCGGATAAACTCACCAAGCACTCCTCAGACTCGCCGCTGGTGCACCAGACGTTTACTTGAAGCGTCTTTGTATAAAGTTTATTGAGAGGTACGGCAATGGGAAAGCTCTCGCCAAACGTTGGTTTGCGAAGATCGGTTACCGGCTTTGTACGGCACATGTGATTGAGGGATGGTTGCATGGGTAAAAGAGCAGCCTTTATGTATCTGAAAATTAATGCAATGCTCAAATAAATAACTATTCCGCACCGATCGAACGACAAACGCGTCGAAAAAGTCTACTCACACTCTCATGTTGTCGGGTATGAAGAGGGCAGCGAGGTTTCTCGCTCTCTCGATGCCGATATGGAGAAGTCCGTCGCCCACGGAATACCTGTAGCATTAGCGCGATTGACGAAACAAAATCAATTACTAACTGGATAGAGGAAAAAATTGAGGGGTGGCGAATATCGATCGAAACTGACCTCAGCTTGATTTGGACCTGTGCGGTCTCCAGATTCATTTCTCCAAATGCGAGGGTATCGACGGATTGTAGACCGGAGGAGAGACGTCTCCTGTTGGAAGCCTCGAATACTCCGGAATCGCCGGCTACGCTCTCGTCGGAAACGGCAGCGGAAACGGATCGGGTATTGGTACCGGAGCTGCTGGCTCTCGATCTGATGCCCATAGGCGGTGGAGTTTCGCTGATTGGCGAGAGCGGAGGTTCTTGTGGCAGAGGCAAGGCCGGCCTTCCCAAGCCGCTACCTTGTGACATGTTGACCGATTGCATTTCGAGCGGTCGTTGAGGATTCGTTTTGAGCTGTTCGCTACCGGCGCTCAATTGTTCTTGAATAGCCTGCTGACTGAGTCTCAATTCGGCCAGTTTATCCTCCAATTGGCAACGATCCAATTGCGACGCCGACGGTCCTAATAATCTCTGTGGTTGCTGTTGCTGTGCGAGGTGCTGTTGCTGTTGCTGCTGTTGTTGCTGCTTTCTCTGGAGTTGAATCTGTTCGTAGGCGGGTGGTGGTCCGATCGGTGCGTTTTCGTACAGAGGCGATATCGGTGGACTGACGCTCGACAAGCTCGATCTCGGCGATAGACTCGGTTGAGAACGTCCCGGCGAGGGTGTGCCGAGATTAGATTCGGAGCCTCGTAACAATCGTTCGACTCGCCTGTGAAGATCGACCATGTCAACGGGACGCTCCTGTTGAACGGTACCGAGGCACTGGGGTCCGCCATAAATGTCGGTAAAACTTAGACCGGAACTGAGACTTCCCTTGCTACTGGTCGTCGAGAGACTTCCGAGGCTCGAGCTGCTGCTTACCGAGAGCGTACTCGCGCTCAGTGTCTTCAATTGACCCTCGAGCATCGCCATCGATCTGAGAGCGTCTCTCAATTGTTGCAACAACAATTGTTTCTCCTCGTGGAGTCTCACCCGGTCGGTGATGGTTTTGTTGGAAAGTTCCATAGCGTTTTTCAGATCCTGCTCCAAACGACGAATCTCCAATTGAATTTTTTTCATATCCTGTTGGCTCCTTCGATGCGGCGTTATGCTACGAAGCTCTCGCAACAATTGTTCCTTCTCTTGGAACAAGAGGAGCTTGTCTTTGTCGCTCTCGGTCTGTCCGGGCGTTACTTTCTCCTCCAAATCGGCCAATTGTTGTTGTATGTGCTGTATCCTTTTTCGCGCCTCGTCGTACTGCAATCTCATTCTCGCCATTTCCGCGAGTCTCGTGCCAATCGGCACCAATTCACCCGACAGATCCGTCTGCGAGGCCGTACTCAATTTTTCTTGGGGCAAACTGAGCGTGCTCGCGTCCGGGCTACCCTCGCACAGCTGCAACCTCGTCAATTCGTCCTTCAATTGCGCCAACGATTGCATCAATTCCGCCTTTTCCTTCTCCCCCGAGCTCAACGACTTTTGAATATTTCGAAGCTCCGTCATGATCGCTTGGGCCTCCGTTATGTTGTAACATCCACCGTGATGCGCGCTCAGCTTTTGTTCCACGCTGCAATCCGACCGATCCAACCATATTTAGAAACATTCTTTTTTTTTTTTTTTTTTTTTCAAATCGGCAATTTCACAGACTCGCGATATATTTTCTTACCTCGCCAGAGTATCGACTCCGCGCTGCGTGCAATTCATTTCGGCGCGTATCTGCTCCAATTCTCGTTTGAGTCTCGAAACGCGACTCCTCGCCAACGCAACGTCCGATTTGAGAAGATCCGGATCGTATTTGGTGCTGAGCGAACTCGAGCTGGAACACACTTTAATCGCGTGCAACGCAAACAATTGTATTAACGTCGCGATATCGTATGGGCGCGAGGAAAATCCGAGAGCTGCATAATGATGAAACTTACGACTGGTGCGCGAGGCCCCGAGGGTTGTGAGGGCGTTGTTGAGGTGGTCATACTCGTCCTGTGCGAGACACAGCCTCTGTTGTTTCACGTCATAAATTTCCTTCTTCGCCTGCAACAATCAGAGAGAAAAAAGTTTTATTGGAATTTAAGCAATTCGTTATTTCGATATTTTCATTTTCAGCGATATCGCGTTCTGTTTGGATTTGGTAATTTTGCTATAATTATGCATGGGGCCGCATTTACATATTTGAAATTTGTTGCTCTTATGCAACAAGGAATTTTCGTGGATCGAGAAGGAGAGAATAGCGACGCGACGAAGAATTTTCGAGCAAACGTGTGCGCAGGGAATTGCGCAATAATTAATTGCCGATGCAATCTCTGTTGCTCGTTTATTGCATCTGGTCGCGAAAATAAAATAATTGTAGGTGAATCGCGCGCGCGCGGTGCGTCTCTCTGTTGGCGATGTGGTCAACCGAGCATAATAATGTGTGAATTATAATCGAGAATCAAGGATCGCATCTCTCGGCGCGCGGGCAGCTGCTATTCACAGAAAGGTCGAGATCCTCGGACGAGTCGCTCGTGCGCGAGAGGGACCGAGCGAGAAAGGCCAAGACGAAGAAAGAGAAAATAAAGCGGCGGCGGCGGCGGTGGCGCGAGGTGGGGATGGAAATATCCGAGAGTCGAGGGGAGGGCGAGGGAGAGAGAGAGAGAGAGATTCTCGGTGGCCAAGTATCCAGGAATGTCCAGCAGCAACGAAGGAGCCCGAACTCGGCGTATAGCCACGATTCGTTCGTATATACGAGCCAGCGAGCATCTTGCACAGAAACCACGACGACTCGCGAAGAGCACGACCGTCGTCGTCGTCGTGATTCCCGGAGCACTCGCGCACGCACACACGGCCACACATACGCACCAAGCGATATAAACGTATGTGTGGATGTAAAGGTTGAAGGAAAGAGATCTCGAGCTTGGAGAGGATGCGCTGTTTTCAACTCTTGTTTCACGTGCAGCACACTCGCGGCGGAGACGTCAATGTAGCAAAAACGGCGATAAACGTATGTATAGGGAAAATTATTGCACCAACATTCACAAAATCGGCGAGGAAACGTTGAAAAATCAACAATAACAACAACGGACACAGAACGGCACGATCAAGTTTGAATTACATCATCGGCAAAGATAAAGGAAAAGAGAAAAAAACGAAAAGACACAAGGAGGAAAAAAAATAGAGAGACGAGGAAACTCAAGGCTGGTACAATCCATCACTTTTAATCTCGCTTACGTATTCGCAATAGTAGTAAGAGGCGGTAGCTGCGTCACTATCATCGCGACGATAGCACTGCTCCCAGTAGAATCTCTGTATCTGCTCGTCGTTCTCGTAATCGTTTTGGTAACACATTCTCATACGATATCGTGACACGACATTTTCGTATATCTGTTCCTGTTCATAATGCTCGGACGGTTGTTGTTGTTGCTGCTGCTGCTGCTGCTGCTGCTGCTGCTGCTGCTGTTGTTGTTGCTGCTGCTGTTGTTTTTGTTGTGGTTGTTGTTGTTGTTGTTGTTGTTGATGGGGGCGTTTTTGATGAATTTGCTGATCGTATTGCTGCGAGTGATGGTGTTGATCGGATTGTTTGGCGTAATGCCATTGAGGAGGAAATTGCTCTTGGAGAAACTGGGACTGATGATAATTGATCTGGGTCAAATTCCTCTGGTCCAATAACTTTTGATGCTGGGCCTGAAGGATTTGTTTGTGGCGTTGGTGCGCCGCGATTTGTTGTTGCTGCTGCTGCTGCAATTGTCGTTGTTGTTGTTGTTGCTTGTTGTGATGCCTCCTGGCGTAACTTTGACCGTAACTTTGACCGTAATCGTCGAGGTACGTACGGTACTGTTGGGCCGGTACGAGTACGCACAAAGTGTACTGACGCTCCATACCGGCTCCAATTTTTACTTTTTTTTTTTCTTTTTCTTCTATTTTCTTTGTCACTCTCGCTCGCTCCCCTGCGCCCTGCCCCGACCTCGTCGTCTCTTTCTCCGTATATTTCTCGGACTATCTCGAAAAGTCGGAAGGGCGCTCCCGTACGAAAACTGTGCTGGCTGGTGATGTTGGGTCGCAAGAAACGTAAAACGCCGCGCGTACAGACCGCGGGATCACCTCATCTTCGCGAAGGCCTCCTCCAGACTGGTCGGTTACGGGGCCCGAAATTCCGATCCCCACCTTCTACTACTACTACTCTTGCTCCTCCTCCTCCTCCTCCTCCTCGTCCCCGCTTCGCCGCCGCTTCTCCGCTCTCTCCCCTCTCGCCTCGTCCTGTTCTCTCTCGCATCGCGCGAGTCTCAATTTTTAAGGGATCCCCCTTTTTTTCCCCACTTGTTTTCCTTCGCGGACTTGTCCGCCTCCTGCTCTTCTCTTCTTCTTCTCCTTGTTGCGTTCTTGCGTCCTTCCCGAGTCTTTCTTTCTTCTCTCGCTCCCTTTAACGCCCGTTGTGTGTGCAATTTTGCCCTCACTCCTGCCTGCCTGCCTGCCTGCCTGCCTGCTTCTTCAAACTTTTATCCTTCCTTCCTTCCTTCGTCGTCCTTCCCGAGCCTCGCTTCTCTTTCTTTTTATTCTTCCGATCCTGCTGCTGCTGCTGCTCTCGCTTCGCACCACCGCAGCAGGATCAGAAGAAGAAGAGGAAGAAGACGAGGAAGAGGAGGCACGGTGGCGCGACTCCCTTCCTCTTCTCGCTCTCGCTCGCTCGCTCGCTCGCTCGCTCGCTCGCTTCAACCGCGCGCAGCATAAAAAGGCGGGCCAGGGCTCGAGAATCTTCCCCTCTGGCCCCGTCGTCGCGTCAGGAGCGTAACGACGCTTGGAAATGCCCCTCCGCATTTCCGTACGAATGCACCTTGGAAAATATGAATGCGAGCAATGCGAGGAACGCACTTTTCCGCTCATCCCCTCCGCGCGCGCTAATTTGAAAATTCATTTCCACTCGAGGAATTTACCGGCAAGACGCGCGGAAAAAAAGCCCAAATGAATGGTATACGGAGCAGGCGCGGATTGCGAATGATACGAGTCTGTTGATTGGATGTTGCGGTGAGAGAGTGAGCGTGCAGACAGCGAGAAAGGGAGGGAGGGAGGGGAAAAAGCCGGTACGTGCAAATATAGGAGCAGCAGGAGGATCGCGGAGCTAGAGTGGGAGAGGAAGGGCCTAAGGCCCGGCGAGGTCGCGACTCGACCCTGTCGAGTGTTGGCGGCGCACCAACCTCGTAGTAGAACCGACCTTGAGTCGCGCGGGGGCAACACGCGGGACCCTCTCTCGCGTGCTCGATCCTCTCCACACTGGAATTTCTTGGCCTCCTCCTTGCCCCTTGCCCCTCTTCCCTCTTTCCTCTTTCCTCGGTGTGCATGCCCTTTCCACACATATTTCTCTCGCTCCCTGCTCGCTCTCTCGCGCAGTTGTCAAGATTCCTCCATCATCGCGGCGTCTAATCTCATCTTCCGATCGCGGTTCACCCTGCTGCCGACACGCTCCGAGAGCCATCAACCCCTTGGTCGTCCATTCATCATCCTATTCTTGTCGGCCGCCACCCCGCGCGATCCGCGGCATTAGAAATCAATAGAGCGCGCGCGTTGATTCTAAAATCCTCCCGATTTGCATACTCGGTATGCATCGAATCGCCCATCATAATATAGAATAAAGGAGGATGGCTAAGACGCGGAAGACGGAATCCGTCGCCGGAGGATTCCCGATGGAATTCGAACAACGCCCACGGGCTCGAATGCTCTCTCCGAGATGCTCACGTGCGAGCCAAATAAGAAGAAGAAGAAGATGGGGGAGCAGCAGCGGATGAGCATGCGGGATGCGCAAGAGCAGGAAGACATGACGGAATTATTGGAAACGCACCCGCGTTATTTGGCAAAGAATGCTGGATGCGCGAAATTGGCATAAATGCGAGGAAAAGTTGGGAGCATCGCGTCTCGCGCGACAAACGCGCATTCCGATCTAGTCAACGAGTCCACCTTGGCGGCAGAAATAAAGAGGGAGCGATGGAAAAAACAAGAAACGAGGAAAGGAATACGTGTGGTGGTACTGGTGCGGGGCGCGGGGCGCGGGGCGCGGAGCCGCGCACTGCACCGGGCGAGAGGCCATCTCGAGGAATAAAAGAGAGACGGCAGAGGCGCGCCGAGTATTCTCGCGTATAAACGGCAGCGATTTATGAATTCCGAGCTATTTATGTATGGAACGCTCGCGCGCCGCCGCGCCAAACACCCATTATGCATCTGTATATATACCGATCTCGCACAAATTCCAGAGCAACCGGTCCAACGCGATTCCAAACCGCCTTTTCCTCAATTTCTCGCCGCTCCTTCTTACCTTGGAATCTACGTGTAAATAGGCGTACGCGTGCTCGGAAGGAAAAATGAAATACCATTCGCGATGATGAAATAAAAGTAATTGACCGCGCGCAAGCTCGGCGGCGGAGAAACGCGAAGCGTCGCTGACGTCAGGAGATTTTGACAAAAGTCGTTGCGCGAGCGATACACGTACGTATAGGGCGGCAGGAGAGCGCGCGTGTTGGTAAGTGGCCGCGAGCGAGCGAGGAATGCGAGAAGAGCCAGAGGCAAAAAGATGATGAGAAGTTTGTGCCAGAACGCGAGAGACGAACGGTCGAAAAGAGCGAGAGAGTAAAACAACATTAGTCGCTGTCTCTTCGCTCCTTGCCATCCATCTTGGTACCGAGCCATTTCCACGAGAGGAGAGAAATAGAAATAGGCAGTGCTGCTGGTGCCGGTGTGTCGAGGCCTATCGAGAAGCATCAATTATTCTCGCGTCTTCTCGCGCGCGTTCATCGAATTTTCTCCACCGCGCGCACCGCAACTTTTGCATCATCATTCTGGAAATCCCTTAATCGCCCCGGACCATCTCGGTTCGCGCGAGGCTCAAATTCCACCTTTCTAAACGCGTACGCGCGCATCTCCGATCCAAAACACTTTTATCCAGCGGGCGATTCGAAATAACCTCCCTCTCTCCCTCTTTGAATTCCGAGAAAACGCGCCGTGGTTTTGCAATATTTCCTCATCAGGTTTTTCGCGTTGATATCCCGCCGCGACGACGACAACGACGTGACGCGATGAAAACAAAAAGAGGTCCAATTGCAGGAAGAAGAAACAATAAGTGCAGTCTATATACTCGGCGCGATGTTTCGTTATCATCGCGCGCGCGCGGGATGCTGATGCGAGCGAGTGATGCCCCCGTACTATACGCGTCTCTCACGCAAGGGGAGGGAGAGAGAGAGAGGCAGGCCCGCGCGGAGCGCCCACGAGAAAATTCCCCGCGTGCAGTATAACGGATGGACAGAGATGGGAGAAAAGTGGTTTACGCGAGAGAGAGGGAGAGAGAGAGAACAAGAACACGGGGTTGGCGGGCTCTCTCGCGAGAGCGAGCGACTGGCCGTGTGCGGAGAGCAGCGCAGAGTCCCGGGCGCGCACTATAAAAGGGGCCTCTCGCTCATCGGGCCCCGGCGGGACCTCCGAGCCCCGCGCCGCTCAGATAAATATGCGGGAGGGGCCGGAATTCCTCACTCGGCTGCATTCCGCGATCCCCTCTCTGGGCGAACGGCCGCGGCGGCGGCGGCGGCCGTTGGTCGGGCTTCCTCTTCTTATTATTTACTATACACGCTACTACTACTACGACTCTCTCACGCGCGTACCTGCTATAGAGGGCTCTCTCGATTCTTTGCGAGGTCATGACCCTTGCGCCGCGCGCCGCGCGCGTCTCTCGGTGTTATTAATCGCGGAAAGTGCATTCCGAAATATCGAACGAGCCATTTTTCGCGGATTAGATGACGCGATAAGGCATTGTGCGCAACAGCGCCGCGACCTTATTTTGACTTTGCATGCGGTATTATTGAGCCGGTCACAGCTATTACCGCATGGAAACTGATTTTTTCATTTTCAATTCGCATATGCGCGCGCAACATTTTTCGCAAAGAAAAAAAAATTTTCGCCGGCGCAAGATTTTTCCTCTCGCGCCGCGGAGGAGAAACCTTTCGTGGAATTCCGTTGGCCCCCGCGGGGGTCGACGAGGGTACACATGCACACACGGAGAACGCGAACGGGTAAAAGCCGCGCAGAGGGAGCGGAATGTCGACACCCTTTCGACGAAGAAAAAAAAAAAAACAATTTGAATAAAAAAAATACTGGCGGAAGAAAATAATTGGAAAAGAGCGCGCGGTCCAACATTAGGTCCAATGATTAGGTTTTGGAGGATCCAGCGGAGCATCATCGCGGCTACCGCCGGTGCGGGCGCGCTCACGTGATCGCCCTGTGGCTACCGAATTCCGCCGAGCAGAGATGCTTCCCTTTCTCCGCAACACCGCAATAACGCGCAACAATGCGGGCGCGGCGGGAGAGGGCGCCAAACAAGAGGGAGAAAAAAAATGCGCGCGATAGCCCGCCGCGCGGAGCAAAGAATATGAGAGAGAGAGAGCGAACAGCGAACGAGCCTCATCGATTGCCGAGCCGGATATCATTTTTACCAAAAACGAATACTCGACCGAATAATTGAGGCGAATCGCCAAAGGCGAGCAGCAGTAAGTTTAGAAAAGTGCTAAAGTGCGGAGGAATAGAGGAAAAAGGAGCGGGAGAGCCGCAGCAGCACCGATGAGTTGCCGCGCGGGGACGATACGAAGGAATTTGTTCGGGTGGACAGCTGCCGCCGGCTGCCGCGCTGCCCCGAACAAAGAGGCACGAGAGGATATAAAAGAATAAGAATTCCTCAAAGACGCACGTGTCCGAGTCGAGCTAGCCCAAACTCTCTGCGCTAGCTATATATTAGGGTGGCTGCGGCCGGTGCACACGCGACCATCCCGCTCTCTCTCTCTCGTTCTCGAGCGCCTACGATTATTTTATTTACTTATTTTTCTTGGCTCTGATTACTTGGTGTCGAATAAAATCTGCGCGGCATACACGCACTAAACGCGAGTTGAGCAGAATGGTTATCGATTGAAAAATGACATAAAGCGAGTTTGTGTAGCGCGTTGCGGCGGTGCATGGTGGAGGAGCAAGCAGGATTCTTCGACACGATGAGGTACACGACGATTCCGCCAGGAGACGCCACGCGGTGTACAAAGTCGGAAAGTCAAGCGCGCGCGCGCGCGCGGACAACTCGTTTTCTCGCGCGTATGCCGCGGTATCGGCTGCAAGTATACGAGCCAGAGTGCCAAATAGCGACGAATCGCGGATGAGAGAAAAAAAAATAGCAACTTCGGGATGCGGAAGTGTATATGAGAAAATATGACGAGATATTATGAGGACGAATAATATTGAGAAAATTGTTGGAGATATTGGCGATTCGGAAGGAGCGCGCGGTAAGGCGGATAATGAGCGAGTGACGGAGGGGGAGAAAGGATTCCAGCTGTTGGCGCCGCTCGGCAATTATCATAAACGTCGCAGAAAGCAGCGAGTCGAGTCAGTCGAGTCCCCTCTCGCGCGGCGAGTGTCGCGAGCGCGTTTGCGATTTCGGAATGAAGCTAGGAATGCGGTGGTGCCGCTGCCGCCGCTTGCTATCTATCTCTATGCGAACGAGCTGCTGGTTACTCGCTCGAGAAGAAGAAAAAGTATCTCAATATAGACAAATAGCTCGCGTCTTGCGCGCTATTCGTTATCTATTTTTTCATTCAATGGAATTTCTCAAAAATAACGAATAGCCGCGGATGACGCGTAAATTTGAGGACCGCAGCGGTCGGTCTGATATTTGGTATTGAGCAGGGGGATGTCCCTGAGAAACGAGAAAGCACATGCACGCACGCGAGTAAAATGGTGCTAGTGCGATCTTTGTAGGGAGGGCCGAGAAAGGGACAGAGAGGAGAAGAAAATGGCCGAGTTGCGCGCCAACAACGACAAGAAAGCATTACCCTAAAAGGATGTGCGAAATTAAATAATAATCGCGATACGATTACAACGATGAATGAAATTAGGGGGAATTTGGTAATATCGCGATTGCTGGTTGGTATGGTACAATAACAAACGTTGGAATTTCTGCGCGTCTTTTGTTTACATACCGCGCGCCGCGGAGGTTAATGCGGGCAAACGTTGGAACAAATATGGGATCGCGACGGCGCGGTGTGTGTCACATTCCGCGGAGGGGGGCAGCGGGGGGAGGATAGTTTCTATTCTCGTTTAGACAATTTATTACCCGGTAGCGAGATTAAATAGCGGCACTCGCGCGTACACTACGATCAGAAAGTTTGTAAAAACGCGCGCGTTTTGCGACACCCGCAGCGCAAAAACGTCATTATTTTCATTCAATTACGCGGAGAATCGAATGAAAGTACAGAAAACGGGGAGAGGGGGTGACCGGGCGAGGAAGGAGAGAGAGGAGCGATGAAACGATATCTTGAAATTCCAGGCGTAATCGCGAATGCAAATCGAATATGCGATAATGCTGATAAGAAGCGAAAACGACTTGTCCAAAGGCTAGGTATATCAAAATTGTCATCCTAATAGATTATTGTTATGATTTTAATACCTGGTAATTGTGCTATCCTATCGTAGTTAATTATTAATCGAGTTTATTTTCTTCGGAATAATAACCAGCGCGTTTGCGCGAATAATGAAGATTTATTGATTTAATGGAACGCGCGCGGACGAGTGTAAAATGGCCCTTGGTTGTGTGGCGCGCGGCTGGTAGAACGGCCGATCCCGCGCGAGTGTGCGTGCGCGTGTGTGTAGGAAAGGCAGAGAGGAGGTAGAGGTGGCACGCACCGTTATGGTGGAACGTACGAGCGAGAGGGAAGCCGAGATTCAACGAGATTTTACAAATTCCAACGGGGGAAAGTTCCACCGTGTCATATCGCGTCGTATAGAAAAAATAAACACAATATATTTGAATAACGTATTAATCGTGGAATTACGTATAAAACGTCCGGATTGATAGCGATAGCCATGCCGCGCGACCAATGAAAAAGATATTTGAAAATGTTTTGTAAATCACATCAGGAAAATTGAAGGCGCGGAGGGCTTGGAGGAGGATGAGGATCACCGCGCGCGCGTAGCAGCAGCGGCAGCAGCAGCAGCAGATAATATAACGAGATCGCGCGGAGTGAGGAAGTGAGCAATAAAGAGCGAGCGAACGCACGGCCTAATGGAAATGAAAGAGGTCAATTATATGGCCCGCGAGGGGAGGGTGCGCGCCTGCATGAGAAACTTGGGGTGCTCTCTTCGGTTTCTCGTGTTAAAAAACAGTTGCAACAACTCGCGCCAACATTCTCTATACGTATTTATATTTTCCATTCGTCAAAAAATACTCGAACCAGTCCAAATGCAGCGAAAAAAAAAAAAAAGACAGCAATGGCAGTGTAATGGGTGGAAAATGATGCGAAATCGTATGGAACGCGCGAGTCGGTTGGACGAGGAGACGATGTTGAGGAAAATGAATGTGTTTGTAGGCTCTTTGGCCTTAATTGGATAACCGCGAGCGGTCGTAGCAGCGCGCGACCATTGACCGCGCGTATATACGGCATATACACCAGCGACGCGTGATAACAAACTTGTAATGGTTTTTTTTCTGCACGCCGCTATAATCGACAGCTTCGAAAATTTCAAAAGGAAAGAAAGAAAAACAATACCGCGGACGGTTTTGTTATTGCAATAAAATAATGGCGATTGTAAAAAAAATGAACGACGACGGGCGAGGAAAATGGTGTATGAGAGCATCGTACAAAATACCATTGTCTCCGGCTCGACAATTGTGAAACGAATATTTTCTTTTTGCACCGTCCCTCGATATATATTTTATAAATATAAATTGAAAAATCAAAACGTGTGAAAATATTGAAGGAAAGATAATTTAACAAATCTGGCCGATATGGAGGTGCTTGCGCGCGACAGGTATGCAGAAAAGAGTAGGAAGGAAGGAAGGAAGGCGGGCGGGCGGGGCGAGTGGTGGGTTCGAGCGCGATGCTGATACGAATGGAATGCGACGCTTAACGATATCTGCTCGCGGTCGCGGAGAGACGAGGCGAGGACAAGACGTTCGCTGCCGGCAAAATCAACGCGGTTGAGCGATAAAAACGAGTTATCAACCCCATATTCTGAAATCAAAGTGACGTTCGAGAATCGATATGACGAGTCTGGCGAACGCGCGGGCCATCCAACACCGACTTTTGTGAATCTTGCGAGTTTCACTTTCGCGGAAAAACATGTGCAGCAGGAGAGAGGAGAAATTTTGGTTCGTTTCTTTTTTGTGGCTCGCGCGCGATCTTTTGTTTGGTTAGGAGCAGCAAACATCCTCGGGATGCACGGGAGAGCAGCAGGATCTCGAACGATGCTGGTATTCCAAGCGAGAGCCAATGGCGTGCGTCGACCCTTGCGCTCGCTGGCAAGGTCACGCTCGCCATGCCATCGCGAGAGCCCTACTCGCTCTCTCTCCCTCTCGCGCGCGCATTCCTATATAGTATAAATTTTAATAAATGCCTCTGCGCGAGAATCCGCGCACCACTGCATGTGGTGGAGCAGCGCTTTACGACTCGATAATTATTAGTCATTTATATCGCGCGGACTCGAGCAACATCGCGCGGGAGCACATTGTCCCCGCGCCCTCGCCCTGTGCGCGTTTTGCGCGTGAAATTTTGGACAAATTATTCGAACCGCCGAGCGTGCCAGCAAAATACCTTGTTCTATAATTAAATTATTTTCTGTTGTTGTTGTTGTTGTTGTTGTTGTCGTTGCGCGTACGAGTGAGAAAAAACAAAGAAGAAAGAAAATAAATGGGTACACGCACGAGGAGTACGAAATAACGATATGCCGGACTCGTTTCCGAGTATAGCCCCCCGCGTCCCTCGCGGTTACATATCGGTGAGTCCTCGTCGCGCGCGCGCGGTCTTGGCGTCGACGAACGCCCCGGGGCCCTACGAGCGTAATACCGGTAGCCACTACGCCAAAAGGCTCGCGCGAGTCTTTCTATACTCGCGCGGCGGCGGCGGCGGCGGCGGCGCGACGGTATGCGAGGCGAGCACAGCGGACGCGGGGACGACGGGAGGATACGAGAGAGGCGGATGGGCTCTCCGATGGTTGGCGCGCGGGAGAGGGGATACGAAGCGGGAGAGGAAATGTAGATGAGGAGGCATCTTGCTGGCTGCTCGACGTACACGAGTCGTGCTGCAAAGGGAAAGAAGAGAGAGACTCTGCGCGCGGTGGTGTGTACGCGAACAACCAGGAGGATAAGATCGGTGCGAGAATAAGCGACGAGCGCGCGAGCAGCTTGCAGTATCGCGGGGAGAAATACTCGATGGTATGAAAAACGAGTGAGAGGGAGCGAGAAATTCCGCGAGCAGTTCTCGTGCATGCCGCGGATCCGTCCAAAATCACTGCGTCTCCGAAATACGCGTCGCCGTCGTACTCGCGTTGCTCGCGTCCCGATTATACGATATGAATCGCCCAACAGCAGTGGCAACGCGCATTTCAAATATAGCTTCTTGTATAGGCCGCAGTTGGTTCGGGGGATAGATCCACGAGATGGTAGGAAAAATTGAATTTTCGTCCGAATGCGTAACGCGCGATGCGGAACGTCGTTTCGTTCGAATATGGAATCGTTGACCCGCGAGCAGAACGGACGGGGAGCATGGCAGAAGCGCGTTGCATAGCTCGGCTGTGAGAAAAAGTCCCGCGCGGGGTACAATAGCTCTTGCCGCGACTCTGAGGTTTGACGCGTTTTTATTCTACGCCTTTTTATTTTTCGCCTTTTATTCCAGCTTGGCACGATTGACTCTTCGTTTTCTAAAATCCAACTCGCGCGCGGTATGCAATTGTAAAAAACGTCGTTACCGAGATAAATACTATTGGAATATTCGAGCAGCAGCGCGGGTCAATGCTTCGATAAACCTTGAACCTCCTTATTCGCGTCGAGAGATAAACGGCATTTCTTTTCTCGAGCAGCGGCGACAGCAGTGCCAAAATGCCGAGTTGCAAAGAAAAATCCAACCTGTGATATGTTTCATATGAAATAACGAAAAAATCCGCGGCGCAACAATTTTATTTAGCGTGACTGTGCGGCGCATGTTGGATGCAGCCTAGAGGACGACGACGACGACGACGACGAAATGCCGGAGGGGTAAAAATAAATTGGCAATTAAGATTCCGCTCGTATCTGCTGGCCGCGCGCGCCGATGCGCCGCGGCCTCTATTATTCCGCGTGGATCAAGACCCTTGGCGGGATATGAAGAAATCAGGCCGCACGAGTAAATAAGCGGGACCAAATTCTTAACCCGCGCAACAACCGTCCCCCATTTTTAATTTTCAATCGAAAGGATATTTATAAAAATTTGGTCTGAAGAAATATTGGAAGAAGAAAAGCTTTACAAAATAAAAGTGCAAAGATATGACTTTTTTTCTCTCGTAGCTCGTTACGTTTCTCGCGCAGGGGAAACTTACGAAACTGGCCAATAAGAATAAGCAACGTTGGCCAGCAAGACACAAAACTCGACTCTCTATAATATGTTTTATTCTCGTTTCTCTTTCTTGGTTGCGCGCGCGCGCGCGCCTTCCAAAAATGTCAGGGTGCGAGCCAAAAGATACTCGCGCACGAAATTCGCCGAATTCTTGGCCATCCTTCCCCTACAGCAGCGCGCGTACAGCTTGTACGTTGCGACGTGCCACAAAACGTGCTTTCGACCTCTCGCTTGAAAAATCCTCTAAATTCTCTGGATTAAAAACTCGAATATTAATTTTTTTCAACCGCTTACTTTTTTTTTCAATATTTTGAAATCCCCTGATTTTTAAGGGGAATGCGAGACACGATGCAAGATTTTTATTTAGCTGCGAGACGCGAGACAAGTGACCGGAAGTGACACCATTTCCCACGGCGGCAGGCCGACTTCCTGCTTGCTTTGCTATCTTTTCAACGCTGCTCGCATCAACGCGCAGCACCGCCTCCCCAAATTTCTACCAAATTTGTACGATATGTTAATTGTAAATAATCGGTCGATGTCAATTTGGAGATTCAGGAATGTGCTGCCGCGTACAGGCGTATACACGCGGGGCGTCGAGAGCATACGCACATAATGTCGCTTTTACCGTGTGGAATTTGTGACTCGATATACCCGCATAAGACGTTAAATTCGTCCGCCGGACGTGACTACCGCGCGCGAGCAGTAAACTCCAAAGAAAACAAAATAAAACAACAAGTGACATTTTGGCGAGTTTCAATGAGTAAAATCGCGTTTTTTTTTCTTTTTAAGGAAACAATTGAACGCATTTTAGACATTAACCACACATGCGAGTCGTCATTTAGTACGGTGGTGTCTATCTCGAGAGACTCGGTAGAGAGTGCAGTCGCATAAATCAATCACGATTGATATGCAGAGTAATTGTTGCGAAAAAAGTTTGCACAAGCAAAAGCTGTTGACAGAAGTGACGAGTTTCTGTATATTTTACTTTCGCCGCGGTCTTCCACTTTTTTCATCTTGAGACTCGATACAGAGTCTTGAAAAAAAAGTCAATATATTCTGCATTGCGCACGTTGACCTTTTAATTTGGTCGAAAAGTATTATAAAACGATTGTCCGGGCTTTTGATGCAAGCATAGCCAATATATTTAATAAATATATTACCTCGAGGACGTCCTGTGCGGTTTGCAGATATTCCCGGAGCATGGCCTCCTGTATGGCACGCCATTCCTGCCGAGGATCCTCGAGCTGCGTCGTTTCTGTAACGACAATACGTTGCCGGCTTTTAATATCCTCCAAATGGCCGTCAAATTTTTTTGTTTTATTTGTATCGAAAACTCACGATTGACATGATTGATGTAGTAAGCCCCGACGTGTTTATCGTAGGCCTCTTCCCAGCCAAGGGGCAGTTCGTTGCCGATGCAATCGGCAAAAGTCTGAGGTTTTGTGAATCTGCAACGAAAATGAAAAAAAAAAACCGAGATGAGAAATCTTTTGGCCGTTGATCGGTATTTATCGAATTTGCAATAAATGTTTCATATTTGGGAAAGATAAAAGATACAAAAGCGCGCATGCTTTCGAAAAGAAAAAAAAAAACAAAAGAGAGCAAGAGTGAAATGTGGGGCCGGTTGACGTGAAGCAGCAGCAGCAAGGGTCGCGACGATAAGCGATCGCGTCAAGGCACGTAATTATTTACTGATGAGCGGCATCGCGGCGCGGCGGCGGGAGGCAACGGGATGCCCGAGGTTGCCGGATGAGAAACCTTAGCGTTTCCGGACAACGACGTCCAGGATTCTTCACCGCCCGCACGCACCCGCGCCGCACCAACGCCGCTCATTTCCCCTCTCTCCCGCTGCTTCGCGGTGCCTAAAATTCTCCGCGCCTCAGCAACATCTTTACCATCGCATTTCTTTCTCGTTCGCGAGGTACGAGAGCGAAGCGGAAACTAGAATACCCCGAAACCCCGCAATATAAATTGATCTCTCGTTATGTGATGCACTGGGATCATTGAGAAAAGTTGAAATAACAACTACACAGTGAGGTGAAAAGAAGCCGCGCGCGTCAATAAGTTGCATGGGAATTTGTACGCGCGCGGTGAAAGTGAAGAGACGTTGGAGCGCGCGCGTGCATCGAGTCGCCTCGCTTTCCGCGTATACGATTTTTCATTTTTCAATTATTTTCCTCCACAGAAACCTTGTGTCTCGATTTTCATTGGCGTACAGATAGTCGGATGGGTAATATGATATTTCGAATGTGACGGCGCGCGAGCCAAACGTTTTCCGTCAAATTTCTTCTGCTGATCGACGCACGAATGTTTCATAAACTGACATTCCACCTTAATCTGCGGTTGGCGCGCGTATCGAGTAAAAGAAACGTTGTCTGATTCATCGATACGTCCAGTATATACCAACGAATACAACGGGCGCGTGTTTGTGTGTCGTGAATATATGGAGAATTTAGTTGATTCTCGCGCGCACTCTGTGGAAAATCAAGCGCTGCTGCTGTGCTGAATTGGCGCTACGCCTCGACTCTGCAACGGTATGCCAAGGTTAAGAGCTTCGTTATTGTATATCGCGAGGCGCGCGATGAGGCGCAAGAGACAGCATCATACTGGCATACTATACAGGCGAACCGCACGGGGGAAACGCGAGCCGACCATAAAAAAAAAAAAAAAAAAACAAAATGGCAACGAACGCTCATCGTATACGCGACGAACCAACGGAATTACAGATGCTCTTCCACCAAACATTTTTCATTCTATTTGCACAACTATCACCATTTTGATAAACAATTACAATTACGCCTTTTTAAATCACAAAATTTCTACAAGAGCTTTTATTTTTTCATCTATATATACATAACTGTTGCGTGACTGACTGACTGACTGACTGACAGACAACGTACAGCCTAAAGCAATCAAGTTAGGATCGTGAAATTTGTCACGGTTGCTCCTCTCCCATCGTAGACGCTCACTAAGAACGGATTTTGTTCGTTTTCTACCCCAATGAAAAAATCATATATAGACCCCAAAGAAAGAATTATTTTCATTGCTGTCTATATGATAAAATTTGGAAATTTGGAAGATAGGAGCGTGCAATTTTCATGGTTACTGCTTTTCCGTTGTAGACAAAGAACGAATTTTGTCCGTTCTCCACGAAGAATCCGTGAATTGGCTAATTGGCTGCGTGCAATGCGCGCAACAGCTGCGTCTCTTTCACTCTTTAATATCAAACACAACAGACGAGTGGCCTGGTATACTTATATGCGCCCACAAAATACTGGAATGCAAATTTTTATTTTATTCTTATACGATTTTTTCAATATTTTCCCGTTCGTATACCAAGTTTGTCCTACGCGACTATTTCAAAGACAAGGGAAAAATGATTATAGCCAAATATGTGATGACGGATAGCCGCGAGAGAGAAGAAAGGAATGCAAGAGTGACATGACATACCAAACTCATTACCCATCGGCCGAGTACGCGCGCGATTCATTCATTACTCAAGCTCGCATTTTACGTTCTTTCCCGCGATCAGAAGCGATATATATACGCATGGATTTACGATTTATAGTCTCGTTGGAAATCATGAGGCTCGTATGCAAAGTGGCCTTGGCTCGCGAGCACACTCTTCAATGACGCCAGAATCAAGGCTGTCCTGAATATTATTCAACGCGCGCAGTCTCCATTTTGTTGAATATTATTCAAATTCTCCGATTACAAACTAACTCAACTGCGAAACCAAATTAACCGCATTATAAATTTTTTCGACACGTTTCTAAAAAAATAATCTTTCTCCCGATGCGTCTCGTGGCGCATGGCACTTTGTTGAAAACGTCCTTTCGATTTTATCATGCAAGCTCTCTCTGTTTCATGTACATACAAATAATGCGCGCGCGTATACAAATAAGACACGGCGGCGGCGGATTAACATTCGTACAAATCCAAGAGACGCATGCGTGAATAAGGTATGAGCGAAATGGGAGGGGGGACGCCGCGAGGTCTTAGGCTCGGGCACGCTCTTTGCGTAATTGGGCACGGCTCGCGTCCGATTTTATGTAAGACCCTCCTCAACCTCACCGCATTCCACAAGATCGGTCGGCAATTTACTCAACGTCCCACGCGTCTCTCCTATCCCGCGCGCGGCGCACCACAGTCACAACCGCGCGCGCCATATAATACACGGAATTATATCTATAGAGATATAGCTATCACCTCGCTCTTGCATTTGTCTCTCAAACACTTTGCGCATGGAATTATTATGCAGAATAAAAACAAAAGTTTAACCAAATTTCTACAGCGTTCGACCCGCTGCTGCTGCTGCTGCTGCGATTTCGTACCTACGAGAGTGCGACGAAAATACCAAGAGCGCCATGCAAGAATAACGTTGAAATTGCAAATTTCGTATTCCGGACAAGTTTGGTCGAATTATACGCGCTGCTATGCGGCGCGAGCGTTTGTCATCCTCCAAGGCCGAGCAGCGCGAGAAACCTTTCCATTTTTCTCTCTGCTCGCCTCTGCTCGTCTCGGACGAAAGCAGAATCGAGTCGAATTTTTGATGGAAATGTTTATGTTGGTTCGAAGGCATATATAGTGGCGACGTGTTTACATTTGCGTCGTCCGTGCGCGTCTCGTTCGAACGAAACTCTCGCATGACCCTAAAATTCCGCAAGCGTGACGTCAGCGACGTCAAACACGCGATTTTCACGAAGCCTTGCATGCGACAAACATCGCGCGCAGCGAGATAACGATAAAGAGCCGCGACGACGATGAGCCTCATCGCGTCCTATCTATGATGAACCGCGTCGAATACGCCTGCCGCGGCTTATTTACACGACCGCGCGCGGTGCAGATTCGCGATCGATCTCGTGTATATACTCTATTAATAGCAGCAGCTCACCGTATTTAGCTCTTTCAAACATCAGACAATCATATCATTCGTATACAATAATCATGAAATACCGTCTAAATTTTCATTTTCCAGCAGTGAACCGCGCGAAACAGCCTGCTGCTGCTCGCAGATTTAATTGACATTTGCTGCAGCAAGATTGCTGCTGCGCCGAAAGGTTTGTCGCACAATATGTTGTGCCACGTGTATACGCGCGTTCGATAGCCCGACTCTACGAGTATAGTACTGCTGCTGGCGTTGTATATTTTGAGAAAGAAAAAAACAACAAAAAAACGGGGGAAAATGAATGGAAAAATAAAAGGAGAAAGAGACTCGGCCGCGCACTGCTCATTGACTTATAGAGCTGCATTCCTCGCCTCACCGCTCGGATCTTCAAGGATTCTATATATACGCCATCGCGGTAGCGATCGGAACGCTCGATATATAAAAAAAAAGGGGAGAGCGAGCGAGCGAGGGAGCGAAAAAGGCAAGAGAGAACCACAAAGTCAGTTCCCACAGTGGTTACATTCCTCTTGGGCTTTCTCGACGAATGCCTCCTCTCTCGATAGCCATAAAATCAAGTGAAAAAAATTCCAGGCAAAGAGGACGAAAGGTGAAAAAAGAATAAGAAGAAGAAAAAAAGGTTGAAACGTGAAATCAATGAATCGAGAAATAACTGCGACAATTTCGAGTCAAAATAACGCGTATAGCTTCGAAACTGTATGACGCGTTTGAGCCTCGAACCATATTAGCGAGGATGTGAGAGCCGGTGAGGCTATGCGCGGTGTCTCCTGACAATACCAAGAAATTTAGTTGGAAAGCAATTGTATAATTGTGAAATGGAATGTTTGCTAGCGCGGACAAGTGGGATTTGCCATTTATTCAATCTTCATCAGACGACGACGACAACGACAACAACATTTTTCGGTCGGAATAGTCATATTTGACGGATACGTTACACGCGACAGGAGGAGAGCTGCTGCAACAGCGTGGGCGTCCGCGGAGAGAGAAGCATTATCGCGTAGGCGCCGTGTACACTATCGCGTATATGAGAGAGTTACGCCTCATCGCGAAAGTGCCCCGGAGTTGGTCCCGTATATACGTGTGTGCGCGCGAGTGTCAAAGAGTGACGGGTGTCTGCCGGCCGCGCGAGCTTGCCCCTCGAGGATAAGTCGAATCCCGGCCATTCACCATTCGCAAATATATATATATATATTTATATCCATGTGTTCGTACGTATGTACTATAAATATAAAGAGATCGAGGTATCAGAGTCACAGGTGTATTCGACTATGACGCGATTAATTCAGTATAGATATAGCATTGCAGCAGTCGAGTCGTCGTACGGTTTCGGTCGCAGCTCCGCAAATAAAAAATACCACAATAGACCGATTATTGCATTTCACTTGCGAGTGACACGACCAAAATGTCACAATTCCACCAATTGTGACACGTTTGACTGCGGGGCTAGTTTACACAAAAGGTCCAATTACCGCACATCGGGTTGCTGGCGCAATTCCATCTTAAACGTTGCCCATCTCCGCATATAAGAAAGCTAAATTACACAATACTATGCCGGTAAAAAAAAAATATCATTAAGGAGGTTGGCTGCATACGACAATATGATAAGAATTCAATCAAATTTGGTGATGACATTCTTAAGCATCAAATACAATGACAAATTTTTTCTCTACATAGTTGCCGAATAATTCGAGTTTACAATATGCAAAAGATATACCTATATATATCTGAATCCTATGCTTATGCATGTAAACTCTAAAAAAATTGAATATTCAAGAATATCCTCACCAAATTTCATCAAGTTCTAATCATTTCGAACGTCCCTATGTTTTTAACATGGCAACATTGTTGTGTGTAGCATTGGAAAAATATTCCGGCCACGGGATTGGAACAATGAGTTTTCAGTATTCTACAAAAAGCTTGACAAGGGTCACATTGTACTAATAACTCGGTATTATTATTTTCCACCAATTTCCATTGTAGCCAATAAACGAGGATACACGCTTTTTATATAGAGACAATAAAAACGAAAGTATGAATCGCGGTTTCTTGTATAGTCGTAATATTTCTCTGTTGAGTTGGGGCATAACGTCCATCGTCATAAATTAAATGTTGCATAATATCGGCAGAGTAACAGGTTATATAGATTCGAACAAAGTAAAGATATAATTGAGGCGATACGACAATATATTATGCGAGCGGGAATCAAGTTCGGCCGCGCGCGCGGAATATCGTACACGGTGCGAGATGAGCGTAGGTGTCCGCGAGAAACGGCTACCTGGCTCTGCCCCAAGGGCAGCAGCAGCGGCAGCGTATCGGCTTATACTCGAGGTTCGTATCGCAACTATTCCTCCGTAATAATACGATTGTACAAATAAGAGTCCGCGGAGCTGCCATTGCTCAAAACGAACCGACGTATGCTGGCTGTTGAAAGTTTTGAAACGAGCGCGGTGTATACAACCCGTCATCCCGAGAGAATGTCTCGAATTACCAAATTTGGGAACATTCCTTTGGAGCGCGCGCGCGCGCGCGCGGTGCACATCAGGTAATTGCGCGAATCGGGCAAGTTTCGTCCCGACTAGGATATTCGTGTCAGGGCCCTCGCGCGGCGCTCGACGCAGTTGTGTCTCGTATCGCACCAACACCGGAGTCCGTTATCCTCCGAAACCAACGTCCGGCCAACCAATCATTTCCCTCATGTCCCTCGCTTTTCAAAAACACGCTTACGTACCCCCCAAACATCCACAAAAATCGGATCAAGGTCACGCACAAGAGTGTAGCTTATTTTTTTCATGAAACGACGCTGTTGTCGAAAAAAGTGAAAGGCAATTGCGAGTCTATAGCGTATCTCGTCTGGTTAATCCCTCCAGCGGCATTGAAATCCACATTTCTCGTAACTTGTGTCAACGAACCAACTGCAGAAAAAACTCGACCCAACAATCCTTTTTACAATACTTGTTTGATTTTTTCGTAAGATGACTGTATCGCGTCGAGATTTTCCGAGTGTCTATACACTCGGCAAAAAAATTTATGCCAAAGTGAAATTCCAAATCTTTTTCATCGACTTTTCAAAAATTGTAACTTTTGGTGATGAAAAATGAAAATTTTCCGTTTGTCCCTTCAACTTTTCAGATATTTCAGAAATGACTCGGCGTTTCCAAGTTTTTTTTTTTCTTTTTTTTCAAGTTCAATACATGCTCAAAGGCCCCCAAATATTTGAAAGTGATTGGCCAAAACAATCAACACTTTTCCGTTCTATTTTTTTCATATTACACAAGTTATTTAATAAATTTTCTTTTCATTATGGGAATGAGAAATGTAACGAGATGACTCGCGGCATTGGTCAGAATTCGGGACACCCCGTGTGTATCGTGAGAGAGAGGGATGGCGGAGCGCGCAAAAGCGTCGGTGGGTATAAGAATTCCATGCTCGGGCCATAAACACTGTCGGTCCCGTCACGTTTTTAGAGCCGTGCACGTTTGGAATGCGACGGATTTTTCCTAAACACAGATGGCGAGCAGCAGCCGCGGCTTTAACGGAACCGCGCGCGGGCGACGACGTCACGGCATCTTGTTTGCCTCCGCATGCGCAGCGGCTTCTCGTACAAAATGAATTTGGAAAAACAAATCGAGATCCGAATGGAAGTAAAAAAATGAAATAATCTCTTATTGATTCAACCGAAAATGGATTTTAATTCGAAAAATATGGGATTTCGGGCGACGGCAGGGAAGACGACGATTTTGGCAAAGCTGCATGTGCAGCACGATGAGATAAGGAATATAATGGGAGGGGGGGGGGGGGGTTTGGAAAGGGCCACCCTATGGCCGGCGAATCGGGGAATGCACTTAAGAGCCCGAGGGTCTATTTTTAGGCATGTGAAGAGGAGAAAGAGGCATGCATGCAGCAGCAGCAGCAGCAGCGGCAGAGCGGCGAGGCCGGTTACATACATTATACCGGTTACGCATATGCGACCCCGCGCGTTCTCTGCAACTCGCGGTTATACGTATATACTTGACATATATATAGGTAGGTAGATACGCGCGCGGGATATAAGAGCAGAGAACAAGTTGCTCGCGCGCGGCTCAGAGAAGCCCTTCGCTCGACGCCGCCGCCGCCGCCGCGCGATTATACTCTCGGTGCAGCGTGCATGCTTTCTCGCGAGATTCCCGTGTCTCTCGTGCAGTGTGAATTGTACGCGAGAGCGAGAAAGAAAAGTACATCGGGGGGGCTCGAGCAGCAGCAGCAGCAGCAGCAGCCCAGAAAGCCGGTCCATCCGCTTTTGCCTTGCTGAACGCTGCTGCTCTTTCCTCCTATCCTCCTTCTTCTTCTTTCATTTCTCTGCTGCTGCTGCTACCTCGCCGGCCTCGCCGCTTTACCTCTCTTTTCTTGCCGCGGTCCCCGGGCACCATCTGCCGGCCGGATCTATTATTAGCAGTGTACGCTCCTCTCTCGCCGAGATATTTCTCGCAAATTGGTTCGGGACATCTTTACTCGCCGTATCGACTCTAAATTCGATCAAGCTCGCCGCGAGAGCTAGCCAAAAGTCATGCCGGCTGCCTGCTGCCCCCGCCAATGCGGGGGAACACGGGCTAAGGGTCGGGCAGCGGCAGCAGCAGGGTGTGCACGAGGAATGTCACTACTGCATTCCTCGATATCTCTTTCTCGCTCCCCCTCCACGCAGCAACTCGATACAACCTTTACACCCGAGAACGGACAGTAAAGACCCGTGGGGGGCGAGAAAGCGAATAAACCGAAATATAAATATATATGCGGATGCATTAGTTTTCATTGACAGCGCGCATCGCGACTTTGTAGATTGGAAAATATCCATCTTGCTTCCTCGTATCTCGATTGGCCCTAAGAAGCGACCCTGCGATGACGTTGAACCTCGCCGAACCGACGAGGTTAAAACGATCGATTTTTCCGACCCAAAAAGTATATGGGCTAGACAAATTTGGATAGTTTTGAAAATAAAACAAACCATGGATGAAACGGAATATTTTTCGTTGGATTGCAACGTTGCGAAGTTCAGCTTCATGCGACCCTGACCCTGCTGCCTATATGGCTATATATTATTTTTCTCACTTCATTCGGATGATCCCCCGGATTTTTTCTGCTCTTGCTTCTCATATCTATGGAAAGTCTCATTTATAGAGCGACATATTTCCATGATTCTAAAGTTTGCATCGTTGGAATGCAACGAAATTCTTTTTTATATTGGCAAAAATAATTATTCAAATGGAGAATTTAATTACGATGATAAAATGATGGATTTTTGCCACCCGAAAACATATCGGCTCGAAAAATTTGGATGACATTGAACGAATTGAACGAATCAACAGTAAAATGAAATATTTTTCGTTGCATTCGAACGTTGCAATCTTGCGAATCATATATTTCCCCGGAATTGGACACACCTGACACATACGAATTTGAAAGCCAGCATCAGACGAGCTGATATCGAAGAATCGAGATGAAATTTAAACTGTTCCGGGTTGAACCTTCGGCAACCCTCGGTTTTGTTGGAATTATCTGAATCGGCAGATCGAGTACTAGAAATAAGTGTCGAGTCGCGAATGTTGCGCGCTGCGAGCTATCGAACAATGTCACGTGCCACGTGGCTGACCCTCGTTTGCTATATATTTACAATAACATTACAATACTATGATGGCAAGGAGAGAATCACGGCTGCTGCGCAGGAACTTTTGGGACGTTGCTAATTCGTTAAATACGAAAGCCGCGCGCGCAAGGGAATTTAAAGAAAAATGAAAATGCTGGGATTGGCAGGAAGAGAAAAATACAAGAGACGTGTGAACGGACGCCGGTTTGGCACGGAATTCCGCGCGGGGATCGATCGATCGGGTGAAAGTAGAGGATAAACGGAGGGAAAGAATGCGGCAGCGGGGGGCGGGGGGCACGAAGAAAGAAGCCGGGCGAGAAGGGGGGAGAAATATTTGACCGAGTATTTTTGAGTTTGTGGAAACGAAAAAAGATAATTTTTCGTTGCGAATCAGTGCGGCACAGCGCAGGTATACATATACAATAAAAAGAAATGCTCGCGAGTACGCGTAGAGTGAAAATGAGATGATGGAAGCGTAGGAATGAGGAGAGAAAAGAGGAGCATGCGCGCACCGCGATGGGGGCCGTAAAATACCCCTCTTGTATATTTTGCACCAGCAGCAGCAGCAGCAGCAGCAGCAACAGCTACAAGTCCGGTGAACGGCCGAGGATAGCTCTCGCGCGCGCACGCTACACCGTATTTTCTCCTCTCCGGTTCGTTGTATCGTTGGAATCGCGGTGCTGCTGCTGCTGCTGCTGCTGCTGCTGCCGCTGTCGTTGCTCTCTCGTGTATCGCGGGCGCGCGTAAAAGTTGAAAAGCCCCGGGGCTCGTGGCACTCGGAGCGGCGGCCCTGGCGCCTGGAATGCGGGCGCGGCGAATCACGAGTGTGTGTGTGCGCGCGCCTTTGCGGCTGTATGCGTGGGGCTCTCTGTATAGAGAGAAAATGAGCCTCGTGCGCCTCTCCCGTATGGAACACGTTGCTGCTGGTCTCACACACGCGCGCACACCCACGTACGGACACGCTCGTAAGAATGGCACGAAAAAAAGCAAGAATAAAAAGTCATAAAAATGAAAATAAAGGAAAGAAGAGGGGCGCGCGGTGTGCGTGTGCGTGTGCGTAGGAAGGGCGGCGGCGAGTGTGTATAGCCGAGCGCCAACTACCACTATATACACATACCGCGCGCAAGTTTCCTGCTTCAACACGTGTATATAGTCGCGATAACATTCCTTCGAGTATGACAAATTTCAAAAATATTTTTCCATTTTTTCCCTTCAACAATGCCTCGATTTTTATCGCAATTGAGTCCATCAATTGGGCAAATCAAATAAAATGACCGATAACGAGTCATGCATTTTGTTATGGAATACCGCGAAACGCGATTACGCTTTTGTTATTCATTGAGACGCGCGCGCGCGCGGGTTCGTTCGCCGGGCGACTGCGTTTACGCAACCTTATATAATTCATATTCTTATTATCGCGTTGGAATTTAGCCTTGATGCATCGAGGCTAAAGAGCCAAAATCCTTTTTTAACCTCGCACACAGAATTTTGTAACGTGTATTTGTTCCTCTTGATTTTTCTAAACACTCGCCGCGACATCAGCTGTTTGTGGTGCTGCTACGGCGGCGGAGGGAAACGAGAGAAGAAGAAAAAATAATAGATATTGCAGGGACTCACCGGTCACGCGGATCGATCCACGTTGTTTTTCGTGTATTGTGATCAATGAAGTAAACCTTGCCGTCAAAGTCCTGGGCGACGTCCCACCCTTCCGGAAGCGGTATCTCCCCATTCCGTCTCCTTGGCATATTTCACTGCGCTCTGAATTCATCCGCGATAACCGCGTCATCGGACCCAAACAAAAAGAAACAAAAAAATAGCCATGAGGGAGAGATTCTTTTTTTTTCCTTCAATCGCTGCTTGATCGGCGAGTGTCGAGAATGGGGGGCATGTATGATTCAAATGTCGGGATGAATGATAAATAACGGAAAATGAGAGGCGAAAGAAAGGTTGGGGAGAAACGCGAGGACCGCGTGCAGGAAGAGTTGGACAGGGGGGGGGGAGAGTGACAGAAGGAGAGGAGAGGACTCTACACTCGCCGCCGCCGCCGCCGGAGCAAACTCTCCGCCATCATGAATACCTCATTATCATGAGCGGAGTGACGTCAGTGTCCCCGCCTTCGGATTCCGCTAGAGCGGAATTCCACCGTTAACCATTGCCGGGGACGCGTAGACGGAGAAAGATGAGGGGGCAGAGAGGGAACACGCGCGACGACGACAACGACGACGGAGGCTCGAGCCGCGAGCAAGCAGCCTTGTATTTCGTCGAAATTCTTCAACAATTCCTCTCGTTTCCAAACACTCTTTACTTTAATATTGCCAACGACGATGAAAAAACAATATAATAACACAAACGACACTTGTATCTCTCTCGATGCACTCGAAGAATCTCGCGGCAGACGCACTCGCTAAACACACCTTATAATATTAGACTTTTCTCTTTTCTTCTCTTTCAATAATCGCACTTCACTCGGATAATCCTCCCCGCACAAAACACGTGTACGCGCAGTTATCAATTATTATTACAACATACACAAAAATCGTTGCGCATCAATTACACGGTCTCTCCATTTTCTCCTCGCGAGAGAGAGAGCGAGAAACGGAAAATAAAGAATCAACTTTATTGAAATGAATATTCTCTGTGGAATGCGGCGTGTCCCCCTCCCCCCCCCCTCCCGCCCGTCTTTCTCGTGTTTTCTTCTTCGACTCGGCAGCGTCTGCCCGCCCGCCCGCTCGCCTGCCTCGTTTCTTTCTCTTTCTCCCCCCTCCCCCCGCTCGCGGGACTCTAAATATTTTTTATAACTTTGCACGCCCTCGTGTGCGTCTGCGAGAGATAGGATTGCGGTCAAGAATCTTGAGGTATGCTGCTCGATTCGGCGCGCAACATCTGTAGCGCAATCTTCGTCTTTATTTTTTGGACGAAAAAAAAAAAAAAAGAAACACGCGCCGCTTTTTTCAAGCAAACGATTTTTCTCTCTTCACTCGCGCGAATACACTCGACCGAATAAGAATAACTTTGAAATATAAAAAACACATTTATATTGTACTTGTACCGCAGCAGCGACGAGATACAGTGGAAAAAATGAAAACTCACTGCTGCTCGTTTCAACGAATTTTCATTGAGACTCGATTCTTATTTTCATTCGCAATTGTGCCATGTTATTCACTGATATTCCTCGCACTAGCGTTTTGTTCAACGAGCGACCACGACGACGACGATCAAGATCCTTCGCGTTGCTCTTTCCGATGCATGTGTATATCCGCGAAAACTCGTGTACCAAACAAGATGGTGTCTTGCAAAAACTTTCTCACCGAGACCTGCCGCACGCGCGTTTATCAAATTGTCAAGCCGATAGTTGGACGATACTCGTTAATATCCAATCGAGTTGTAAATATTTGTCGAGAAAATAGAGACTCGTGCGCGTTTTTGGCAGACTGATTACACGCGTCTCGGGCCGCGAGTTACCATCGGCCACCCGTACGACACTGTCAAGTCAACTACCACTCGGCACTGTCGGCAGTCGGCAGCATGCCCCGGCGCGCGCACTTCTCCTTCTCTCTCTCTCTCTCTCTCTCTCTCTCTCTTTCTCCTTCCCCCTCGCTCGCTCGCTCGCTCCTACACACGTACGCGCCCCCCACCTCCCGCGCTATAGCGCCTTCGCCGCGCTCCTCGCTCTTATACGCTCTTTTTTTTATTTTTATTCTCTTTTTCGATAAAATAATCCACGCTGCTTCGCTCTCGACCATGGACGAGATTTAATTAGCGCGAATTGCTCGCTGCTCGTCGCTCATCATGGACCTCGCATGGCCATGAGATGAAAATATGCGGTATAAGGGAGCAGCTACAAGTTGAATAAATTCTTTGCGTTTCCATAAAACGCGTTTTTTATTATCGTGTCTTTATCGCAGCGTAATATTGCGATAGGTCAAAGATGAGCGCGGTTTTTTTTATATACGCGCGGGCATATAGAACCATCAGAGTTTTCGCGATGAGGTAGCAGCAGAAAACACATTGCAAGAAAAGAGCCAACATTGAACATGCCTGATGGCCCGAACGCTCGTTTGTAGTACTACTTTGTGCGCTTTGCCAATCTTGTTGCTCTTTCCCTCTCTTTTGTACCTCCCGCCGCCCATATACGTAACAAATAGTTGTGTCTCTCACTCCGACTCCATCTTTGTTCATTTTTCCCTGCTTCTTCCTCGCGCGAGTCGCGGCGGCGATGGTTGCGAACCTCTCTCTCTCTCTCAGTTTTCCCTTCTCCACGAGGCGTCGCGACGCTCGGCACTCGTGTCTCTGACCGCTGTGCACGAACGGCGCCGGGTACACGCGAATGAGGCTCTCGCTCCAACGACCGGTGCCCTTTCCCCGCGAGTATTTCAAATATTTTACGCTACGTTTTACGGCGGCGCCACCGTACTCGCCGCCGGATCCCCCCCCCCTTTCTCCCCGACGGAATATACGCAGGTGCGCCAGGGCCGTTGCTATTCGCGGGTTTAATTAATCATCACCATCAATTTTCGTGCTGCGTTGTGGCATCGTGTGCCGATAACGTCATCACTTTTCGACATTTTTCGAGCTATATTTATATTTGGAATTTGTCTAAACTCTTCCTCGCATCGTGCGGGGCTGCAAGGACGATTCGGGAATACTCATCGTTGATTATGAATAAATATTCCCTGATGGGCTGTTTTTGTTTTCCACGCGTGTAAATGAATGAATGATATGCGTGCAGTCTCGTTCGTACCGCCCGGTTTCATATCGTAAACACGCGACCATTATTGTTATTCAGCAAAACACGAGATGGGTTATGGGTTATGGCAACGCGATCATACACAACGCAAACAATTCACACCCGGCGGTCAGGGTCACGCGAATACGCGCGGCGCGCTCTCTGCTGCTGCTACCGCGCGCGCCAGATATACCTTTATATGGACTATTTGCCAGGCGACCCTCATGCATGCGCTCGCATACCTTTCGCGCATCTTTGTGACCTTGGCGACCTACGCGATGACCTTCGACGCACGCTACTTGAGCGTTTTAATTTTCTCTCTCTCTCTCTCTCTCTCTCTCAATTTTTGGCTCAAAGACGCGCGCGACACCTGCCAAACAGAGGCAGCAACCACTCTCGTGTCTTATTTCTTCAGCAGCTGTTTCCGAACGATCGCTTCTATCCCGGCGATCCCGGAGCTATGAGAAATAAGCCCCCCGATTATGACTTTTACAATTTTTTAAAATTTCCAATGATTGTTGAGCGATAGTTTGTGATTGTTCGATTGATTATAACGTTTGGTTGATAATATTTATCGCTAAACTCGGAATTTTAGTCCAATTTGATTTTTTCGAGTGCCAATCGATTCGGAAGCGTTTTTTTGAAACAAATAATATTGTTCAAACGTTATTTCACCAAAAAATAAATGATTGGGATGATCGCGTAGTATATAGCCAATGATAGCCCGCGTGGGGAAAAAGGTTTGGTTCTCACCGCAGTCGTCGAATGTCGCTTAGTGTAAACAGTGTCCCGCTGTCAGCTGTTGAAACCAAAAGCATGCACCGTTGTTTTTGAAACCGCGTTGATTGACGATCATTCAAGCTATAACAATAATCTTGCAGTCGTCCTGATCAGTGTTAAATTCTTCAGTCATCACAGATCTGAATTAATTTACACTTTTCAATCAAATTTCATTTCAAAATCAAGCGAATTTTGAGATCGTTATCGCACTACGGTCGTAAACGGCGAGTTCAAGGACATCAAGCTGACCGATTATAAGGGAAAATTTCTCGTATTTTTTGTCGCATAGCTCGATCCCGGCAGGCTTTAATAATCATTTATTCCATCTTGAAAAGGAATATTTGATTTTTTTGCTACGTATACGGACGGCGGGACTGCCTCAACTTGTTATTGCCCAATAATTTTCCTTATCTTTATCATCGTGCTCAATTTATTGAAAATAAAAAATTACAAACGAAACCACATCGCAGACTAAATATTTTATGGCGGTCGCGGAGCGGCAGCTGCTGCTGCGTCAACGTTTGAACAAAAATATTGCAACGGAGCCAGAGCGAATTTCAAAAAGTCATTGCGTATATCGTGAGCCCTGCTCATTATTCTCGAGTGTCGTGCAGCAGCCAACGTTCGCAACCGCGAACGGTAAAACTCGGCATTCAATGCGCACGGCGCACGCGCGGTGGGTAAAATTTCTCCCACTCTTTGTTCCAAACCACGTGACCTATTTACATGTTTTTTTTACATACGCGATGATGATCGCGATACGTGTGACGTTCAAAATGTTGCGTGGACGAAACACATTGTGTGGTGAGAAAAAGGTATGAATCGCGTTCGCGTTGTCCTTCTCGATCTCGTCTCATCGTTCGATATTGTTAACTCTGTGGACAATTGGCGAAAGCGGTTAGCGCGGAATCATACATAGAGTGAGCAGAGCAGGCTCTTTGTTTCGTTTGATGAAAATTGTGGTCCCGCGGGGTAAAGATGGCAACTTCGGACAGCGACGATTTCGAGAGCGCTGACGAAGAGCTCGTCGCCGCTGACGAAATAACCTCGAGGAAATGCAGCAATCAGCGCCAATGGCAAAAACCTGCTTCGTCAACGATCGGCTCCGATTCCGATGACGACAACGAGTGCATGCCCGCCAATACGAAAAACTCGGCGACACGGAATTCAGGAAATGTCAGCGTTCAGAGTTCCGGTCAGGATCGGCGAAGATCGCGCCGCCCCACCGAGCCTCACGGAGAAAAGACGAAAGAAACTGAAGAAACTAGAAGAATAAACGTCGAAAAAGCGTCGCAGAACGAAACGAAAAGCTGCGTCGACGCGAGCGAGTGTCTCAGCTTGAAGGAAGAATTGGAGGGAAAGGCGACAGAGAGCACGGCGGCTGGTAATAAGGCGAGCAAAAGAGAGAAGCAGCAGCGTCAGAAGAAAGTCAAGGAAGGAAGCGGCCTGGGAGCAAAGAGATTGGGAAGTAGAATGAGCTCCGGTCCAAAACCACCGCCGCCGGTAGAATTATCCACGCCTCGGGAAATTGTCCAAAAGGGGTTGGCTCGTGGTGAGGAATCTCCGGCTATAGAGGAATGTTGGGAATTTGACGAACAAGAGACGGCCAAGATTCTCAAGGGTCTGAGCAACGTGGAGAGAGTAAAGATGCCGGAGGAGCTGAGATCGGATAAAAAATTCAAAGAAGTTTTCAAGACGGATGGTTGGGAAGGTCTGGACGACGAGACTTTGCTTTCGGAACTGGAAGACGACAGGACGGAGGGAAGAGTTTTGGCAAAAATTGCAGAACCGGAAAGTTCGGCCTGGGGCGGCTGGGGAAGCTGGGGGGTCGGTTCCCTCATAAATTCTGCCTCGGCGGGAGTTTCCACCCTGACCAGCCACATGACGCACGGCTTGACTCTCCTGGACGAAGCCATGGGGGCGCCAGCTCCTCAGGATCTTGCCAAAGATCATGCCGCCGAGACTGCGGGCAGCTGCAACGGTGAAATACTCGAAATTGTAGCATTTTTTTTTCTCCCCCCTATACCTAAACGAGTATACGTCGAATTTTGGTCGTTTTTGTTTTTGTTTTCAAGCTGACAACGACGAGAAGGACGGAGACGAGTGTTGCAGCAGCAACAAGGAGATACAGCCGCAAGTATCGTTCGGATTCAACGACCTGTTGTCGGGAGTATCGTCCATCACGAAACTGGTCGAAACAACGGGAAGCAAAGTGATAAGCGGCGGTTTGGAGACGCTCGAAACGATAGGAAAAAAGACTATGCAAGTTTTGCAAGAAGGTGATCCGGGCTTGAAGAAAAAACGGGCATTCTTCATGAACGAGAGTGACAAACCAATACTGTCGCAGATGTTGCGAGAAGCGAAGGAAAAAGCCGAGGCGGAAGAAAAGACGTTCGAGGAGAAGGAAATGTCGAGAAAAGTTCATTTCGAGAGTCTCTTCGATGATTTTCAGGGGCTCGTGCATCTCGAAGCTTTGGAAATGTTGTCCAAACAGTGCAACATGAAGATACAACAGAGGCTCGTTGTTCTCGATGCGGAAGAACTCACCTCTGTTCAAGAGACCCTCGAAGAGGTCAAAGAACTCTGCGAGCTCGGAGACGAGGAGGAGGAGGACCAAGCGGACGAGAGCCAAGAAAATTTGGAGCAGAGGCTCGAAGCTGCCTGCAAAGATCTTGGCGTTTCCATTACTTATGATAAACTCAACCAAGTGAGTGAAAAATTATTATTTTCACCGCGACGACACTCTCCTTTTGTCCGCCTGCTGCACACGTTCATTATTATCGATTCTTACAGATTTGGGGAGACACGAGGACGTACGTGCTGGATATATCGTCGGAGGAATCGAGCATTACCGAGCGCCAAGTATTCCAAAAAGCGATATCGACCCTCGCACGCTTTACCGCCTTTTCCGTCGAGAGATTCCACAAAACTGCCGAACTTTTATTAATCAAGGAACGTCGGAGCACCGTCAACGAGGCCGATGCCCTCGTACAACTGACGCGAATACTTTCACGGCAAATCGGCATCGCAGCCAATATATTCTCCAATTGGCTCAACGAACGCGTCAAAAAGACTCAACAGCCGGACGAAAAAGTAGACATTACCACTATTTTTCTCGAGGTAACGCGATCCCATTTTCATTCTGAAAACAATTTGGTGAATCACGATGAAAGTTACAGCAACGTACTCGATATTCAACGATTTTATTTTCATAAAAAAACACTAATCAATTCGATGGACTTTTTCAACAGGCCGCCAACGCAAGTTCGTACATCCAAGACGCATTTAGATTATTGATACCGATACTCCAAGTCGGCGCAATCTAACGAATCTTGATTTTAATCAACGATTCTTTAGCCATTTTTTTCTACAAAAATTTCTACCGAACGCGTCAAGGACAATATCCGAGAAACGAGGGTCACGAGATTCGCCTTTATAATTAATAATAAATGAACCCGCAGTATTCGATATGAAAACAATATGTAATTACGATTTTTGTTATTGAATAATACAACAACGATGAGAAAACGTGTAAATTAAAACTACACAATGATGTTTCGTATACGGTGAGGGGCGATCGAACGCGCCATCAGTGTCGTTTTGACGTTGAGAACGATATATCCCAAGTTTACCAAGTTTCAAATAACCTCGCAACTTGTTTGTGCGCTTCGGATCGTTGGATCTCAATGAAATTCCTCTTTTCACGCGTGTGAAATCTCGTGACGAACGAATTTTATTGTTTTCCAACGAGGCGGCAAACTTTAATACCATCGTTTACGTTTTTTTTTTCACGAAGACGTGATTCCTCATGAAAATTCGATATAAAAAATGAACAATGCAATTTAATATTTAGCAGGGCGTTCGCCTGTGTCAGTGTTTCCCTCGTTTATTACCAATCGGTGGTTTTTGAAGCTGAAAACTAGAGTTGGAGTCGCCGGTCGTTAGCGGAGTCGTCAGGTTCATCGGTGGATTAAAATTCAAACCCGACGTTGGAGGTTTTATAGAAGTCCCGATAGTTATGTTGGTCGCCGATGGTACCGGCGTCGAATTTCCCCACGCTGCAAGAAAACAAAAGCGAGACGGATGTAGATCGCGCGACACCAATTTATTTTTATTTTTCCCTTTTTTCCATCGTTTTAATATCGACGATTGAAAGAATGGAAAAATAATGGCAAATTTCGTGCTCCAAGTCGCGCCTAAGCACTGCCGCCTTATAACTCTATCGTGTTACGGAAGTTTTTCAGAATTTATTTGACTGCCAAGTTTTATCCGAGAATGAAAAAATTGATGCTTCAAAGTTCTTTGCACGACAGTAAAATAAATCCTTGAAACATTGAGCCGCAGGATGGAAATAAAAATAAAGCGCTTGATAATAAATAAATGCGGCAAATGCGGAGAGGGAAGAGAAGGTAAAGCAAAAGCAAAAATGCGGTTAATTTGATGGCAAATGTCGGTAATGTACGAGATACAAGTGGGTGAATTTGTTTTCTTTGATTGCGGAATTGTGTGATGAAAAACGGGTAAACGAAATAATCTTATTAGTCACATGGGGATACTTTGTCCATTGGCAATGAAAATGAGTTTCGATTTCCCGCTGCAAGCTCTTGGGATTCTTTAATCGTCTGGACGACACATAACGAAATTGAGTGATGAAATATATTTTTTTTTGTCATTTGTTTTTCAATACCTCTACGATACTGCAATTACTTTTCTCCTGGAAAATCAAAAAAATTCAATCAGATTCAACGGAAACAAATATAATCGCACAATTCCGCACAGAGCAAACGCGTAACAAATAATTTACTCGCCGCTTATAGAGCAACAATAATAACAACAATAATAATAATAATCCGTACTCGAATCGAGTGAAATATACGAGTTATTATGTTAGTGTTCTCTACCTCAATTTAGATCCACGCAAGACCTGAGCGTAGGACACTTTTATGGAACAAGGCATACTGTGTGACATAATATTGATACACGTAAATAGAGTTACCAAAGTATTTGTCGACGAGTGGCTCGGTTAATTCTCTTCACTCTTCGTTGTAACTTTTTCATTTTTTTCGTAATGGGACCAAAAAGAAGGAGAATAAGATGATTGAATGCGTATTTACCTAGTGGATTGGTGGGTGTACCGTAACTCGGTGGTCGACCGGTGCTCATGACGGACGACGAGAGAAAACTTTTGTTGCCTGTGAAAAAACGAAATCGATGTATTTTAGTTGGTTTAGTTTAGTTTGTCGCAGCCTGCCGTTAATCGCCTGTTGTTGTACCTGGGCCAAAGGGCGTCGGTCCGCTCGTGATTCTACCGATGCTCGTTCGTGAATTTTTCTCATTGTATTTGCCGACTTCCTCGAAAACGTTGCCGCTGTCTTTCAGAACGTATTTTCGAAAATTCAAATACTGTTCTTTCTGTTGTTGGACTTTGGCGTGAACACCTTGTAGCCTACCGGCTACGGCGATCAGCGATTCGTGAATTTTGCTCATCGCCGCTGTTAATTCTGCGAGTCAATCGAAATATCGCGGTTAAATTTAGTTTTATACGAAAATGGCGGCGGAAACGGAGACGAAACGCTATACCTTGCGGGGTGAGGGCTCTGGGAGTCATCATCGTTTGTATATGCTTTTCCGTAGCTTCGATTTGTGATCTAAAAACCATTATTTCTTGCTCAAACGATTCGGCGAGTTCCATGAAAAATTGAAGCGGAGCGTTGTTCTCGTATTGGAGCCCGGGCGGTGTGTCGTGAGTTCTTTGAGCTATTTCGGCGTTTTGTAAGGCTTTCGCGGTGTCCTGCTTCAATTTATCGGCGAGAGAACGGTCGCGTTGAACGGATCCGGCGAGAGAGGTCAACATTTCCATGAGCGATGCAGTGTCCTCGGCGCAACGATTCAACGGTCGGGACGAACCTCTCGCTATATCGGAACTGAAGCTTTTTTGCGTTTTCACGAAATCCCTGAAATTTCCCACATCTATATATTTCAATACTTATACTTTTACAATACTTTTTTTCATATGCAATTACTTGAAACTGTCGATCGTCTGGGTGAGCTCGTTGGGAATGAGATTTTCTTTTGCCACGGTTGGACTGTTGCTCCCGTGAGAAAGGCCTTTGTTGCTGACCGAAACGTCCAAGCCTCCGAGGCCCTTGTTTGTATTATTAGGGGCGGCGACGGGTGCCACCGTCGTAGTTGGTTTAGCTCCGAACAAACCGCCCGTTCCGCTTCCAAACAGCGATTCTGTAACCCATCGTGCCCATCATTTTCATTGCCTCCCTGTAGATATGCGCAAAAACAATATTCCATAGGGAAAATGCGAAAAACTAACGCGTCGTCGTTGCGGTTGCTCCGAAGTTCAAACCCCCGCCGGCCGGAGTACTCGCGGCTGCGCCGAATGTAGAACCGGCGGCGGTCGACGCGGACGAAGCCGCAGGCGTTCCAAAAAGACCGCCCGAAGCTGTTGTGGCGGTTGTCGATCCCAGCATCAAATTGGAGGTTTGACCGGGAGTGGCGGTGGTCGGCGTTCCGACAAAACTGAAATTGAGCGAGGGCGTCGCAGTTGCCGCTGCAGCAGGCGTACCGAATGTGAGACTACCGCTCGCGGTAGCCGCTGCTGGTGTGCCGAACGACGTACCTCCGAGACCTCCGAGACTCGACGTTGCCGCTGCTGGCCTTGAAAATGACATTTTTTGAGGGAGAGCACAAACCAATTTCCGGCGAATAGATTCAACGATTGCATTCGATTTACGCAGCCGGTAGGTGCTCATTATGGCGATAAATTAATGCGTTTATCGGTAAATGATGTTTCGTAAATGCGAATTTGAGGCTAGGTCGACATAACCTAACAATCACTTACTTGGGTGTACCGAAGCTGAAGCTCGTATTGGCGGTAGTCGTCGGGGCGGCGGGAGCTCCGAAAGTAAACTTGGACATTTTTTATTTTGCGAAAGAAAACTCAACTCTTGTTTTTTTAAACAAGCAACGAACGCTATTTGTATTTTAAAACATTGCGAGCGAGGGGGCAAGATCCGTGGACTTTAGCGTTTTTTGAGTTTTTGCGGTTAGTTCTCGCCAATTGGCGCTGCCTTTTCATGAGCCCTCGGCGAATGACTGACCTCCGAACCAGCCCGAACGCACCGAACCCTCCCACTTCTGATGCATCTGCGCACTTGCCAGTGCTTGCCAGTAAGTGCGGAATGCGGCTATAACCTATAACCTTGATGATCCGCCCGGTTGTTTATCGGATAATAATATCGCGGCTGTCATCGGTTTTCAGGCTGAAGCTCTTTCTTTGAGGCTCGAGCAGCAGCAACAGGTAATAATTTGTCTGCACGAACGCGCCAATATTGTCCATTTACAACAAGTTGTTTCTCGTGTGCGCACACAGGCCCAAAGATGAGGCGAAAAGCAGGAGTGGGAGCGATTCACAAGCAAAAATTGGAGCAGGAAAAATACAAGGACAAAGGGACGGAGATCCAAGAATCGCAATTTGAGCAAATGTCGAAACACATGGAAACGTTTAGAACTAATTTGGAAGAATTTGCGAGCAAACACAAGAACGAGATCAAGAAAAATGCTCAATTTCGTCGTCAATTTACGGAAATGTGCGCGTCGATAGGAGTAGATCCTCTGGCTTCGGGAAAGGGTTTCTGGTCGGTGTTGGGAATAGGAGAATTTTATTACGAGCTCGCCGTCCAAATAGTGGAAGTTTGCTTGGCCAGCAATTACAAAACCGGCGGTTTGATATCGCTGGACGAATTGCGTCTGCGCTTGATTCAAGCGCGAGGCAAAAGGAAAGAGCACCAAGAAATAACCAACGAAGATTTACTGGCGGCTGCCAAAAAATTACGCATTTTTGGAAATGGTTTTGCAGTGGTGCCCATCGGCCGAGGTAAATACTTGGTCCAATCGGTGCCTGGGGAACTGAGCATGGATCATACTGCAGTTTTGCAACAGGCCAGTCTGTCCGGCGAAGCTCGAGCCTCTGTGTCGTTGCTGGAAGAAAAGTTACACTGGGAGAGAGACAGAGCTCAAAAATCGTTGGAATACATGGTCAAAATGGGTTTGGCCTGGCTGGACGATCAAGGAGAGAACGAAACCCTCTATTGGTTTCCCAGCTTATTTACCGCTTGCATAGACTCCAGCTCTTGAAATATCGCGCGCCGAGGTTCGTTTTTTTTTGTAAAAACATTTTATTTTTATCGTTTCATCATGAAATATGGTTGACAACGGTGAAAAACATTGTACAATATTTACAGCCGCTGGGATTTTTGTAAGACGACTCTGTCACCGCATTCCGTCCCCCTGATTAAAACTGTACGGGAAAAAATACAACGTTAGCGGAATGTTGAAAAAGAAAAAAAGCACGAATGTTTGACGAATTAAAAGGGTGTTTACGAACCGGGTAGAGACTTGTAGTCTACAAGCGCCCAGCTGCTGTCTACACACGAGTAATTCTTTGTTCAATGCCTCGTTCTCCTTTCGCATTATGCTCATTTCTTCGCGAAATTCTTTTGTTCGCGTTTTGAACTTTGCAGTGAGCGCGTTCGCTTCGTCCTTCCATCTGGAAATGAATACACGAATAAATATGAAGAAATGAAAATGAGAGATTACGTTCGTACGCGAGAGTTTGTACGCGTATCTTACCGTCGACACAGTTTTTGATGAGTCTCCACGTGTTGAGTCAACTCTCTCGTCCTTTGATCGAATTTATCCTGCAACGTTTTCAGCCTCGCAACTAATTCTTGGTTGATTTTCGACTCGATTCCGTTCGGATCTCTGTTGGGCAAGTTTAATATTCACATTATTCATCTCTTTTCAATGGAATAAATAAAAATCAAGGAGGGAATAACGAAACTCACGGGTTCGATTTTTCCAACAAGTCGCGTTGCAAGTTTTCGATCTGTTTCATGAGATTAGCGGCGCGAGACTTTGATTTTTCGAGCTCATCGTGGACAGTTTGCAAATTATCCTGGAGCTCGCGGATTCGAGTCTCTTGCGAACGTCGCTCCATGTCTTTTCTAGCAATTTCACGCTCGTGATCACGTCGTAAATTTCTCATTTCGGTAGCAAGATTTTCTTTCTCGTCGAGGGTCCTGGCCAATCGTCTCTCCAGAATGGAATAACGTTCGATGAGTTCGTTGGTTCGGTCATCGGCATCTCTGATACGTTCGTCAAATTCTTTCTGACCGTACAATTGCGATCGTCTCAAACGATCGCTCGACGCAGCCAGCCGCGCCTCCATCTCCTCCATCTTTTCCTCATATTTTCGTCTACAATTATCTTCGAAGCTCTCCATTTTCGATCGGACTTGCTTCAATTTTTCCTCCAACTCGACGACGTTCGCGCTCGATCTTTGCAACAAACTGCCCGTACCGTGACGGAATTTTTCCAATTCTTCCTCCAAAAGCTTGTTCTCTCGCTCCAATCTATCCAGTAGCGTTATTTTTTCGCGCAATTCAACCTTCAGCTCTTTCATTTCTATCGCAGACTTTTTGCTTCCTCTCTCGAACGATTCTCGCGCGGCTACGAGCTCGCGATCGAGCCTCGACGTATACTCGTCGATGATGCCGTTCAGACGCATCTCCATTTTGGCTCTTTCCACGCGAGCGCGGGATTCCGCCTCGACCGCCGCATCTTTCTCCTTTATCGCACTTTCCGCTATTTCCAGAACTTGCTCGACTTTTCTCTTGGCTTCTTCGCTCCTGAGTATCGCGGCGTTGGCATACCTTCGAGTCTCTTGCAATTTTTCGTGCAATTCCAAATTGTCCTCGCGAGCTCTGTCCAATTCGACCCGAGCCGAATCGGCCTCGCATTTCAAAGATTCTATCAGTAGACGATCCGACTCGCGTCGTTCGCCAGCTTCCTTCTCCTGCAATAACAATTTTTTCTCCAGCTCTATTTTGTCAGCCGTCAGAGTCTCCACTTTTTCCTTATTCTCGTCCAAAACTGCCTGATTCTTGGTAAAATATTCTTTTGCTTTCCAAAGTTTCGACTCGAGCGATTTTATGACTTGCGTATACATTTCCTTCATTTGCTCCACCCGCTCGTCGCAAAACTTGATTCCTCGCTCGTCCTGCAAGCACAATCTCAATTCCTGCTCCAAGGCTTTGATCATTTGCAGGCTCAATTGCCACATGTGGTAAATCGTGTCCTTTTCCATTTCCAATACCGATATTCGCTTTTCAAGGTTATCCATGCCCTCTCTACCATTTTCATTGACCATCAATTTTTCTTCGTTGGCACGGCTGAACGATTCTCTGGCTATTACCGACGCGTCTTTCGTCTCCCTCATCAGCCTTTCCAATTCGTTTCTACAACGCGCTTGTTCGCCCTTCGAACCAAACGAACATATATAATGAATACCGGCCGCGGCCTTGAAAAATATCTTTATCGAAATGTTATAAAATACAATAAATACCCTGCATTCGGCCAAATCGCGGCGCAGCTCGTCCGTCATGGCAATGAACTCGTGGTAGACTTCCTTGTCACCGCTGATTGTTGGAAAATACCATTTTACAAGTCGATTTTACAAGAAAAATACGCGAGAGGCGTCGCATATAACCTCAAAAACTTACCACTCGGTGTTGGCAGGATCGAGCTCCGTTCCAAACATATCGAATAGAGGTCGGAAAAAACAATAATCCAAATGAACGAGATTCAATTTGTATATCAATATCGGATAAACATTCTCGCGCGTCGCCGAGAGCGCGTTGCAACCGCGCGAACGAGAAGCCGAAAATTTAACACACGCGCAACGAAAAAGTGTAAACAACGAATGGCCACGAGGAGAGAGCGTCACGCGTCAACAGTCGGCGTCAGTGTGCTGCATCGGTGCATCGGCGCGTCGCGCGTCACAAGCAGCGTGGTCTGCTCGCAAGGGTGCCAACTTTATTTAGTCCGAGTCTGACAGCAGTTTCCGCTTTTATCGACGCACCTTTCGATTATTCAATTATCGATTATGAATTCAAATTTTTGTCCAAAAAATATTTGGGAAAGGGTGGAATGAAATATTTCGATCCGTATAGGAATAAAATTATTGTATTTTCATTTCTCATTGTGTATTAGGAACAATCTTATTTCAACAATATTCTATATGATAAATAATGTTTCTCGCAAAATGGCGCTAACGCTTTTTTATTTCATGGCATGAAAAAATATTATTAGATATATTCGTTGAAACATAACATGCGGCGGCGGCGGCACGCGATAAAGCTGCTATTGCTATACTATTGTCCGCATCTTCTATTGATGGGATATTTTTTGAGCAAACGTCGCGTCGAATTGTAATAAATGCGAGCGTTTCGCCTCTCTTCGAGGCTCGTTGGAGCAAAACTAGTTTCGTTTCTCATCTCAATTCTCGATGCAGCGGGCTTGTACTTGATGCCGGGTGTGTGCACCAGGAACGCACCGTCCAATACGATCAGACGATAATTCAGTAAACACATTTCCAGCATCTGCGCGCAAATATCATTCATAAATAATAATGATAATAATGGTAAATGAGGAAAATGCATTTCACCTGTGCCATTTTGTCTTGACGTCCTTCCCAGGACATGTCCTCGTTGTAGAGGGGATCGTCTTTGGTCCCGATAAATACGGGTTCCCATCGATGATAGGGATACTCGCGTCTGGTAACGATCAACGGTCGGACGCGACCGGGATCGGGTCGCAGCATCCATCTCGTTAAACCGGGAAATCGTTGACAGTGAATGCAAACGAAACGATGAAAATAAGAGGCAAGTCCATTTTGGACTGCCGCGACGAGTTCCCTCTTGGTTTTCGGTGGTCTCTCGTGCCTGTCGATCTCAAATATCGGCAGGACGAAAACAACGTCGGTCCGGGGCACGCGTCCGTCGATCATCTCGAGAAATCCCGAAGCGAGTCTTTCGCTCGGTAACAATTCGATATCCGAGACAAGGACTCTTCGTACAGGTGACAAATTTCTCGCTACGTTTCTCGCCACGTTTATCGGATATCTCATGCCGCTTTTTTTTCTCTCGGTATCGGATTCAGCCACCATCAGCAAATCAGAGGCGGTGCAATCGCCCGCCGCCTCGAATGCTAGTCCGCTGCTGCTCCTCGGGGCTACCGGAGGATGTGCGGCCGGAAATACCAAATGTACCGTCACCTGTTTTCAGTTCGAAACAACATTGAAGCACAAAAATATAGCAAGATCGAGATGAGGTAGTGGCTAACGTGCCCGGCTCGCACCCAGCTAGCCCGGGTTCGATTCCCGCCGATGCACCGCGATAAATATTTTTAATCGTATTTTCTTTGTTTCGGGACTAGAAAAGTATATATATATGATCGATGAATAGAATAAGGCAAGGTGGGATGAAGCACCTTGGCCATTTGAGGTTCGCATCGGCAGGCACGATCGAGAAGAGCGACGGCGAGTCCGGCATCGCGACCCGGAGCGAAAACGGCGAGGCTCAAAGGGCCTTCCCATCGCGTGACGAGTTCAACCACGTGATAAACTTGGTCGGCGGTAGCGTGAGTGCAGAGAGCTAAATTTGGTAATTCTCGGCCGGCGGTATGACCGCCCCGAATAACATAGGGCAAGACTCTGTAAGCTCCGTCTCGATAATTTGCGGCTTGGGGGCTGGCGGTCAGCTTTTCCGGCGGATATTCGAGACTAATAGGTAATCCGTAATACCATTTGCAATAGGAATGATTGGCGGCTCGTCGAGCGGCCATATAAGAGCCCGGTGCGTACGCACGCGGCGGCGCGCCTCCGACTCGACCATTCTCGCTTTCCATGCCGTTCTGCTCATAACCCCCGCCGCCGGAAGTCGCGACGCGACCACCTACTAACCAACCCCTGTCGCCCGCGGCTCTCAACAATTTCCTCCCGAGCAACAAAAATATCACAACAATCGCGAGAACCGAGAGCCTGCGTAAATGACTACGCATCATCCGGTTACTCGCCGCCTCGACATTTATCCACGACCGCGTAACGCGACTCGTCGTCCACTGCTCATCGCGCGGATTTTTCCGCGACGCTTTGCGGCTCGATCCACGCGCTGGCGCGAAAGTCCATCGCGGCACCAGCACACCAGGGACGGAAACTTGATTCTCGGCTCCCCCGCCGTGCTACCGCATATAGCGAATGCCAAAGTGCAAATTAATTTGCGCAAATTAATCCAACTCGTTAGAGGGATCATCTCGAGAGAAGAAGAATAAAAAAAAACAAGGCGCGCGCATTTCTGACGCATTCTTGTCAAACCGTTTGAAAGTTTTACGTCCATCTCAGCTGCTTGACGCGACACATAAATTATGCGGTGCGATGCACAAATCGATCAGCCCACGAATTGTTCTTTTGCTTGCGGGAGCGCGGGATCGGACGTCGTACGTCGTTTTTTAATGGAAAATCACAAGTTGCTTTCGTGAACAGGCAGCGAGAAGCGACCAATTAAGCGGCTGCTCGTCAATCGATCACAGCGCGGGCGCGCGCGCCTTCCTCATCATGATCATGACTCTCTTCTGCTGCTTGGACGATATATAGGCGCGTGCGGCGGTGCAACGACCCTTGTTACATTTCATGCCCTATAGCTGCTCATCTCCGCCCGCTGTCAAACTTTCGCGTACCATCTGATTGCGAATTTTACCTACAGCACGAGTCGATCCACTCGCCGCGCGCTTACATCTTGCCGATATATCTTTGATGAAAAAAATTATCGACGCGTCCTTTTGTTTGAGAAATATGCATGTGCGGAGAATAGAAATAATTGTTTGATCCGACAAACGAGCGGAAGCTCCCTATTTGTCGATAATTTATTATTAAAACTAACGACCGGAGGGATTAACTTTCTTTTATTCTGATTATTTATGACTCGAGCTTCGCGCGCGACGGTCACAAGTCGGCCGCGGCGCACAATAATTCAACCCGCCAAAGTTTATGCTTTTTTTTTATCGCATCTGCTGCTCCGTCACGACACGTCGAGTGCATGCACACTTTGCGCCATTGATTCATTTTTTTTCCCACGCGAATGTAAAAATTTAAATTTCAAAGGTAAAAAAAAAAAGCTCTGCCAATCAAAAATACTCGGCGGTCGCGCGTTGATTTATTCGAGGAAAGTGCGAAATGTGCGAACGCGTCTCGTCATTGATTGCAACCGCGCGCGCGGGGCTGCTAATATTAGAGCCACTACATTCTCGCCTGCCGCCAACCCCCGCCCCCCTCTCCTATATATACTTTATACCGGGGGCGCGCGCGGGGTATAAGCGTGTACTCGCGAGGGGGCCGGTTCGCCGATCGCGAAAGAGGTTTCACAATCGCGCTCGCGCGGCGATGCAGTCGCCGAAACTCGGCCGCCTCCGACCTTTCGCCTCGTCTCAATCGCTCGCGGCCAAAATCTTACGCAGCACGTGGCGGAATCGATTCTCTTTTAATATACAAAACAAAGTCGCATACAATCGGCACCGCGCGCGCGATTCCATCATTTTTTGGCGCCCCATCAAATTATTTTCCTTCTCATTCCCCCGCCTTTTCCAAAAGTATATTATTAAACTTGAACTTTTGTTATAAACCACCGTTTCGGCTCGTGTAGTTGACTCGCAATTTTGGCATAAAGAACGCGGCCATCCGATTCTCTGCTCCGTGTGTGCGCCGCGATTAAGAAAAGATTTTATTCAAAGTGCAGAAAACCGCGCGCGGTCCTCGCGGCTAATTATACGTGCGAAATGATGAAAGAGTGACTGTGTCTGCTTTTTCCGCGGCACAAATTGGATAATTATTCGATCAAACACTTGTAAAGAACCGACAAACTTTGACGTACATAAGAGTGTATAATTATTATAATGACGAAAAGTGTGATATAATATGAAAATGTGGAAAAACTGAGTGTGCATATGGGCCGGAAAACATTGTCGTTCGAATTATAATGAAAAATTACACACCGCCGCGCGCGTTCAATTTATTCTGGCACATACTCGCGCGACGACACGTTTAATAATAAACTCGAGTGTCTTGTGCTTGGCCTTTTTTTCTCAGTTTTTTTTTCAAACTTGTCTATTGCATATACGCGCGAGGCCGAAATCTTTGCAAAGCGCAAGGTGCTCTTGTCTACATATGTATTATTCCGTGTCTTTAGCGGACGTCAATTATAGATGAAACGACGATTGCTGTTGGGCCGCGCGCGGAAATCACCACCCGCGCGAGTTGTTGGTGCGATCGTTCGTCTACTTTTTAATACACATTGAGGGAACGCGACGTTGCGATAAAATACAATTTCAATGTCGACGCGGGGCTCGCGATGACGAATCACCATTTACCAAAAAGTCCATCGATGTACGTCGCGACAACTAAATTTTGGGAACACGGTGGGAAATAAATATTTTTGACAATATTTTCCACTTCCATCGGAACTGTCAGCAAAATTCACGATTAGATTGACACAAATTTACTTTTCAAAGAGACTTTTGTCTAGTCAAACATATTCGCGACGACAAAATATCGATCTTTTTCAACAAAATTTTCTTTTCAGTGCGAGCTCCGGTGGGAAATTGGATTTTTACGGAGAAAACTTTTTCAAAACTCGAGTTGACTCGTCCTTGAAAACGTTTATCGAACGCGTCCCGGAGTGCTTTCAGTTGAAAAATAAATTCATACAGGCGCGAAACTTATTTGAGCGGAACGATCGACGCGTGCACTTTATTTTTCAAGCGCTCGCATTTACCCCCCTTTTGTTCATTTTTGCACGCCTCTTTTTATAATTACCCAACAGTCGCTTTATAGACAAGAGTCGTTCAGGCGCATCGAGTTTGTTCAAGCGCGCGTGATGTCAATTTTTTCTTCTCCGCATCGATTCGAATAAACAAAACAAAATCAAGATGTTTCGCGGTCGAAAAGTTGATTTTTTTGCCTTTTCTTTCCAGCAGTTTGGAGTAAACGGAATCGAGGCTAAAAATATACAAGTTGAAGAATATAAATCTATCGGGGGGAGCGGTAGCAGAAGCAGAAGAGACGAGCGGCGTGTTTGTTGACTATATAGCGGCAGGGAGAAGCGGCGGCGGCGGCGGCGGCGGCGGCGTCGAGGTCGCATGGATGTGCCGGTATTCCCGGCGCCCCCGACGCTCGACGGGGCTGAGACGAGCCTCAGAAAGGTCTCGGACGTCGGAGCAACAACGACCGCGAGCAGAACGGCGGAATTTGATCGGAGCGTCGGCCGTCATGCCTCGTTACCTGGCAAAATTATACGTACCAATCAGCAACGGCGACGCTCGCATCGCCTCGGCCGTTTCGTCAACTCGATACATCCAAAAATAACGAGAGAAACCGGTAAAACGCGTGCCAGAATTACCGAGCTCAGAGTCAAAATGACCGAACGCCGCGAGGACGACGAAGACGATGCCGACGTCGTTTGTGCCTCCGGTAAATCTCGCGCAATCGTTTTATATACATTATATTTCTAAGAAAACCATTTTTTTTCTTTCTTATCGCATAAAACTCATCGCCGCGTTGCAGAGATTTTTGTGCGAAATTATTGTTGTCACGATGCAGCGATTTACGAGACAGGAAACGAATAACGTATATATATAGAACGCGCGGAAAAGTAAGAAAAAAAAGCTGTTGCCGCCGGCGTGTTCTCGCTTTCGAACTCGATACCGGAAATTTTCGCATTGTCTCTCAAGGTGGAAAAATCAGTGTGGCGCGCGTTGCAATAAATCGCTCGATTATACGACGGGGCTAATTCGCATTACATGCAATAATTTTCATTTCGATTGGAAAAATTTAGTTACTCCGGAGTCGGTCGAGTCGAGAACGATATCGGAGGATTTGTCGATGGGTGTGAATAAGGAAGAAATAATAATGGAAGAAGAAACGAGACCGACGAGAACGACCGGAATTCAAACGGAACGGGACGCCGGACCGTACAGACTAAAAGTTTTGCCCTCGCTCAGAGATTTCGTGACGACGGAGGATGAGAGCGGCAATTCCAACGATTCGGACGGCAAGAAATCTTCCCGCATCTGTTGGCATCTCAGATTTTTGGGCAGACTCTCTCTCTGTCAATTCGGTATTTACGCTGCCTTTCAACCTTTCGTTTCAAGTTAATTCCAAAAGTAATGTAATTGATAATTGATAATTGTGGCACTCAGGTTTGGCATGGCTGTTGATTTTTTGGACAATGACGGGAGCGGCTTCTTTCTACGCGACCGAGGGTCCGAGGGAGCGTCAACAGGTTGTCGAACTAAAGGACATGCAGCGAGATTTGGCGGTCGGTCTGGCGACGGAGCTTCGTCAGTTGAGAGCCGAGGAAGAAGAGATGGAGCCGCTTTGGAGCAACAAGGTTCGTCAGTACGTGGTTAAACACGAGAAACTGTTGTTGGCTGCGGTTAGCTCGGGATACGGCGAAGGAGGCGACGGCGGACAACTGTGGACTTTTCCCGGATGTATACTTTTTTCGATATCTCTCATCACGACACTCGGTGAGACAAGAGGCGGCAAAGAAAGAAAAAAAAAACCTTTAATGTGATTTTGCACGACGCGCCGTTCTTATATTTTGTTTGCCCCGCCGGCATGGACCGCGCGGCAAGGTTTCGGAGCCCCCGTACCGCGAACGACGCCCGGCAGAACGGTCGCGGTTGTTTTCGCGGCAATCGGTATTCCGGCACATTTCCTACTTATTCTCAACCTCGGCCTGCTTCTCGCGATGCGATTGCAGAGATACGCCATTAGAAAAAAGTACAAGCTGCGCGAGGACGAGATGGAAACGTCGGAGCCGGTACCCAAGTGGGTCAAGCTCGTTCCGTTCTGTTGCATCGGTCAGTCCGAGCTCCTCATCCATACAAACCCGAGAGCAACAAAAACTATTGAGCGTTTTTCACCATTGACTAAAAATGATTATTTTCCAGGCGGATACTATTTGATGGGAATCGCCTGCTTCGGTGTAGCGAGATCGAGGCCGTTCGCGGCGAGTCTCTTGTTTCCTTTGGATTTTACGGCAGCCGGCGGTTTGGCAACGACTTCCGGTCCCGTGAGAATTATGTACGGCGTTTATCTCGAGGGAGCGGTTACGATTGCCGCTGTTGCAGTTGCCGTTCTTCGCGTCTCCGCGACCCAGAGCTTGACCAATATCGGCCTCAAGTATGGCCTACTGACCGGCGCTTAAGGACAAATGCGCGACCTCAACGGCCGCCTCCAACGACGATCGATACTCGCTGTGTTGCCGAGACCAACTCGTCGCACGCGCGTACACCCACAAACAAAGCTGCTCGAAAGCTGCTCGCGGACTCGTACTTTCCGAGAATTCATCCTGTGCGCGCTTCCATCGATCAATTGTCTCGAGTTTGCACTCGCTCCGAGCTGTGATGAACGCAGCTGAGCCAGAGCATAACGCACCTCCCAAATAAACTCTCCCCCCCCCCCCCTCGCTCTCTCCGTAGGCCCTGACGAGGGCCGCTGGAAGAATAAAAAATGATACTTTGTATAGCAAAAACGTTAATAAAACTCGGATAAAGTCAATGATGGGTCGGGTGTGAAAAATATTGATTGGAGGAAAAGAGGCCGGAAGCAATGAGGCGAAAAAAATATAATCGAGACGCGTGGCGCAACCGACCAACTATAATTGAAACGAATTGTATCGATTCGCCTGTTGTAGTACTAGCCTAGACCTTTATTCTACTCCATTATTCACGCGGGAATCGAGTCAAGCAGCGCTAAAAAGACACGGAGGTGTCCAAGCAACGATGATAAATGGCATTGACAATGGAAAACGATTTTTACTAATGGAACTGTCAATTATGATTATGACAAACATTGCCAGACTCGCTACGCCATTTATTTTTTCAACATTTTCTATAATCGTCATCATCGATCGCGTCTCCTTTCTATTAAAAAAAGTTCTGCATGCCGCGCCGAGACGCATTTTTGCAATCAATTTGTTCGGGGCATTTTTCGACGGGTCTTGTCGCAATCGTCCTTGCCCTCGGTCTCTTCTTCTCCTTCTTCGCCTTGCGCCTTTTGCCGACTTTTGCTGAAATTGGAAGCGCCACCGGACGACTGCGGTTTGTCCTCGGGACTTTGTATCGTCTCCTCTTGCGACGCGGGTGTCGAAATTCCTATCGCTTCGCGTATCGATTTCAATAATTCCTCGGCTCCGTCGTAACATTGTTTCGTGCCTGAAATTCGTAGAAAAAAAAAAAAGAAATGAAACAATCTCGTACGTTGCCGGTGGCATTCGTTGGAAAATTCACGACGGTCCAAGTTCGGTTTTCCCCCCGTTAAAGGCGACGATAGACTCACCTAAAATTTGTAATTTATCCAAAAATAGCCCTCTTGATTTTATTGAGCAGACCGTCATTTTGTTCTACTTGCTCGCCCTGTACCTCTTGTTTCGCTTGAGTTTCATCTGGGGAACCACCTGGAAGAAGCAATATACGGTTTTCACTTGAAAAACAGGAAATAGCTAAATTTAAAATTTCCTTTGGAAAAAGACAGAAACAAGAAACATTACCACCCAACAACAAGTTGCTGACGAATTGGGGCGGCGAGTTTTAAGAAAACCGCAGTTGCTTTCTCACAGGTTTTATTGGGATCATTTGGAAGGAGGGATACACGGATGGTAAGAGCAAATGAAAACTCAAGCGACGCTCGAATGCACACCGAGAAATGTGTAAAAACAGCGTCAATTCGGATTCTTCTTATCGCATTTTTTCACATTTCTCCCGATATATGACAAAGTGTTTTCTTGACAATCGAGTTTGGAGGATAAACGAATAAATAACGGTATTGATCGGTCGGGGAATCGTTTTCGTATTTGGTATTTCTTCAGGTGGCATTTTCCTTACCGTCCTTCTTCATCGTTATTCCGTATATACTTCCGGGTGTGTCTTTTTCGAGCTCGGCGTAGGCTTGTATCAGTGCTTTCTGTTTAGCCGTAAGCATCGTCGGTGCAACGATTTTCAGATTTACATAATGATCCCCGTGACCAAGACCGTTTACTTTTTTCATTCCTTTGCCGGTCAATCGAATTTTCGTATGGGACGATGTTCCGGGACGTATTTGTATCGTTTGATCCTCGTATACTCCTTGAACCCTTATCGTACCACCGAGAATAGCTTGAGCGACCGAGATATCGGCATCGGTGTGTACGTCGGGACCGTCGCGTCGGAAATACCGCGATTTCTCCACTCGGAATGTTACGAAAACCTCCTTATTCCCGACTGCCATACGAATCGTTTGTCCATCCTCCACTCCGGCCGGTACCGGTACAATTACTTTTTTCCGCTGAACCTGTCGACCCCATTAAAATCGTTAAAAAAACGTTTTTTTTTTTTTCAACGGCGAATTAATTGAAAAAGCCAAAACGCACCGATTGGCCCTTGCCCTCGCACTCTATACACGGATACTTGATGTAGACTCTCGAACCGTGACAATATCTACACGTCGATCTCATGACAAACGGTCCCGTGCTAATCGTTTCCATGCCCGTGCCGTTGCACTGTTTACATTTAATCGGTTTGGTGCCGATCTCGCATCTCGAACCGTCGCATTTGGTGCAAGTGTCGACCACGTTGAGCAACACCTCTTTGTTAACGCCCCGCGCAGCTTGTGCAAAAGTCAGGTTCATAACGATCTGAAAAAAGGGATCGTCGCGCGTTAATTATCTCGATGAGTTGAGATGAAAAATTGAAAAAAAAAAACGAGCGGAATTGGTCGCACCTCTTGCGCGGCTCCAAAGCCAAACTTGGAATCTGCAAAATCGTCTTGAAAATCGGAAAAATTGGCGCTTTTGAAGCCCGCGTCACCAAATATTTTTCTAAACAAATCTTCGGGATTTATGGTTGACTGAAAGTTCCAATTGTGATCTCTGGTCGATTGTCCGCCGGCCTGATGAGCTCCTTGGCCCATGCCCATTTGCTCCGAGGTGGAACCCCACGTGTCGTATTCTTTTCTCTTTGTATCGTCGCTCAGTACCTCGTAAGCCTCGGAAACTTCTTGAAACTTTTTACCCGCGTCCGGCTCAGTTTTGTTGGTATCCGGATGATATTTCTTTGCCAGCTGATAATAAGCCTTTTTTATGTCTTTGGTCGAAGCATTTTTAGATACTCCAAGAATGTCGTAATAATTTTTTTTGTTCATCGCCCCGGATCTGTGAAACTCGCGTCGGGGTTGCACCATGTTTTCCATAGTATCTGAAAGATGGGAAGAAAAAAAAAATCGATTGTCCATTTGTTTTGTTCGATGCTCCTTTTGTACGTATTTTTATAGGTTAGGAAGAATCAACGATGGCGAAATAGTTTAATAAGAGTGTGCGGCGAATGTTGGGTGTGACGAAAGTCAAGGGCAAAGTTGTCGAAATGTTGGAGAATAGCCAGCGTCGCATGACAATACGTTTAAACAACGTTGGAGCAAGTTTGTCGAAAAGACTTTGGGAAATGTGATGTAATAGGGAATAAATGACACGGGGGCTGTTCGAAAGGTACGTACATTTTTGGCTGCTTCTCCGAATCCAGGCCGCGACACCCATCGCCGAGGAGGTACCAAATTGACGCTGACATCCTGTGCATTTTTGCAACAAATGGCACTGTAATTTGTTCGGGTTTGTGTTACTTATAATACGAATGCCGCCCGGTCGTAAAATCGCTGCGAGCCCCTTGCTGGTCGCCATGTTGTATGAGACAACGCATGGCCGCCGCATGACCCTTCCTCCTCCCACCGGGTTGCGACGACCACGCGGTATCGGCCCATGCCCCTTCAACTTTTCGCATTCTTATATATTTCTTATTATTCGCTACTTAATTATTGACGCGATTCGCTACTTGTCGGCGTAGCAAAGTTTTAATAAAGTAATTCGCACGCCGGCTATGTAGCCGCGCGAAATTTCTAGTACATTCCGCGTATCAACGGTCGCTAAAGCAGAAACTGCGTGTTATTATTTATTTGACGTTGGCAACGCCGTTTGGCACAGTTTTTGAGATATGAAATATACTGCAATGAAATAAAAAATAGCATTGGACGACGAATGGATTAGTTTCGCTCAAAATGTTCTTTTTTTCACTCTACTAATTTCCCATAAAAAAAAGTTCTCTGTTCCCGTTATATATATGCGGTATATATATTTGGCGTCCAGAAAGGTCCGATGATTTCTCCCGTAATCCGCTGCCGTGTCAGCCGTGTGTGTGGCAAGGGGGCGGGCATAGCAGAGGCAAGGTCGAAGGACTTTCGGTCTCGGGTTCGGGACGACTTTCAGCGACCCAAACAACTCGCTCGCATCTCGGAATCCTGCTGCCATTTTTTCATCCGCGTGAAAATCCCTTTCGGAGCTTTCGGATTAGGAGCGATTGATTGCCGGGCGACGACGTTGCGACGCCGCTGCGTGTCTACGATCCTCGAGCCTTTTGCGAATAGAAAAAAAGGAGCACGCACGGGCACGGGGGTGGCGCGATGAACGGGCATTTAATCTTCGATTGACACGCGACGGTCCAACACTTCGAATCAGAGTGTTTTCCGCCGTACTCGAGTTGCAAGCAGTGACGATGAAATAAAGTGTGTGTATTCTTGAAACCGTGGAAAAATACGAGTGCAGCAAAATGCTTGGTGATTCGTCCTTGAAAATTTTGCGATGACTTTCGAGGTTGCGTGCAACACAAGACGAACCGCCGTTGTCGCGAGGTTATAATTAAGCGGTTGTCGTTGTTGTTGTTTTTTTTTCAACAATGGTATTGGGTAGAAATGACAAGAGAAAAAGAAAAGAAGGAGATCTCGTGGATCTCATGGATCCGCTCTCGGAATCGCCCAAGAGGTAAGTTTTTTTTCCACCCACTCTTTCATGCGTTTTGTTTGGGTTTTCTTCATATTTCGCATTTTCAGAACAAAAGTTCATGCGCAGAGAAAATTTGCTCAAGGGGCAGCGACGGTTTTCAGTCCGGCCCCGCCGTTGGTCAAGGAAAAAGAAAAAACAAAAGCTCCGGTCGCCACCGAATTAATACCTCACAAACGACCGAATACCGAAGATTTTCTCACCTTTCTCTGCTTTCGTGGTAACTTATTTTTTCCATTTTGCGTATACTCGAGTCGGCAAAGAATCATTATTGAGGGAAAATGTGGATTTCAGGAACTTCTATCTTGCCGCCGAGCTTGAATTTCTTCAACGTGGGTACTCGAAAGGAAAAGCAAATGGAGAGCAAAGGTAATGGCAAGTCGGGGCAAAAAGCATCACCGTCTTCGTCTCTGGGAACAAACGGAGTGTCGGGCGGCAAGGGAGAATCCAGCGGGACGGCAACCATTCAGCAGAGCAACAAGGTCGGGGCAAAGAGTTTGACGAGCGTGAAGAAAAAAGTGGTGGCAAACGGGGTGCCCACGACCCTGAGCAAATACAAAAATGCGACGTCGACGGTGCAGGCGTTGAAGAAAAAGTATTTGGAGCAACGTTTGGCCAAACAACGAATAAAAAACAAGCTGAAAGCGTCGTGCGTTATGAGAACTCGCTCCTCGACCGATCATACGCCAGAGGAGAAAAGCGTTAGAAAAATACCGGCGAGAAAGTTGGTTGGAAGAACGGAAAAAAAGAGACGAGGAGGATTACGGAGCGGTGGATTCGTCGAGAAGCCGAAAAAAGTGATTATGTCGAAAAGTTCGGCATCGAAGCAAATGACGAGGAAAAGAGCGAGCGCCGTCAAGGAAGAATCATCATCGAGCGAGTCCGAGGATTCGGAAAGCGCTTCGTTGTCGGAGGAGGAGGAGGAAGAGGAAGAGGATGACGATGACGAAGAGGAAGAAGCGGAATCGCGAGCCAAGAGTTCTCCGATAATTCGGAAAGCGGCGACGAGTTCGACGAAAGCGATTCAGAAAAAAATCTGCACGAGAAGCAAATCGGAGATGAGAAGAATCACGAGATCTCAAAAAGAAAATTCGACAAAGGGTAAACAAGCGGCTGCGGGTGGTTTATTGAAAAGACCGACGAGAAAAACAAAAGAGGCGGCGGCAGTTTACATGGAAATATTGGGCCGGAAACTGGTGAGTCCCGAGCTCGATAACGAGGACAACGTTTCGGTGGACAGTTTTCCCGAGCTGCCGAATGCTCGACGCACCGCCCAGGCGGAGAATGAAATGAGAGCGAAAAGAAAGGCGGTCACGAGAAAAGAAACGAAGCGGAAGGAGCAGCCCAAAAAGGAAGAAACTGTTGGCAGCAGAACGAGAGGGAAGCCGGAAAAATTGATTCTGAAAAGTGGTAAAAGGCGGACACTTCGAGTCAGGCGATATTGCGAATTGGACAGCGAGGACGATTCCGAGAGTTCGGGTGAGCCGCCGGAAAAGCCGAAAGAATCTGTGCCGCGTCGTACCACCACCGCGACCGTCGTCAACCGAGTGAAAACGGCGGAGAAAGCTTCGCCGCGGAGTTTGCGCTCATCGTCGAGGAACCAACCGGCGAAAACGGAAAGCGTTCTCGGAATCAACGAAAGTAGGACAAAAGAGAAAATTATTAAACGTCCCGTTAAAGCGGCGACGACGGTGGCTGCGGAAAAGGCAACGCCGCGGAAGGAAAAAATTGAGGAATCCGAGGAGGAAGAATCGCTGGGAAATTTGTTGACGAAGATGACGAAGAACAGGAAGAAGAAAAAGGAGGAAGAGGAGAAATGCGCTAAATCGGCGAGCAAAGTCGAGTCGACCGAGAGAAAAGTAACGAACGCGGAAATATCGGAAAAGAAGGCGAGAGACGGAGAAACTCGAACGGCGTCTCAGGTATCGGACGACGAGGAGGAATCTTTTCGAGGATTCACCAAAAAGGCTATATCGAAAGTGTTGAATTCCTGCAATTCTCATGCGAGCGCAAATCTTTTGGCGAACGAAGAAACGACCGGCGCGGGCTCATCGAATCAGGAAATTCCGAAAATCGAAATGGGCACAAAGTCGTCGGAGACGTCGCTCGAAAAATTGGTCATCGACGACTCGTCGAGAGAATTTCGGGCAATTTCGAGTGTGAAATCCTGTCAGGAGGCGACTATCCCGATTGTCCCGAAAAATGAGGAAGAAAGTCCGTCGAGCGTCGAACAGTCTTTGATTAAATTGGAGAAAAAGGGGGAGAATGAGGCGCCGACGGTATCGAACGAGGCGGCGGCAGCGGCGACGACGATAAATCTTATGGACATGCCACTGAGCGGTGTTCACGGTCGTAAAGCGCGAGTCAACATGTCGACGGAGCAAATTGAAAAATGGTTGAACGAGAGTTCGATGGCGCGGGAAGAAAAATCCGACAGCGATGCGTCCAACAATTTTCATCAATTTGACGCGCCATCGAGTAAAATAAAATCCGAGAGCAGTCATTTGTCGATACCAACGAGAATTCAACACTTGGTACGTCCGGTAAACGTGACGATACCGAAATTGGTGGAAAAATCGGCGCGAGAACGTTCCAACAACAATCGTAAAAAAATCATAACGAATCTGGTGGAATTGGAACGTTTTTCGAGTCTCACCGGCAAACAATTGGACATGCCGTCGGTGGTGCCGAATAGAAATAAAATAAACGCGGATATGAAAGAAATAATAAAGGGTCGGAGCGTGGTCGTTAAAGCGGGAAGCCGAGAAAATCCTTCGATCGCGGGAGAAGAGAGCGACTGTGTTTCCAAATCGGATCAAAATTCGGTGGACGGTTCGTCGCCGGAGAAAAAATCAACGCCGGAGAAAAAACCAATGTTTCAGCAGCGCAAGACATTTTTGCCAAAAGTGAAGGAACGAAAAACTGCAATTCCCAGCGCCAATGCATTTTCACCGGAAAACGAGAGCAGCGTTTACGCTTTCGAGAGCGATACCGAAGTTCCCATAAACACACCGTTTCGAAGAAAATTGAAGGAACAAGCAAACATCAAGCCGCCCAATTGTCAAGAGTCTCTGATGATGCTGGTCGCGTCCGATTCTACGAATCTCCTCCAGACACCAGATACCAAAACAACTCGTTCCAAAGTCTCGTGCTCGACCGAGACTATCGACAAATTCGTAGTGCCCAAAAGTTTTGAAAATACGTCGCAAGTTCAAGTGTTGCCGTTTGATAGCGGCGTCACCAATTGCGGTGCTTCCATCGCGGTTCAAGTTAATTTTGACGAGTCGTCGGCGCATTCTCAAGCTTCCCAGCAGCGGCCGAACCGGCAGCAGCAGCAGCAACAGCAGCAACAACAACAACGAGGACAAGGAGAAGCGGGTAATGGTGGGAAAAAATTGGCAGAGGGAAGCGAATCGACTGGCCAACAGAAATGCACCGAAATATCGACGCAAACGGAAAATACGATCGAGAACGAGAACGAGGAGGATGGTGGACACGTTTTTTATATACCGTTGCAAAGTGTCGGTAGAAACGGACCGAATCTGGTTCAAGGTCAACAATTGATACAAGGAGTGGCGGTAAAATTGGGCACCGAGGGTCCCAACGGTCCGAACCAGAGGGTTCTCTTGAGGGCCCAATTAGTCACGAAACCGCCAATGTCCGTTGCTCGCTGTCCTCCCGTGGGTACCGTTCAACCGACCACTCGCAATCCACCAAATTCATCGAGCTCCTCTACCACCTCGGTTCTCGATCATCCGTACGCCGTTCTCGATCCCAACCAACCCTCCACTTCGACCACCAATTCGCCTCAAATATCCGGAACGGACACGACAACACTGCCAGCCCCTCCAACTTGTACCGCAACTAGACTCACTTGCCCCCCCGCCCACAACGAGAAAGCTGCTACCAAATCACCGAAAAGTGCCCGGGAGAGAAAAGCCTCGGTCGATTCTACCAAAACTGCCAAAAGGTTCGTTCTCGCGGCAGGTCAATCACCCCCTCCACAAAAAAAACCAAAAAACAATATAATGGTGAATTATTTTTCAGAGTTTCGGCCAAGGCGAGACAAAAAATGTCGGAAATTTTGGCTCCGTCGAACGCGACGATATTTCCAGGCTCGAGCAATTCCAACGCCGAAGCTCGTCTCGTCGAGGCGCCAACGTTTCATCCGACTGAAAAAGATTTTCAAGATCCTCTCGAGTACATTGACAAAATTCGATCGATCGCCGAGAAATTTGGCATCTGCAGAGTCGTACCACCGCCAAATTTCAAGCCCGAGTGCAAAGTTTCGGACGACATGCGTTTCACAGCGTACAATCAATACGTACATCGCATGCTCCATCGTTGGGGTCCAAATGTCAAGGAGATGATGGCTATTAAAAAATATCTCGCCACACAGAGTATTACTCTGACTCATCCCCCATGGGTTGGTCGATACACACGTTTTTTTTTCCTTATACACGTGACGAGAACTCGAAATTAATTTTCCTTTTCGATTCTGCACAAACAGATCGGTGGAATGGAAGTGGATTTGCCGCATTTGTATCAAACCGTCCAGAGTCTCGGTGGTTTGAAGGAAGTCATTGAGAAGAAAAAATGGCAAAAAGTTGCCGATGGTATGAAAATACCGAAATCTGCCCAAGATCGCGTCACCAAACTCGATGATATTTATTGCAAATATTTATTGCCGTACGACACTCTGTCGCCGGGTAAATATGAATTTTCGCTCAAACGACGATAGAAACAAAACGAAAAATTTATGCTCATGTGCAATAATTGAAATGAATTACGACAGTGGAACGAGGTAACCTTTTCGACGACGTCGAGGAAGATTGGAAAAGGAGAGAAACAAAGACTATGCAGAGGCTCGATTGCCAATCGACCGAGAACGATGACGACGAGGACGAGGACAGTTCGGACGAGATCGAAGAATGCATTATTAAAGTAACACCAATTTTTTTTCATACTTTACAACCGCAGCCATTTGGAAACTAAAAATTGACCAAAATTTGTGACGCAGGGCCGAAACATGCCGTTGAACGCATTTTATCGTATCGCACGCAATACTCAACGGATGTGGTTCGGTGAAAATCAACGGCCCGCTAGCGAGGCCGAAGGGGCATCGGCGATCGAGGTCGAGGCTGCCTTTTGGAAACACGTCGCCGAGAGGAAACGTCACGTTTGCGTTCACGCAGCCAGTATCGATTCCAGCGGACGAGGATTTGGTTTTTCCGTCGCGAAAAATAGTCCCTTTGCCAGACATCCCTGGAATCTCAAAGTTCTTACCAACAACGCTGGCTCGGTTCTGCGGGCTCTGGGCCCTCTGATGGGTACGCCAAAGTCGAATGACGAAACGCCCAGGAATGGTGGAATATTTGGTAAAAAAAAAATAACTAATTAATTTTCGCAGGAGTGACCGTGCCGACGCTCCACGTGGGAATGCTCTTCAGCGCTTGCTGCTGGTATCGCGATCCTCATGGACTTCCCTGGATCGAGTACCTTCACACTGGAGCAAAAAAAATTTGGTACGGAATACCGGACGAGCACAACAATAATTTCCGCGAGGCGCTCTCGAAAATGGTGCCTCGTTATTGCAAGAAGAAAACAATATGGCTGCCGTCGGACACGGCCATGGTACCACCGGAATTATTAGTCAACAACGGTGTGCCTCTGTGTCGTACCGTCCAAGAACCCGGACAATTTATCGTCGTTTTTCCAAAAGCCTTTACATCCAGCATTTGCACCGGTTACGTTGTTTCCGAAAGTGTTTACTTTGCCCAGCCTGCTTGGCTCGAAAACGCCGAACAAGTATTCAAAGTACGTCCACCCTCTTTCGAAAGCTTTCCGCACACTTTTTTCCACACCGTGTCGTTCAACCTTTTTTGCTTTTTTTCCCAGGATTTACAAGACAGCTGCGAGCCATCGATTTTCTCCTTCGAGAGACTTTTATTTAGCATTATTAATGATTCTCGTTCTCAGTACGATGTACTGAAACAGGTAAATTTTCCAATTTCCAATATTATTGATACACCGAAAAGAATTTTTGATGACAGAGTTCCGTTGGAAATGAAAAACATTTGTCAAAATAACGAAAATTTTGAAATGATCTAAAAATATTAATTCTCTGCCGGTTGCAGATTATGCCGGTTGTGATAAAGATTCGAGAACGCGAGCTCGAATACAGAAAACAATTGGAGTACATTGGACTGACGGAGAAGGAAAAATTGCCACTGCCAGGTACGGGAAAAGGAAAAAAGGGGAAGAAGATAAAGGAGGAAGACGGTGACTTTGAGTGTGAAACCTGCCGAGCTAATTTGTTCGTTTCCCTCGTGAATAATTCACAAGACGATAGCGTCTATTGTCTGCCGCACGCTCTCCAACTAATCGTGCGCAAGAAACAAGTTCTCAAACATTGTACTCTCATGTACACGTACACGGAGGTACGAATTTTTTTTTCATTCCTCATCTCGCGATGAGCTCGTTTTCATTCGCCACGTACTTTATTAATCGATGTTTCGTTGTTTATTCAACAGGACGAATTGGACGATTTGATACACAAGCTGGAAGACAGGATCGAAGCAAAGTCGAAGAAACCTAATCAAATCAGGCAATCCAAATAGTTATATACATACGAAGATATATATATAATTTATTGGCAAAAATGATGGACCTTTTACAGTAATTTATAGAATTTTATCAATTTTGCTGCAAGAAAAAAAAATTCTGCATTGCGCATAGCAGGAATGAAAAATGCTCGTAAAATTAGTCGAAAATTGGGCAACTTTTTTTTCTCCATCATGTTTTAGAATTTATTTAACGATGTTGAAGTTTGCATCGTTGGAATGCAACGAAATTCTGTTTTTTCTCCAGCAGAGCTCGAATTCAATATTTGGCCCGGACAATAAATGGCCATGATTTTCAAAATTCAATAAAGAATCAATAGAAACAATATTTTTCGTTGAATCTCAACGCTGCAAACTTCAGAGCCATTTTATTTACTCGGTATCGTTGTGCGTACGCGCTCGCGCGCGCGTGTGTGTGTGTAATAGTCAAATTGAAAGAAACAAGAATAACGTATGCTAGGATATTAGAAGGGGGGTTGCTGCTGTGTGCTTTTCACTATTGGGCCGTGTTTATCCCTCGATGCTTGACGAAGATTGCCGCGATCCAAGTGCCAAAAACCGATTTTTCCCCAAATTTTCTTAACCACCGAAACGAAAATGAAAATAAAACTCGTCGTAGTAAATTTATTTGTTGATACAATTCGATTCGCTGAAAAATCGAAACACAATGTCTTTCCTTTTAATTCCCTCTCTCTCTCTATACTTTCATCACTCGAAAAATGTACGAAAACGCTTGAATGTTTTTCAAATAAACATTTTATCCCGTCCGCGTCGCTTCTTTTTTCCTGTCCCTTTTGGAACAGTAATTAAATAAATATCTCGATCGAAACAAATGAAAAAAAAAAAATAATAAATCAATTTTACAAAAATCCTTAACGCGTTACAAAATTGCAATTGCAATCGAAAGAGATTCAGTCGCTAAAAGAATTTTGTACTCACGAGCTTGGATTGAAGGAATCCAGCGCGTGAGTAAAATTCTTGAATGACCGTGGAAGGAATGTCGTAACCGGAAGAATACTCAATATTTCTCTCTCACATAATTAACTATATAATGTATAGTTATAGAAAAATGTATATCGTAGTCTAAATAGAATGGATCCGAAGCTATGACTGTTCCCGGCGTTTTAAAACGTCGAAAAGGACCTGGGTCGTGTCGTCCTTGTTTTTGGCATGTTCGCCGTCCTCGCCGTCCTCGTCGGAGCTAAAGTTGGAATTAAGCAAGTTGGTGAGGGAGGTAGATTTAGTTGCCAACAAGGGTAAATTCGATTCCATGTGGTCTTCGCCGTTCGAGTCGATGGTCGTTATCGAATTGGATTGTAATTCGAGCTTCTCCATCATGTCCTTGGAACTTTTTAATACTTTTTGTATAACGTGCATTACTATACCGCCGAGGCACATGAGCAATCCGACGAAATTCAGACCCGTCATGCTATCCCCTTTAAATTCGACCGCCAATATCACGATGCACATTTCCTAATGACCGACAACAATATTCGTTATTCAAGGACGCTTTGGGAAAAAGGAAAAAAATCATATTTACGAGGCTATACCTTAAGAACTCCCGTGATGGAAAGCGTGAGACTAGATGTGTATGTGACGACTACAAACTCCATGACTTCCATATTAAATGCTAAAATGGCACCGGCCAAAACAGCCGCGGTAGTTGAGAGTACTTGACTCGCATTGTTCCAATCGGTTGTTTGTAAATTATCGTAAATTTTACCACCTGCCACAAAAATATACATATTTTATCGAGTCTGCTGCGAGATTTTAAATCACGGAATGAAAGGCAAGACTCACTCTCAAAATAGAGAGCAACAGGCAAGATGGCGATCAACATCCAAGGCTGCATGTAATACATCATATCAATGGGATTACTCATGCCGAGCTTGGATTTTTGCATCACCAATTGGGCCATCGTCCAGCGCAAACCGCTCGACAAAGCGGCAAATAGACACAACAAAAAACCGAGCAGATCAAATTGCACCGATTTGTATGTAAACATCATCAACCCCATGGATATCATGGCGACGACTCCAACCAGCGACCACGACTGCGAACAAACCGGGATTCAAGCAATTCCAAATTCGTGCGCATTTTTTTTTCTCGCAATTACCTTTTTTTCCAGTTTCAGCAAAACGGAGAATCCGAGAATGAAAATGATCGAGGTTGACTTTGTCATTGTGTAACTGCGAATTACCAAATTAAATCGATTAATCGAGAGTTTTGCCATTTGTGTGGTGAAAAATAGCGTAAACGTACAGAGATATGGTTATGAGGGACATGGCCCAATTGGAGAATCCAACGTCCAATCCGCTCGCAATTCCTGGGGCTGCCAGAGACGAAACAATAGTTTGCCACGACATTTGGCATTGTTCCCGTCCTTTTGCACATTTTCTCACGCTCCTTACCAACAAGGCGAGGAGAAATTTAACGACTAAATGGCAAAGAACGACGCTCAGCGGCCGCAGGAATTTCTGAAATTTTTAAATTGCTCATTGTTATCGTTTTGTACTCGAATTTTCATTGGACAAATTTACTCCAAACGGGTTTGATACTGACGTAGGCTTCGTACAACCATTGCTGATAAAAAGTCAATCCCACGGAAAGGATAAAGTAAATGGAGATTAAAAATATGGACTGGAATATTCCGTGCCAGAATGACTTTTCCCATCTCGAAGCATTTTGGAACTCCGGTACGTGCTGCAGATAATAATCCGAACCGTCCGGATCCTGTCTGGCAATTTCATATTTTACATTGGAACTGGGCATTTCGTAATCGCAATCGCTTCTGAAAACAACAACAAATAGTCGTCATAACGTATTTGGAAGGCAAAAAAATTGTATTTTCTTCAGCAGAGCTCGTAATTATAATTCAGAGTCGCGAAAACTCGATCGAGACGAAAAATAGCAATAATTTTAGAAATTCAATAAATAATTGATAGAAACGATATTTTTCGTTAAATCGCAAAGTTGCAAACTTCAGAGTCATAAAAAAGCAATAATTTGGCCTGAGCAACTCACCAAAAATCAGAATGTGCTCATAATTCAGAAACGTCCATTCGATAAATTGAAAAACGTTAAATTTTTCGATTTGGTTCGAGCAATAATTTTTCCTTGTCGAGATTGATATTTTTTATCCATATGTCAAACCGCAATATCAACAAACGCCGGAATTTGAGGCGATGATGCGAGCGTATCAACGAAATCGTTTGGAAAAAGTTGTTTTTCCTGAAAATTGCAAATCACGAAAAGCCATTAGAGCAGAAATTGTTGAAACAATTAAATCGTCATTAAATGCGCGACGATATTCGCTACATCGCGCGGTTACAACTGTAAACATAACCTTCAAAATCACCGGACATTCTTGGTCGATGTGGCGCCGCAATTTTGTAGTGGGTTTCTTTTTTTTTCAACACACAGGTACACAAAGTTTTCAACTCGCGATGTATCGCCGCACTCTGTTGCTCGTTTTTTTTTCAATTTGTGTCAAAGTATTATACACGCAAAAGACATCGCAACAGCTGTTTAAGCTGTTGGCGAGAAAACCATTTTGAGCTTGCGTGGAAAATAATCAGATTAAATTATCAGTACGACCGCACCAGCACCTGCTTTCGTATCTTATTTCAAAGTTGCCTGCTCGATCGTTTGCGGCCGCCGCGATTATTGTTATCAGTACCTGCGAGTACTTGATCAAGCCGTTACGGCGCTCTTGAGCTTTCGAGCAAAACAAAAACAAACAAAAAAGAGCACCTGCGAAAAAAAAAGAATAAAAGTTGCCGACAATCCGCAATTCGAACGAGTTGTTGTCCGCAATAAACGCGGATTTACCAGCTCGTAAATTCGTAATTTTACGGCCTTTGCTCTTTACGCGGCGCTGTTAATTAGAGCGAATGGACCGTAAAGTCGGAGAGCATTTTTTTTTCACGTTTCCATGACCGCAAGAATTATCCAGTTCATTGCAATTCCCGACACGATAACGATTAGATATTTGAAAAATGGAGAAAATACGCGGGGTCGTGTTTGAAAAGTCAATTATTTATCAATATATATATATATGTATACATTCTTTATATACTAAATATGGAATCTGTTGGGTATGCATGATGGTTTACGTCGTCTGCTGGTCCGAGTGTTATCTCCTTTCGCTGCGACCGCCATTTCGGTAACTGCCGCGTCCCCGAGTTCCGCCTTTACCGGTAGTCGCGGGTTTAGCATTTTGTTCAGGATTGAATCTGGTTGAAGCGCCGCCGGTCCAACCGCTCGCAGTCCCCATCGCCGTCGGAGTCGCCGACAACTCTGCCGCCGTCAATGACGTTGTCGAATTGCTCTGCTGGACCGCCTGCGACATCCAAAGTTGTTTTCTCAATAATTTGGGTTTATAACGAAAATAATAGTGGAGAGAGAAGAATAAAGAGAAAAAGACGAACCGTGGGTTGTCGTCCGGTGGATCCGGTGACGTTGTTTGCATTTCCGTTGTTGGTGATGGCGTTGTTTACGTTTGATCCCGGTGGTCCGGAGCCCCCCTGATTGACGAGCTGTTGCACAAGCGCCGGATTCGGTTCGCTCATGTTCAATTGCTCGTTGATAACCATGCAAAATTCACCAATTTTTTGTATATCACCAGTTTTGCCGGAATAAAGAGTCAGACACTGGCGCCAAACGGAGGCATAACCTTTGGTCAATCTAACGATATCCCCGGGCACTAACAATTGTCCGGGTTCGTCCCAGATCGAAACATTCATACAGGCAGTCGTGTCGGCCACTTTGAAAGTTCGAACTTCGCGGTTTTCTTTGGTCAGGGTTGGATGACCAACCTCGAGAACGATAAACACCACGTTTATGTTTTTCTGTCCGGGTCTTATGTCCTTAATCAGCACGTACTCCATCGTCCGTTCCATGTCGTTTTTATTTTTTTATTTTTCGCACTCAATCTCAACCGCGATAACTGTATTCGCACCGCTAAAACTTTCGATGATTCGGGTGTGTGCGTGATGAAAAAAAAAAGCACAAGCTCCGCGCGCGAGTCCCTGTTTCTTTTTTTTCGGGACACTCGTCGACGACGTTTTCGCGCTTTCTCCTCTCGAAAATAACACCTCAACGTATATGGGTAAAATACTCTGCTCGATTCGCAAACAAGTGCGACAAAGTAATGAGGCTTTTGTCACGTTTATAAAGAGAAAACTCGATCGTAGCTCTGCCCGCACGATCGGCGGCGTTCATCGCGGCCGATGCTTGTCCTGTGGCTCGCAGCTGGTCAATCCTGCGTCAGCCATCTTTCATTGGAAACGACGACGGCCGAGAGGTCGCGCCATCGGTACCGTCTATATGGGCCGTCCTCTTCGAAATAGTCAAAATGGGAAACAATGATTCATGCGTCAGGGTCATTACGGTTTTAAATTGCATGACAAACATCCATAATTGCAGGCCATTAGATAATTGCTCACGCTTTTATGGAAAAAAACCGTACCCGATTTGGTCACTGACCAACGGAGAGGCAAAACCGGCAAATTGAAACTTTGCGCTAATCGAGAGAAGCGATTGGCTGCGACGATGACATCGACGTATATAGACACTTGTGTATTGTTATGTATTGGTATATTTACCAACATGTCAATCCGCGCCGTGGTGCCATATGCAAACATTGCAAACCCCAACCGATTGGCGCTAAAGTGTTGGTAAACAGTAAAAACTTTGAACATGTTCTCGTGGAACATTCGCTCGAATCGGTGACGGATATTTATCCATGTTTTTGACCAGCCGGCATCCGGAACTTGTCGAAAGCTCGCCGGGTAGTTTTCTAACTTGCATTAGCCGAGAATTTTTCTTTCTTTGATATTCCTAACCTAAAATTCCGATGGCTCGGTCAATGTTGAGCGCCCCGATTGGCATTATCGGTGTCGCCAGTTTTCTCTATACTTTTCATGTTCTCTATCGCCTCATGTGTTTCGCGTCCAGTCACAACGACAATCACAAATTTCTCGTTTCCGCACATCACGAGGCCGGTGAGTTTCAATTCCGTTCGTTCGCGCCTGCACTTTTCGTACAAACATTTTTTTCAACGCAATTTTGTTTTCTCCATCCCGCAAACGCAGCAGAGACGCCGATTCTGACGACTTTACGGATTTTGGTGATCGACGCTTGTCTTCTGAGTTTATTTATGTTGCAACACACCTTCATGGCCAGGGAGGGGGTGAAAAATATTTATGAAAAATTCGGAATCGAAGAAATTGAGCGCGCCGTTTACAACGCGGCGAGTTCCGCCGCCCTGTACTTTCTCATCAACAACTGGCAAAGCGCTCCTTGGATTTCACTTTGGGACATCGATACCTCAAAAAACGACGCGACCTGGACACTTTTTGTTGCGTTTCACGTACTCGGATGGTCCGTAGTCTACAGCGGTTGTCTCATGATGGACATTTCCGAATTGGCCGGCCTCAAACAAATTTACTACAAATTCACCTCGAGGTCTTGCCCGTTGGCCTCCAAGTCTAAGGAACTCGTGCGATACTACGCGCACATGCGACATCCCAGTTTCATTGGTTTTCTCACCATATTGTGGATTCATCCTCACATGACGTGAGTTTCGCGCTTTCTAACTTTTTTAACCCTTCTCGGTCACTGTGGGTAGAATCCACCCAGTTGGTGGCGATAAATATTCCTGCCGCTAACGCTAAATCTCTAAAATCCACTTTGAAATCAACCGACTTCCAATAACGGAATTAATATTTTTTTCAAACGCGCGCTATCCTACTATTTTTTTCCCGAAAGAACCAGATCTGATGAATATCAGGTCCAAATTTTAGTCAAAAATATTGAAAATCCACAAAGTGACGATATATTTTAGTGAAAAAAAAACTTTTTTTTTCCCGTTTTTTAAATTCATTTTACATTTAAACAATATGTTAACCTTGGATTTCTTCTGGGAAAGTTTTTTGTATCTAAACGGGAATGTCCAAGTGTTGTTTAGTAATTTTTTGAGAATTTTCGGGCCGATAGATTGGTCACAATATGGGTTCGAAAATGGACTGGGTAGAATCAAGCCAGTGTGACCACAAAGGGTGTTAATCACGCGAATTTTTCAAGAGGAATATGCGTTGAATTTTCAGGATCGATCGACTTTTGTTGTCGAGTTTGTTGACGATGTACATGATAATGATGTGGTCGGTGGACGAGGATGATCGTCGCTATCACGCCAACACCATACAAAGGAAACGTCGTCATCTCTCATAATCGGACGAAAAATAAGGATGTTTGGCGCGCGCCAGCAGCGGCGGATCGTACTCGTATTATTTTTGCAGCTCTCTCTCCCTCCCGGTCTTCCGACAACAATATTGTTGTATCTTCGTTGAAAACGAGGATAAAAAAAAACAATAGACACAAAAATATAAATATATATTGATAAAATATATTGCGAAGACAACGAGTTGTGTTTCTGTTTTTTATTCAATTGGTAACTTGGACGAGCAGAGCAGTTCCTTTGAGAATCCAATAGGCTTGGTCACGGGCGGATGGCAATAATATTGGAACGACGAAATTGGTACTGTGTCCCGTGGTGGAAAGAACGCCGGCGCGAATGCTCGTTTTATAGAGCGGACACACGTATCGCGGATCCTTTTCCGGCAATGATTTAACCGGGTTGATGTGAATCACCGGCATCGGAGGATTCATCTCGCCTGATTCAAATCGTATTTTTTAACATGAATTTTTTCATGGAATGTCAGTTTTTTTCTTGATACCTTTTTTAGCATCGACGAGCACCATGAATTTCAGGTCCCATCGTCCGGCGTCCAAAAATAAACCGTGAACGAAAACTCCGTCGACGGGAGGTTCGAGATTCTTGTAAACGGAATAAACTTCTCGGTCGACGGCGTTGTGGGCGGCTTCGATGTCCTCCTGATCGAGAATTTCTTTCGTTACGGAAAAATCCAATTTCAACTGGTCGATCGGGACGTTGTATTTTCTCGCGTGAGTCTGAAGCATTCCCGTTATGAATCCTTGGGGAAAAGAGAGCCCCGAGAGCCAAAAAGATATCGGTTGCTTGTCGCTCAACCAAATCTGAAATTTCAATGTTTTTTTTTGTTATTATTTGCAGTCATTATCGAGTGGATAAAGCGAAAATGGAGGAAATTGATGAAAACCCGTATAAAGTCTATGCGCAGCTCCAAATCTCTCGTCCAACTGCCCAGAGTCTTCAACGAAGGATAAACGTTTACGCTGTGCCACAATTGAGGTACCTGCAGCAACGAGAACTCGAGTCACGTAGTCGTCGTCACATTGATAAATAGCGAGTGGACTCACGGACCTGATTGTTGACCAGAGCCTTGAAAACTCTCTCGAGCTCGTCCGACATGACGACGAATCCTTTGATGGCTCGTTGAAGATTTTCCATGGAGACGTGAAGTTTGGACAAAAGTTTGTTGTACCTGTCGACCTCGTGAAGGAGGACCGTCGTCAAAGAAGGTATTCGTCCGGCTGAATCTTTTTTCACATGATTGGGATTGCAAATATCCGGATCGATGGAAATATCGATTTTCGCGACGATTCTATCGGCAATTTCGAAAACAATCTCCGAAGTTGATCGACCCTCGGTTCCCATTTCAACGTTCGGTTGTACTTCCAATATCGTGTTTATTATCAATATTGTTTCCTTCAACTGTGCAACACACAAAAATTCAGCGATAATCGTCATCGAGTTTGTTTTTTGCAAATTTCGATACAACGCGCGATTACCTGATATGTGATGTTTGCATTCTCGTGCATTCCGAATATTTCGGGATCTTCGATAATGGGAAAACTTTCGATAAAGTTTCTGTACTCGTTGAGGCTCTTGAGTTGTGGACAATAATAGGTACCGGACGGCGAATACGTATAATCTGCATACGGACGCGGGATCTATTGATATTTTTCAACTATTCCAGTGAACTGGGGTCATAAATGACTGACTTTTGAAAAATTCACATCTCCGGTAAAATTTAACGAAAGGGATTCGATTTGGGCTCATTCTTTTCGTTTTTTAATGTAGAATCACGCGAGCCTGGGGCAATTTGGATTGGAGTATGAAAATTGATGTAAAATGCGGTAAAATGATTCAAAGTCGCGCGAGGTCGTTTTGGACCCCAGGTTATCGTTTTAGGGTTGAGAATAATGAGGCATTTACTCGGGACGAGAGTTTCGGGCGAGAAGAAATTGGCCAGGATCGTTTTGAGGCATCTCAGGTCCCAACCGTCGGTGATTCTTCCTCCGTAGGTTATTTCTCCGGTGGTATAAATGAGCGCGTCCCAGGGTATGACTCCGTCTTGGCAAAACATTCGTAAATTTAACAAGCAACAGTCGCGATCGTTGTCGTTGAATTCGTAGAGAATGTTCCAACCGAGCGGACCAAATTTCTTTCGTTCTTGTACGATCGCGTGGAAGAAACAGACGCCGAAAATCATTCTGCGCCAGTCCTCCATCAGGACTGAATAAACGAAGGGAAAATTTCATGTCAATAGCAACAACGAGATGAGAAAAAAATTATGGAAAAGAAAAAGACAACTTGCCATGATTTTCGAAAAATTCTTGATTCAGTTCGTAAAATGCTCGTTTCACGTTGGCCTTCAATCCTTTGGGTGGTTCGTTAGTGACTTTGACAGCATTTTGCAAGACCGAGACCGGAAAGGCCGAGCTCGGCATAGAGCTGAAAAATAGTCGAAACTCTGGATGAACTGTTTGAGGATTTTCCGTAATGGAAATAACGAGTCTCTCCATGGCGAGCATCCACGATGTAGCGAGATGACAATTTTGTAAAAATATCCAGTGTCCTTCGACCGTTCCTCTTTTGACCAGAGTCTCGGCTATCGGGCCTTGACCCTGACCGAGCGATATAGACTCGTATTTTTCGGTGAAACCCATCTCACCGGCGAACCTCTGGAAAGCTCCGAAAGGATCGGATCCGGTGCTCAAAACGAATACGAGCGGAATCGCGTTCGACGTATCCCGAAATCTACCACGAGACTCAATTTTTAATTAACTTTTTATTTTGTATAAACTTTCTTGGCACTAAAACTCAGTTTTCTCCTATGAAGAACATTTTTCCGACGTTTTGAATATTAAATATTGAATTTTTTATTTACTCCATCTGAATACGTGTAAATTGAGATCACGTTTCGTTAAAGAGTTGCAAAAAACGAAACGCGACGTGAATTTACACGCTTTTAGATGGAAAAAGTTAAAAATTGGAAATGAAATACATTCTTGACGTCAGTAAATTTTTCTTCATACGAGAAAATTGTTGGTTTTGAGATTTTTTTATAGTAATACGTTGAATTACATTTCTGGAAGAGAAGTCATCGCCGATTCGACGAATCTTTGTCCCATATTTTTTTTCACATAAGCCGTCACACCGAATATGAGTTTTTCTTCTTTTAGACATTTAATCAGCATCAGTTTTTCCATGTCGCTTAATTTTTGGTCCCAATTGGCGGTTGCTCGTTCATTATTGGTCGGAATAACGTTCATTTCCTATCAGGCAGGCCCAAATGACAATAATAAACAACAGAAAAATAAATTTAGTCAAAAAACGTCGATATTGTTGAATATGGTCAACTTAATATTTTTGGATAATTTCAAAATTTTCGTGATTCTGACAATATTTCCGATATATAACGGAACATTCAGTAAAATTTACGATTGGAATCGCAGGAATTGACTTTTAGAATATTTTTTGATGCAATGACAACATTTCGGTGATTTTTCGGAAAAACGTTTAGTCGAACGTGTCCAACAAAATGTTCCTCTCAGATGTCTACAGGGTGGGTAACGAACCTCTTGGAAATATTCGATGCTGATGGGAATTCTCTTGAAGGCATCGTTCATAATGTGTTTGAATTGCGGGAAATTCGTAGCTAAATAATTGACGTTATTCCACATGGGTTCGGACAAGGTCGGGTAATCCGGTTTTTTCGACTGTTTCGTAACGACATGATAATAGAAAGTTAGAATCGGCGCTCTCGCAATTATTAATGGCTTGAGGAAAATGGAGAGGAAATTTTACCGGCGCGGGTTGGCCGGCGGCGCCGCGCAGGATGAAATTCCACTCGGGATAGCTGATTATTTCGGCATTCAGGTAAATTGCAACGTTGAGCATGAAACTGAATACGAGTTTGTGTCTTTCGAACAATCCTCGAGAAACGTTTGTATAAACGGAGAGAGTTATTTCGTCGTAAAGAATGTTTAGACGAATTTCAAGCTCGTAGTTTTTTTCGCTCGTCTCGATAACGTTGTTGAATATCTTGAGGGAATGAAACGAGAGAAAAACAATTGGAAATTGGAAATTCAAAAAATTGAAACTAAAAATTAACAATTAAAAAACTAACTTGAGTGAAATATTTAAGAGAAAATTGATACATCGGATCAATTTCGGCCAAATTGCCGACAACAAAGTACAAAACGGATCCGCGTGTCGCGACGCTCCGATATTTTTCTCGGGCTATAGAAATTTTTTCCTCGGTCGCTTCGGTCTCGAGCAGCCGGCTACCGATTATCGCTGAAGTTTCTTTGCTGTCGTTGAGGGTCTCGATGAGTTCCTCGTTGTCGAGAATATCGTCGCCCGAGCTAAAAAGCAGCGACAAAATTTTGTCCTCGATGCTCTGCAACTGAGCCTTGTCCGCGTTTATTTTCCCAATTAGTTCGTTTCGCAATTTCTCCAGATCCGGACGTTCGAGGCGCACGACGTCGCTGCGAAAATAGAAAAAATGCATAAAAATGTCGTGGATCGAGTTTGCGTTAAACTTACGCGAGCAATTGATCCTCGAGTCCGGACGGCGTGACTGTGAAATTGACGATCGTAACTTTTATACAAACTTCCGGCAAATAGTGAGGATTCGACATTTTCGTAGTGAGGTAGAGTTTGAAATTTGCATCGTATTCAATGTCGCTGTCACCGAGACGTATCAAAGTTCTCCCACCCTGCGCAAAAAATTGCAAAAATTAAGGCGTTTAGACGATTTTCCAAAAAACTCAGATTTTCGTAAGATTTAAACCGTTCAACCGATATTTACCAAATGCAATATCGCAGCGATACGCTTTTTTTAAAATATTTAAAATGCCAAGACTGATGAAAAAGCAAAGACGAACCTGAACGAAGGTTTGCTTGAGCAAAACCGGCTCGAGGCTGGGATCGAGAGTCTCGCCAACTTGTTGGAGCAAAATCGGTGCGCCGATTCTTATGCAGCCTTCCATAATTCGCATAAAATTAGCGTCAGTCATTTTGCAGATTTGAAGATTATTCTCCTCCTCCATGTTGCGTATCCATCTATTTGCCTGCAGGACCGAGAAGGACGGAAAAAATGAAACTGCTGCATGCATGGGAATGAGAAAAACGAGCGGACCTGTTCCTGGGGATCGATCATGAGCGGCCATCGACCGGCTCGAGTGACGAGAATCGCATTTTCCGTAGAGACTCGATCTTTCGGCAAACCGTGGGTGTTCCACGTGCGAACGACGTACGGATCGGCGAGAACGGTTACGAGATTGAAATTCGGTGTGGTAACGATTTGGTGAGTTTTGCAGCCCGAGAGCCAACTTTCGAGCAACTGTTGCCGATAGAGATTGGTGAAAGCTCCGAGATAAGCCAAACAGCCGGCGGCGACGAGGCAATCGCCCGTCAGATTATTAATTTGCCCGTCGAAACCCTTGACGAGCTGTTTCCATCGAATTTGCTCGTCAGACAGCGCCGCCGTCAATCGTCCCGATCTGTTTAATCTCGCCTCGCTCAGATTCATATTGTATTCGAGATCCGCCAAATTTTTTACGGCTCCGTCGTACTGATCTTGCAAACGTTTGATTTTTCTCTCGACCTCTTGCAATTGTTGTTGCTTCTGTTGGAGCACAGCCTCGATCGCCCACAGCTCGTTCTGTGCCTTCAGCAACCTGTCGAAAATCCCTCGATTAAATCCCTCGTCGTGCTCGATCCGCGCAGCATCGACTCTACAATAACAAATAAAACTTACACGGCGCGCTTCGGTTCGACGATTCGATAAATTTTCGCATATCCGTCAATCGCGCGTACCCAGATGCAAATTGATTTGCAAACTTTGCTCTGTTTCGCCACTATTTGCGGAACAAATTCCGGATGTGTGACGTAATCCTGGAGTTTTTTCAATAGTTTGTCGCTAATGTCGTCCTTCGGATAGTTCATGAGACGCTCGAGAAAGTGGGCCGGATCGGCGAGTACTCGCTTCGCCGATGGCCAGTCGGTTCTACAACGCGAATAAATAAAAAAGCATTAACCTGCGGGCTCGCTTTTTCAAAATCGTTTTACAGCATTTTTGACTGATTTTTTGGTTTCAAGCCAAATTGCCCGAGGCTCAAGCGACTCTGCATTAAAAAATGAAAAGAATGAGCCCAAATTGAACGCTTTTCGTTAAATTTCACGAGAGATACGAGTTTTTCAAATTTGGGGTCAAATATATGACCCAGGTCGCCCTTCTAGAGGGTTAAAATCAGCGAGGAAGGAAAATACCAACTTTTCGTCGAGGAGGGTACAAACGGCCTCCATGACGAATCGTACGAGATGCGGCGGTTTGTTGAAAACTTTAATCTCAATAATGTCGTTCTTGTTGAGAGCTTCGAGAGCTTTTTGCGCCTCCCGAAGGGCGGGAAGAGCCGCTTCCAAATCTTTTCGGGCATCCAATTCGAGAGCGGCCGTTTCTTCGGCCATAAGTTTGGCGGAGGCCTCGTCGGCTGAGACAACGCTTCGTACTTTGTCGCATTCGATTTGTTGTTTCGCCACGACTTTCATCAAATTGCTCACTTCTTCCGAGCTCGTTTTCAATTTTGGCCCGAGACGCAGCAGTTGCTCCTTCATCACGGCCACCATCTCGTTCGTCTCGTACAATTTCTGTGCACGCGCCAGTTTTTATCTACATCGCTAAGTGATAATTTTAAATTAATTAAATCATCGCTCACGTTCAATCCGTTGGCTATCTTGGCCTGCAACGTCAAAATTTCATTCTTCTTTTTATCCAGAGTCGAGAGGTAGAGCTTTATCAATTCCAAATAACTGCTCGGTGTCGTGTAATATCTTCTTCGCATCTCGTTGAAAAAACGAACCGTCGTCTCTTCGACGCTCTGGGAAAACAACATTTTTCGTAAAAAAAAAATGCCCCGTTTTTTTTTTCACTGCATTTTTGACCAATTTTTTAATTCTAAGCAAAATTGCCCCAGGCCCACCCGATTCTGCATTAAAAAACGACAAGAATGAGTCCAAGCTGAGGCCAGTGCGTTAAATTTTACCGGACAATTGAATTTTGAGAAATTTGGGTAAGAAAAAAAATTACTTTGTGCATCAAAACGCAGATGGAGGAGAGAGCGGCCAATTTGTCGGGATCGTCGGGTACGAGGGGATTGATGGAGCTCTCGGCGACCGATAAGAGAGCCTCGCGAGGCCAATTGGTGAACCAATCGATGGTGCAACAATTGACCAAGGAGGGAAACATGCGGCAACGTCGTCGAAAAGCATCGCCAACGGGGCTCATGCACAATACCAAGTGAAGATGATTTCTCACTCGACCGATGAAATAATCGTAAATTCCGTCGCGATTTTCTTCCGCGATTCCAGCTTCTTTCGCCGCTGGCCTCGTCTCGATTATCGCCTTTTCGAGCTCATCCGCCTCGAACAAATTCGGCACTTCGCCTGTGCGCACACGGGCACTTTGTCGTTTTTGGCATGTTTTCAACGGCATAATGAGAAAATGCTCGAAACATACCCGAATTCAGGGTGTTGTTGATGTCTTCGAGAAATTCTTCCATAACAATTTGCGTATCGGTGAACAAAAATGTGGAATTTTCGGCCCGAGCACCCGGTCTTAAATAAAATCGACGAAGATCCTCGTGCCAGGTGTTCAGATCGTACCCGCGACTCACTTGGATCTGGTAACATCTGCGCACGCGCGCATGCGAGCATTAACCCTCACTTGCCACCATGGGGTGGATTTAAAATCTTTTTTTAAAGGATTAATCACTTTATATAGCCCAAAATTAAATTTAAGTGCACTTTAAATGCCAAATTTAATTAAATTTGATTAATTTAATTAAATTTGATTAATTTCATTAAATTTGGCATTAATCACTTTATATAGCCAAAAATTAAATTGAAGTGCACTTTAAATGCCAAATTTAATTAAATTTGATTAATTTCATTAAATTTGGCATTTAAAGTGCACTTCAATTTAATTTTTGGCTATATAAAGTGATTAATCCTTAAAAAAAGCTTTCAAATCCAAATTAATTAATTAATTAATTTAATTTAATTAAATGCCAAATTAAATTTGAAGGCCAAAGTCGACTTAATAGGCCTGGGGTGATTTAGAACCCAAAAGCCGGCGAGTAAGGGTTAAGGGTAAATATTTACGGATAGCCGTTGACATGGGAGGCGAGTTTGGTCAAGCTCTGTTTTCCCATTCCGCCGACGCCAACGAGAAGTCCGTTGCCTCGCTCGGAACGCAAAATTCTCGCGATTCTACACAAGTGCTCGATCGCGTCCATAAAAAATATCAGCTTCATTTCCTTGTTCGTAACTATGGAATAATCGTCGAGATAATCCTGAAAAAAAATGCATTTTGCATTTTCCGAGGAGAATCTTATGAAGGAATTGGGAATAATCGAGACGAAAGATTTGGAACCAACGCGAAGAATGTTTTTCATCTTGTCGACGTCGAAAATTTCCTCGTAAATTCGATCTTCCGGGGCCGCACCGAACGACATGAAATCTCCGAAAAATAAAAGCGGAGGTCGTTCGATTATGGTCTCCGCGGGCGGAAGTGGTACCACTTGGTCACCGAACGAGCGCGAACACATTTCCGTAACGAGATGATAAAAGTAACTCTTGTCCTCGAGGTTTATCAAACGATCGTGAAAAACCCTCAGACACTCGTGATAGAACAATCTGCAATTTTCCATTTGGTGTTTTGAGCCAACTCGATGGACGAGCAACAAGATTTAATGAATCGCGCGAGATACCTCAACATTTGTCGCTGCTCGCGAACCGACGACGAATCAGCTTGAAGCATTCCCTGAACGCATTTCGACAAATCACGAAGATTGAAGACGTAGTGAGATTTTTCGGGGGTCGGAAGCAGATCGAGGGCTATTTTGTTGTATATTTCGACGGTCGCCCCGACTATTCTATCCCCAACTTCCATAACCGGTTGTGCAAAATCTTGGAGAAATCCGCGCATTATCGATCTGCGCGACAAACACCATCAAGCACTTTAATATTTCAAGTTTGACGATTTTATTCGGAAAAGGCGATTTAGGCCAATTTAGGCCGTACCTAAATATTGCTTTAAGGGACGCTTCGTCGGGCGAGGGTATGACCAACATCCCAAAGTGTCGCACGAATCTCGGAGTAAGAGGATTTCTTCCGCCTCCGGGGGGTGCACAAGCGACCGACAGGACCACGTCCTCGACGCTCTTCCAAAACAATTTGTCTCGATCGTAGAATCCGCTCAAGTCCAAAATTTGCCTGATGTAGAGAAGCGAATATTTTATTTGTAAATTTTCACAATTTTTCTTTTTTCGAGAAGGAAAAATGAATGAATTTTTGCCTCAATAATTCAATGGGTGGTTGCGAGCCGTATGTATCGAGTTTGGGCATATTGACATCGTCGACAAATACGCAAACGCGTTTCCCGTAAGGCGCCCCGAGAACCGTTCTCTTTTTTTTCTCAAGCTTGAGCTCGAGGATTTCTTGAGTCCGACCGCTGCTCGTTTGAGCCGAAAAATTGAGGCTTATCGGCAGCCAGAGCGTGCTCTCTTGTAGATTTTTCAGGACAACTTTTGTGATTACAGATTTGCCAACGCCTGTGGGGTTGCCGAATTAATTTTCACAATCCTGCTGCTGGATCGTTGCGAATTAATTTGCTTTTGGTACTGACCAGTTGCACCGGTGACGAAAACGGGCTTGTTCGCCTGGACGAGCTTTTGCACGATATAACCAAATCGCACCGTGTCGATCGTTGGCACGAGAATCTCAAAAAATGGCTGTTCCTTGTCGTAAACGAAGGCTGGCATTAATTTGACCCAAAGATCCATCCTACGATTTGGCACGTTGATGTACAAGCTCCAGAGATCGCCGGATGACGGCAGGCTGTTGGCAAACGTGTCAGATTTTGAATATTTTTAGCTGGACGTGCGCTATTTAGAGCTCTCACCGTGCCGCTGCATTGTCGTCGAATTGTTCTTTGACAAAGAGTTCGAAAGCCTCTCGGGAAACATCGATTACGTTACCACCGATGCCCCAGATGTAAGAAAATATAAAAGACTGTATGAGAAAGGTTTTGACTCGCGATCGATCCGCGCTCTTGTCGATCGATCCTGGCTCGAGGAGAATGCTTTCCAGAAGGGCGCAGCACATGCTCACTTTGCTGATGTCGACCTGCGCGGCGTCCGTACCCCAAAGCATATTAGAAAAAAATCAGACACACGCATTGACGCGAATATGTTTGATGAAATTTACTTGAGCGATCGCGTGTTCGCAACTTTTTTTGAAAAATGCAAGCCCGTCGCCGACATAAGTTTCGAAAAATTCGACAATCAGGTCCTGGAGATCTCGATTCAGCATTTCCAGGCGGCGGACCCAGCTCTTGACGTAGGGCAGCCAACCGAGCTCCGCCGGATCGACGTAAACCATTCCTTTTCGCATTTATCATAAAAACAAATAATATGTGGGGTAATTGGTTAGTGGGCAAAAAAACAATAAAAAACGAGATCAACAGAAATTAGGAGAGCAAGAAAAATAACAGAAAAAAAAATTGAAACAGAGAATCGATCGCCGCTCACCGCATCTGCTGACGGTAGCCGGAGATGCTTGAGCGAGATCCATAACTTCGAAAACCATGTGAACGTAGGGTGTGAATTTGATTCTTTCGGAATTGGCGAGACAGAGCATTTTATTGTCGTCCAGTACGGTATTCATGTTTTCGATCCAAACGGCGTCCACGGGTCCGTCGCACACGACCCACTGATGCTCTTCCGTGACAAACTGTCGCGCGCGATCAGCAAATAATCGCAGGAAAGGGGAAAAATAATTTTCGACGGATCGCGACTTACGGAACACGCGGTACGAACGATGGATCCGACCAATCCGTCGTGCCATTCGTTGCTCAGGGTATTTATCTCGCCATAAAGCTGGCCGATCGTTACCGCTTTGGGATTGAGTACGTACATGTGAACCGCCTGAAAGGCTTGGCCGACCGCTCCGATATCGTGCAGTCGCGTGTACGAGTCTCGAAGAGTCTTTCCCCCAAAAAAAATACTTTTTATACAGTAGAAAGGCAGCACGCGGAATAAAGAACGGAATTGCTTACCCGAAGAACGGTAGTTTTGCCCGAACCGGTCGGACCAACGAGCATCACTCCGTGTCTGACCTGCATGGTCTCGTGCAATTGAATAGTTTTCGCGATTGAACAACTTTCCGCTTGCAGTCCCGCCTCCTCCATTATCTGGTTCATAAATATATTCATTTAATTCAGCTGCCTGCTTATTTTTAATTATTTAAAAAAAATTGAATTATTCAATTAAATTAAATTTAATTTAATAAAAAATTTTAAATTAAAATTGAATAAAATTGATAAAAATTAATAATTATTAATTATTCAATTTTAATTATTAATAAAATTATTGATTTCGGCAATGAATCTCACGTTGACGGCAGTTTCGGCGAGTATTCCATAATCCTCCTCCGGTATTTCGACGTTGGGAAAAAGATCGCCCAAGATACCGCGAAAGAGTTGGGCATCGTCGGCCAAAAATTTGGGCAAATTACTGTCTCTGAGGGCTCGCATCAATACCACTTGTTCGCTCTTGTCGGGGTTTTCTCGCTTCAAACTTCCGGCCATAACGAGCACGCTTTTCACAGCTCTGCGCACACCTTTCGATAATTGAAATGAATCATGGTCGGGAAAATGATTATGATGGGCGGATTATCATGTTTTTTCGCCACACTCGCCTCATTCCAAAGTCGTAGTGATCCTGTTGCGACAATTGTTCGCTGCAAAGCGTATACAACAGAGTCATCTTGACCGAAAGTATTTTTGAAGACTCAAAACCTTCGGAATAGAGCGTCACTTCGGCTATAAGCTCTAGAGCGCAGGGCAAAGAAGAAAAAATAAAATAAATGTATGCGGGAGAGTGAAAATCGAATGAGATTCGTGGACTCACTGTAATCGGGCACCATCATGGAAATTGGCCGAAAGAGGGATTTCAAATTATCGGGCAATTCCGTACGACCGGCGTATCCGGGATTCATAGTGATAAAAGCTGCGCACGACATGACCAGCTTGATCTTGCGCCCTTCGAACATGAAGCTGGCGGCAGGAGGAAGAAAAAATTGAGCTAATGGCAAATCCATGATGCGTTGGCGATATATAAAAACGGCGTAGAGCTAGACTGACTCGGTGGCTCGTGCGACTTTGGCGTTTCTGATGGTAATCAATTGTTGAGCTATGACCGAGAGTACTTCAATGTCTATGCGATTAAACTCGTCGAAACAGCACCAAGCGCCCGAAGTGGCTAGTCCGGAAAAAAATCTTCCCATCATCTGCAACGCACGATTCGAGAAACTTTCATTTTTTAGCTATGCGAGCAAATACGTCGCTTTGTGGGCTTCACCTTAAAGTCGAGACCTTCGGAGCAATTGAAAACTACGCACTGTATCGCCAGAGCTTTGGCCAAATCTTTGGTCGTTTCGGTTTTGCCAGTTCCGGCTGGACCGGCCGGTGCTCCGCCTGAAAAACGAGACAGATGATCGGGAATGATACGAGAGTGGGAATGAGGAATAGAAAAATACCCAAATCAAGCTGCAACGCTCCCATCAAGCACAAATAACACTTGTCGGTCAAGGGCGTAATGACGAGACGTCTCTGGGCCCCGAGATACTCGTAACCGTAGGGATACTCGGCGTTGCTCATTCTAGCCAGACAATTATCAATTTCCGGTTGCCAGTAATACCGAAGCGCCTTCATCCAATCGAAGCTCGAGCTGCGCGATCCAACAATGCGATCAATCATAATATGCGGCCGTATAAACATTCGATTCGTACCTCGAGTTGACTTTATTTTCCACGAGAGTGGTTATCGTGTCTCTGGCATGAACGTCGACCGTTATCAGATTGATGATGATTTCACGAATAAGTTTGGGCAAATCGGATCTCACCATGGCGGCCAGTTGATTCAGATCCTATAAAATTAAATTTCCTGCAAAGCGCCTGGACTAATTTGAATTGTCATGGCGAATAATTACCGAGTAACACTTTTGCTCGAAGGATCGCATGGAATTTTCAACGTTCGTGCCGGAATCGAGAATCAGATGAACGCTTTGTGCCCAAAAGATTTGAGAAACCGTGAGAACGATCTATTCGAGAGAAAAAAGAAATTTCGACGTGAGGGGAAAATGCGAGAGAGAAGAATTGGCAAGAAAAAAAAGCAGAGGGCGAGGGAAAGACCTGGGACGGATGCGACCAGAGAAAACTTTGTCGGCCTCTCGTTTCAAGGTCACCCATCGCCGATTTCATTCTCCTTTTCAAAGTCGAAAACATGGATTCTTCGACTTTGCCCAACCAATCCTCGACGTTGCCTCGAGCCTTGAGCCCCTTGCCAAGCCCGACTTTTTCACCCTCCGGTGAAATCATCGATAGAATGTCGGTCGTCAAAAGAACTTCCGCCACCGGCGCCGGTGCATTTTCGAGCGGCTCGTCTTGCGGCGTCGCTGAGGCAAACTCCAACCGATATATCGCGTCGAAACATTTTTGCAAGTGTCTCTGCACCGCGTGAGGATTTTTCGTCTGAGCCAAAATTTCGAGCAACTCGTCGTTCGACAGGAAGAAAAATCTCGGAAAAGCAATTCTCTTTGTTTCCAGATAAGCCTCCAGACATTTGAGTATCTGATCGAGATTTTTGTTGTTTTCTTCGAGCTGTTCCAACATTCCCGGTTGCGTGCACGACTCCAGGGCCAGGGGCATCTGGCCAAACAAATATTCATGAAAATTCGGTAATCCATTTTGCTACAATGAAACAATCAACTTTTTCAAACGCGCGCTATCCTACTATTTTTTTCCCAAAAGAACCAAATCTGATGAATACCATGTCCAAATTTTAGACAAAAATATTGAAAATCCACTAAGTGACGATTATTTTAGTGAAAAAACTTTTTTTCCCGTTTTTTTTTCTTTATTTTGCATCAAAAAAAATACGTTAGCCTTGGATTGCTTTCAGGAAAGTTTTTCGTATCTAAACTGGAATGTCGAAGGGTTGTTCAGCAATTTTTTGAGAATTTCCGGGCCGATACGGGTTCGAAAATCAACCCAGGGTTACGTAAATATGTGAAAAATGCGTGTTACCCTCCTGGTGCGCCTCATGATGTCTTTCCAAGATTTATCAACGAGAACGAATAATTTAGCCTCAACGGGGAGCTGCCTTTGGATATCGGGTGCGGAAAATATTGCTTCCAGATACATCCACTGTTGCTGACAGTATTGCCACGCTTCCTGCCAAACGAAAAAGTATATAGAACGCTGCGGGCGATGCGAAGGGCTTTGATCTAAAAATAATTAAGGCGAACCAGCGTATTGGAGAACAATTCCAGTTGCTTGACCCAGTCGTCGAGTCTGGGTTTGATGGGTCCAACGTGTCTGGACGCGGCAATCGTTTGAATATTGATGTTGCTCTCGTCGAGTGCAGATTGGATTTCCTCGAGGGATCCGAGCACGTAAACGTCTTTGGCGTCTTTGTGGGGTAAAACGATAAATTCCATGCTTTTCCACGTAATTTCGACTTTTTTGAGCATGGCTTCGAGGCTCCATTCGGAGCTGGCCGAGGCCGCGATTTCCATGAGCTCGTTGGGATAAGCGAAGCCTCCGAGATTCTCGAGAGTCTCCAAATTGATCGGCTCGTCCGTTTTGAATTTGTAATTCAACAAATTCTCGATTTTCAACCAATGACGAGCCTTCAAATGAGGATTTCTCAGGTAACTGATGATCGGCAATTTGTCCTTGATCGTTTCGACCTCCTCCTTCAATTTCGGCAAGATATTGTTGGCCGGCAAGCCCTTTTCCAATTGCGCTATATTTTTCAAATATTTCATCGTCAGCGTAGTCATTTCCTCGACGTTCAATTTATCCAAGTCAGCGATGAACCAATCGTCGACCATTTGGGACCACGAGGCCACGCTCTCCCACAGCAAACTCCGCAGTTTAACTTGATTCGTGACGTCCTCCAGTATCTCGAATCTCGTTATTTCGAGCTTGAAACCTTTTTGATGATTTCGATACTCGCTAGCCAAGTTGGAACATTCGCTCAACCTTTCCGTCAAATTTCTCAGAGTTTTTGTACAAGTCTCGGCGTCGCTGTTGATGTCCAGGAGCCAGGGTTGCTGGAATTTAAAATAAATTGTGTAACATGGCAGCAGAATTTCTTGTTTAACGAGGCCAAAGGGAAAAAACGTACCAGGGCTTCGTCGTTGATCATGGAAATTTTTTCCACCAGCGTAGTTATGTCTTTTTGTATTTGAAGATTGAATCGAGCTATTAATTTTTGTCTCTCCTCCAGTCGTTTGTCAACGGCGAGACGCAGGCTCGTAAATTCGACGCCGATACCCTGCGTAAAGCGACCGTAAATAACGGTAAAATGGGGCGCAGTTTGTGACGCGAAAAGGGATTGAATATTTACCAAGTAATTGGCGGTGTCGTCGGAAGGAACCGGAATTCCGTACTCCTCCATAATGTCGTACAATTCTTTGACGTAATCCAATTGAGCCTCCAAATTATCGACCTTTTGTTGAGCCTTGTCGACGAATTTAATGTAATTTACGTAATCGTCGGTCGAATGTGGTTCCGCGTCCAGGAAACTTATCGCCTCGACGGCTTCCGTGAGAAGTCCGGTAACTTTTGATCTTCCGATACTGTGCAGGAAAAAAATGAATAATTGATGAGGGGGAAGCAGCGGCGAGCGAATGTTGTCGCGCCGAATACTGACCCGGGCATGACAATTTCCAAAATGCGTTGCTTGTCGCTGGGTGCAACGAGAGCGCCTTCCTTAAATCTCTCCAATTGAACGAGAAATATTCCCAGAGCTTGTTGATTGATGATTCCTTGAATAATTTCAATTTCCGTTCGATATTGAACGCACCATTTTCGGAAAATGTCGCACTTTTCATTTTCACGAATGATGCTCTCGTCGAAATTCATGTCGGCCGTGTAAAATTGATGAATCGAGCGGAAACGTTGGGCGTACAATTGTACGGCGCGGAAATTCATGTCGAGGATTTTCGTCACCTCTTGCTTCAGATCAACTATTATTCCATCTTTTTTCACTATTTTCCGGATCAAGGGCGGCTGTCCAACGAGGGTATTTACGACTTTGTGATTGATCGTCGGCCTGCGGTGGAAACAAACATTTGTATGAAATGAAAAAGAAAAAATATATCAGTTCAAGGGGTTGGAATGATTTTTCGTACTTGGTGAAAGAATGAAAATACGGATCGGAGAGCAGCGGCTTTATGGCGTCCAAATTCTCTTCCCACATCGATTGAAGGGTTGCGAACACGTAGCGAAATATTTCTTCGGAAGGGTCCATAATCGTACCACCGCCAGCGGCATCACGGCTGATCAGAAGATCCAGCATGAAATAAGGATTCTGCAAATTTGGATATCGAGTTTGAGCTAAACCGGATCATATTTTAATTGCGCATTGAAGGGAAAAAAGGAAAAAACCTGGATGGGACAACTCGGAGAACGTGGACGTTGCAAAACTTGGTCCAAGGGCGCTTCCTCGAGGAAGAAAGATTCATCGGGAAGAAAGGAAGCGTGACTTGCGAGATTTTCCAAAAATTCGATGTACGTATTTCGCAATAAACCTCGCATCATGCTCGTCACCATATAATCGACCAGATGAATAAAGCTGAAATTTATTCGTTCAGATTCGAGCTTTCGAATAATGAAGCGCGATTTTCTCCGCTTACCAACAAAGACGATAACATTTTTTTCGCTTCTCGGCTTGCTCGATGTAGCTCATTCTCAAAACTCCGTCCCTCGGCATCCGGTACTTGGTAGCACCGAATTGACCTGCGCGAGAAAGTCTCATCGGTTGCGAAAAATCGAGGGGGGGGATGAGGAAAACGAAAAATTACCCAATTTTCCGTAAGCCGTTTGCTCGATCGTGATGTTGGAGTCATCGGGTGTGTATCCGGCATTGAAAAGTCCGGCCAAGCAAGCGTTGTAAACAATATCGAGTGAGATTCGTCGTAGCTGGTCAAGTTTCTCGCGAACCGATTCCAACTTGGTCAATTGCATTTCGACGAAGAGAAAGAGCGGCAGTTTTTCCACGGAGCTTGAGTCGAGAAAGGACATTTCGAAAAAGACGCTACACATGGCTTTGATCTCGAGGAGAGCGGTGCTCAGAATCGGATCCGATATGAAAAGATTCTTTTCCATGTAATCCCGAGCCTCTAAAAATTTCCGGACTCGGATGGATTTTCTCCAAACGTAGAAAGCCTTCCAAATCCGGTGTTTCGCGAACGTCTTGATCTGTCGGAATCGCACAAAACATTATTTAACCCTCCGTCGACCCCCCGGGCGGCTCTGAGTCGTCCAACAATTTTTTTACTATATCTGGACTGGTTGAAAAAATCTGAAAAAAACTCCGAAAAGTATTTTTGGTTTTATGGGAACAGAAATTATTGTTATTTAATGGCAATCGGTACGAAAAACGAGAAATTTACGCTTAAATTATAATTATAATCATCATTTATTATTAATTATAATTATAATTTATATGAATTCTATAAATTTACGCTCAAATTATAATTATAATTATAATTAATTAATATAATTGATTGAATAATTAATTAATTATATAATTACAATAATATAATTATATTAAATTATTACGCTCAAACTAAATTTGAATTTACTGGTTTGTGTTGATTACTTATTGAATTTTGAAAATCGTGGCTACTGTTTGTGACAAAGAAGAATTTCGTTGCATTCCAACGATATTTTCGTATATTCAGCTCATAATACCTCGACGAGTTTGAGATAATATCCGTATTCTCTTAGCCAGAGTTCGAGGGGCGTAAAAGTTGTTTCTTCGGAACTGTATTGTGTGACGCCGCTCAGACTGAGCGTCATGTACGTTTTGCCCAATTCTTTGTAAGGCACGAGTCTGGACGATAAACGAGAGTGAGCGGGACGGCCGGGACGAGAAACGCTGTATCGTATAATACTTACTTGAGAGCGTAGGGAGTAAAATATTCCGAAGTTCGATCGACCGCATAGGCCATGTAAAAAAAACCAATTTTTTTATCATTTCGGAGCCGTTCAACGAGTTGCAATTGGTTCGCTACTTCCGGAGCCTGCTTGAGCAACATTGACGAATCTTGTTCCATCGTGGATAATTGTTTCTTCGGCTCGACCATGACTGCCCCGTTGAAAATTCGTCATTAAACAGTCCTGACGTCACAATTATCGTAATTATTCGCATTTCGTACTTCTAACGGGCTTGCCCGGTGTCGAAACAGCAGCAGCAGAAACGGGCGAACTCGTTCTCTCGTCTCTCGCGAGCTCGCTCTTTATTCGCCAAATTTCCCGCTCAATGTCCTCTTGTCGTCCACGGAATCCGCTCTTAATTAATTTTCATTAATAAACGACAGGCCAAACGACGACGAGGCAAAGTTATAAATTTTTTTAAGTCTCATCGACTCACCAGAGGCTCCGGAATTTCTTCCTTGTGCTCGATTCGCTCAAGCACTTTCTTGTGCGGAACGTGAAACGCAATTTCATCTTTTCTCCTTTCGCTGCAAGTGACGATAAATATTCACATCATGAATCGTTGAATTATACCGATAAATGCAAAACCTCTGATGCTGCCGTCGCCGCGGATCGATTTTCCACAGTCTCGGTTGTAAACTTTGCTCAAATCCTTTAATCCTCTTTTTTGCGTGCATCGCGTCATTTCCATCGTCGCCATTGCCAAGCGTCTCTGGAGCAATTTTCTCCTTTCGCTTCGAAAGAATATTCTCGTATTTTCGCATTTTAACCAATTAATTGAAATTAATTGTCCACAAAGTGTCAACGAAACTGTCAGCGACGCGATCGAGGCGCCCTCTTTGCGCCGCGCTGTGAATCGTGCGTGAATAAATAAAATTGAATGATTGCGAGCGACAAGATTGAATTTATTGGTAAAAATGTACAAAAAATTTAAAAATTCAGTCTCACTACGCGCGTGTGTACGGCGACAGTTTAGTTTGATAAAAAAGGATAAAATTGCACATGCGCGTCGTCAATAATTCTCATCTTTGCGAAAAGTCTAGCAAAGTTGTTGCATTTTGAGAGGATTCAAATTAAAGAGGCTTTACTGATCTTTTCGCCTCGAGTATTTTGAAGGCGTCGAGCTAAACATATTCTTCATATTGTCCTTCCAATCGGACAGAATTATTTCTTCCCCGCTGGAGAAAATTTTGTCGTTCCATGGGAAGATTCTGGTGCTCGGAGCAACGGAAATGCTAAAGGCGGTTTCGGTGGTTTCGGTATTTTCGGTAATGTTGGTGATACTTCGAGTCTGATAGCCGGTGTCCTGAGTCGAATGGCCGTTCCAACTGGGATGTCCGGCGGCGAATGAATTTCCTAAAATTGTATCGTTTCGTTGAGAAATTTCGTTGCTATTGATTTTTAGCCAATCGCTCGTTATTGCCGTCAGATTGAAATTTTCCGCCGGCAATTCGTTTCGATTTAGCAATATCCGGTTGCCAGACGCTTCCTCGTCGGGCTCGATTCTCGATCGAATCATGGACGACGAGCCTGAAGAAAAACGAGGAAAATTCATTGTTAGAGGGCGGAAAGAGCAACGAGATGAAAAACTTGTAAAAAAAAGTCGTACTCGTATGAAAATCATCGTCATCGTCGAGTCTTTTCAATCCGTCGTCATCCTCGAGGATCGACCGGTCGATGCTCATTTCCGCGGTGAAATCGAGTCGAGACGCCAATTGGCAACGAGAACGGACGCTCTGGCAGGACATGTCGTGCCTCCCGATCGGCGACATGTTGGGCGGCGACAAATTTCCCGCGCACGGAGTTCCGTGAGTTCGTTGTCTCGCGACGAACGAGCGTTCCTGCGGAAATAATTCAATTAGCAAAAATAAAAATAATGAAAACGAGCGAATCTGATTTTCTTACCCCGAGTGGAGTTCCGTGATTGAGCATCCCGCTTTGCGGCGGACTAGATTGTAACACGGATCCGTGCAATTCCGTTGGCGAGAGAGAAAACGAACTTTCCTCTTCGTCCTCTGTGCAATCCTCGTGATTGAAAAACAATTTACGTCGCAATGAACTGTTGCTCGAATTGGCGTCCTCGTTGTCGACGTTTTGGTCCTGAAATTTCGTCCCAATCATGCTCTCTGTCTCGTTTTTCTCCAATAGTCAAAAATTCCCATAGATTTTCGTTGCGGGCGATAAATACCTGATTAAATGTCAAGTACGGCTTCAAGGCATCTTCTACGTGTTTGGGCAAGACGGGAGGAAGCGTCAGGACCGTTTGGCTCCAACCTGCAAGCAAACCCGCTGAATTACTATTTTTCATCGTGTTCCGATTCTTCAAAATCTTCCAGCCGATGCGTCTAATTACAATCTCTCTTGTTTTTGTGGATTTCCCTGGAGGTGGAATTCAAATCCTCCAAAGGTCGACTGGGCGTAGACATTTCCGTGGGTTCGGTTCTCTCAGCTTTTTCCTTTTTCTCGTTGGCCCAGGGACTCGGAATAATTTGATTTTCAGTGAAAAATTTGTTAATCGCGGCCTGCGCCACCATTTCCATGTCCGGATCGGTCGAGTGCATTTGCTGCACCGGAAATTCTTCTATTTTTGCAGGGTGAATGAGCGCAAGCTCGTCCACGCTCCAGCTAAAGCCCGGCGAGTCCTGGCGCTCCACGGGTCCGACCTGAAATTGTGTAAAAAAACGGGTTGTTGATTGTTGACGGGAGAATCGTCGCGGGCGCGCGAGTCGGAACAAACCTTTGTAAAGACGGTCGGGCTGATGACGGAAAGATGGAGACGACTGGTCAAATCGGCGTCGAAAGGATTTCGGGCGATGAATTTGGTCAGTCCGGATGGCGGAGTGATGTGATGAGCCGGCAATAAATTAAAGGCCGCGATGCTGCTCGAGAATCCATTGTTTCGTTGTTTTTTGTCGGTTTGCCTGACCGGAGTGCTGTGACGAGGCGGAGAACTCTTGCCGCTTGTTTCTGCTTGGATAAATGCATTTTTATCGCTCGCCCCCTCGTCGCACATGACAAACTGTTCGGTTTTCATGGAATTTAGCGATGTCGCGGATTCCGATCGTCGGTCGACAGACAGCAGGGAACACAACAAACCGGTGTGTAAATAACGGACGGAGTAGGGAGGACGCGCAACCGCGGACTGGACGCCACTGCTCGGCCGGCAGCCAATCGGAAAACGTCATGCGCCTACAAGTTTTTTTTTTTTTTTCGTCCCCTACGAAGCACCAATGGCGGATGTTTCTTTTACGTTCGGGGCTGCATTTGAAATTTACGTCCTGCGGAGGTGATGGTCGTCTTGCGACAATGTGATTTTCAATAATCGAATAAAAAAGTAATGCAAAATTGAGGCATTTAAAAATTTCATCGAGAATCTCATCGAGATTTATGGGAAAACGTATGGGGGCGGGTGCGAATCGCTGCTTTTCCGAACACGCACGATCGTTCTCGAGCGATTTGAAATTCTCCCGTTATTTTTGTAGTGTCGCTCAACTGGTCGTTTCGCATTTAAATTTTCCCGCCATTGCATTTTGTCGATGAGAAAACACGTCGATAAAACAGAACGGTCGCGATTCGCCGTGTCTCGTGCGTATTTACGTAGAAAACAAATTCGCATCTTGCAATGCGATCAATTTGTCGGATAAATACGGATTAAAATACGTTGGAGGCGAAAAAGCAAAATAAAAATGCACGAATGCACATGGGAATATGGCGCCACGTGTCGGGATTCGCGACGGTGTGTCTTGTGACGTAACGCGACGAGCGAGAAGCAGAGAGACGAAAACGTCGTTCGTATGTTCTGGTGGTGCGAAGAAAGAAAGACAAGGCGATATGAGTGACGCATGCGTGAATTAAAGGGGATAGAGAGAGAAAGAGATAGAAATCAGAATTAGTTTAACCGAATCCCAGAAAGTGGAAGTGCGAAGTGTGTTCTTTTTGGTGCGAGCCGCGTTTGCTAGTGTCCGTGTGTGTGTGTGTGTGCGCAATTTTCAAGGAGCGACAAAAAGGGAATCGCGCGTCAACGAGAAACGTTGGAAAAATAAAAATAAAAGGGAAAGAAGGAAAAAAAGCAAGCAACGAGACATATCGCGTTGGAAAGAGAGAAAAACAAAGCGCGAATCGAGGATCGCGTGTGTGTTTTGACGGGAGCTAAAGAGTGGGAAATAAAAAAGTAGTGCGTCAAAGAAAACGGGCGGCGAAAAGGAAATAAATAAAAAAGACGGTTTGTGTTTCGGTCTTTTGCCCCGTCGTCGCTGCTGCTGCTGCTGCCATCGCCGCCATTGTCGTAGCTCGCTCCGTGTCGGTGGATGCGTGTGTACACTTAATATTCGCGGCGGCGAGAGTGTGTGCGTGCGTGTGAGTGAGTGAGTCTCGTTGGTAAACGAGACTCTCGATTGAAACGTCGATTTGGTCTCGCGGTGTGCGCGCTGAGGAGAACGAGAGAGCAAAGACGAAAAGTTATTCGGCGGATACATTGAGGCCCGGAGGATGGCGAAACCCGAGCAGGTTTTGGTTATCGAGCCACAGAACGAGTTGCGGTTCAGGGGTACGCGATATAATATTCTCATTTCTTCACACATTCTTCGCTCTTGCCGTTTTTTCCATTCCCCGATCCCAACAGCAGCAGCAAAACGTTGTTCATTCATCGCGAGCACAAATTATTGTTAATACTTGAAGAAAACGCAGGTTAAGGCTCGCGGGGCCAATGGTTGGTCGAGAAGGAATAAAAAAAAAAAAAAAAACCGTAAAAATTAGTGTTTTGAGCCCGCGTGCAAAACGAGCAACGATCGACGCGCCGAGAGTCCAAACGCACACCTATTTCTTTCCATCATCATTTATTTTCTCCGTCTCATTGCCCGCTCGTGCTCGCATGTCAAGATCGGTCGTGACATGGCGAATAACCGGGCGAATATGAGCGTATCAATTATCGGCATAAATATCCAATCAATTGCACCATCATGAGCGATTCTGCTGTTTCGTTTCAACGAGACTGTCGCGTATTTAAAACAAATATCGTTTTTTCCTCTCTCTTTCACCTTGTCAAATATGACGTAAGGATCGCGCGCCTATGTGCGAGACCAAGAAACAAAAAAGCCTCCATCTTAATTCTCCTCATTTAACCCAATTTTATCACATTATTTTTTCCTCCGAAAGCCTTTTTTGTTTTTTATGATAAACCCAACGGTTCCTACCTAATCAACCGGGCATTCGTCAATGCTGTCAAACCCTTCCAACCGCTTCCGCGATCGCTACGCGTAACATATATATATACGACAGATTTACGTCCAATATGTGTAACGCGATCCAAGAACGCGCTCGCTCGTCTTTTCCCGACCGTCTTAAGCCCTTTTTTCTCTCACAATTCGATTTTGCAACGGGCGACATTTTTTTTCTCCCTCACTACTACGCAAATCCTTTTACGCTTATTCATTCCCCCTCCCCCTCTCCGAATGTCGTTTTCTCGCTCCCTCTAGCCGGAAAACCGGCTCGTTTTCATGAAAAGTAAACACGGGCTGAAAATTGTCCCAGGAGGTGAAAATCATGAAACGAATGATTGTTTTTTTTCTTTTAGGCCCTTTCACAGGCGCTCCGGTCACTTCTTACATCAACCTTTCCAATCCGTCGGTCAACAGAGTCTGTTACAAGATCAAGACAACCGCCCCAAAGAGGTATTGCGTGCGGCCCAACAGCGGAGTCCTCAAACCCAAACAATCGACTCAAATTGCAGGTGAGTTGAGCATAATGAACTTTTTTACAATTCCCAAGTTCGCAATGTTGAGATTCAACGAAAAATTATGTTTAGATTGATTAATTAATGGATTTTGAAAATTTATGCGTAATTTTCGTCTTGGTTGAGTTTTTTGGACTCGGAAGATCAAAAAATCGCATTTCAACGTCATAGTTTGCTTTTTAAATGGAAATTCAATGGATTCTGCGTGTTTGATTGACAGTTTGCTTACAACCGTACGAGTTTGATCCGGCGGAGAAAAACAAGCACAAGTTTATGGTTCAGACGGTGATAGCCCCGGAGGGCGATGATTCCGACAACTTTAACAATGTGGTGAGAAACGCGCAGCAAACGTGATTTTCGATGACCCTGAAGTTTCCATTCCAAAGTCAAAATGGCAATTTTTTTATTCCAACAAAAGTTTCGGCCAACTTTTTTCCGCCATTTTTATACTTCTCCAAAAGTTTTGGTAAATTTTCGGGTCGTTGATTTGCAGCGATGGAAACTTCAGGATCCTGATTTTCGTATCGACGTTTGTCGCTGCCGAATTTCGGCATCTGTGATTGATGGTTTTTTTCGTTTTACACTCGTATTTTCAGTGGAAAGATACAAACCCGAGTCAGATGATGGAACACAAGCTGAAATGCATTTTTGAGAATCCCGTGAGCAGTAATACTACGGCAAAGCCGGCAGCTGCGCCGACAGCTGCAAAAACCGATTCGAGCACCAATGGCAAAAATAAAGCGACCGGAGATACTTCGAAAACAGCCTTCAAGGTAAGGCAAACGATAAAATTTGCATTTTCCATCGTCAAACAAAAGCTTTTCGAGGAATTTCGAGCGATATGTGCGATTTTTTTTGGGTCTCCAGGGAGCTGACGATACAGAGGAAAAGTTGAAAAAGGCGGCACAAGAAGTTTATCAGTTGAGGGTAGAGGACAGCCAACTGAGGCAGGATTATCTCCAGCTTAAGGTGAGCCCACGAGTGATGAATTTGTAGGGGAAGAAAATTGATGATTGAATGTTGTGGCGTAGGAGGAGATGCTGAAATGGCGAACCGCCGCAATGGACAAGGGTGTCAACGTGTCGTCGAGCGCGCGTCTCACATCGCCGAATCCGGCCGATCGGAGCAAGACGAGCGTCTTACCAATGACATCAACGAGCGTGGTGATGGCCATTGCGATGGTCATAGTCGGTTATCTGCTCGGTAAGCTCATCTGAGCGATCGATCATCAAAACAGTTACAACAGCAACAACAACAACAACATCAACATAAGCAACTCAATCGAGAAGAAGAAGAACAAGTGCACGAAAAGATGTCTCGGCGCGTATCAACTCCCTTTGGCCCTTTCACTTTAATTCCTCTCGTTCGTTATTTAGAGGCTCTTTGCCAAGAAAATCTTGCGATTTTTTTTTCTCATTGGCAATTCCATTCGTAAGTACGATTTCAATCTCTGTTTTTCTTTTCTTATCGTTTTTTTTTCCTTTTTTCAACATTTCCCTTTTTCCTTTGTTCGGGTTCGTCCCTCGCCCACCACCGACCCTTTCTTCCTCGTTAATAATTGTGCATAATAAATAATATTGTCAACGTTTATCGTTCAGCGTCGTCTACTTGTACGTGGAAAAAACAGCGCGACGAATGAGAGAATGAGCGAGTGACGGAGAGAGCGAGAGTGAGAGTGAGAGAAAAATTAGACATTGCGAGGCGGCGGCGCGATGAACGAGAATAAAATAGTAATTAATTCTACATTTTCCGAATCTCCATACCTTTTTCATCATAAAAAGAGACTTTTGTCTATCGGTTGGCGCGAGGCTATTTGTCATTTAGTTTGATCCATCGCATCGTTCCGAATTTACACTAAAGTTTGCTTCTTCGTTCTATTTGATCAATTATAATAGAAATGAAACGAGTTGTTATTGCGCTTACGCATCGGCTACCAGCCGGATGCGGGGAAAAAACAAAATAGATGCGAGTTCTAACACTGCGGTGCAGTTCTAATTGGCGTTCATTTTTATTCATTTGTTTGGTACTGCTGGGCGGAAAAACAAAGGATCATTGAAATCACGGTGATCGGGGGGCAATTTGTGATGTTTGTTGATGGGTGAAGAAGCGAGACGGGAATTTTGAGTTGAGATGCGAAAGAGGCAAAAAGAAAAAAACACACAAAAACAAAAATATAAACGTCTAGCAAAAATGTAGGCAAAACAAAATGGAGTTTTTACTGGTGAAAACGCATGAGAAAAAACAAGAAAAACCTTAATAAAGAGAAAACGTAATTGCATAAAATAATAACAACAGTAATATAATGATAATATCAATGCAACGGAAGGCCCGATGCTTTTTTCTTTCAACCAACGAAATGGGGCGTCGCGCATTATTCTCAGTTGTCTCTCGAAACGCGATCGTCGGTGTAATTTTTAAATATTTATGTTACGAAAATCCAGAAAGAAAATAAGCAAAGGCGCGAGTCCGCGCACACTCGCACATACGTACGCGATGCACGGACGAGCGCGCGCGCGCGCGTAGAAGAAAAACAAAAGGAAATAAAGGCATGCGCGTTCGAAACGAACGTGTCTTCGATTTCTTGAAAATTTCAAGAGCGATTCTTGTGCCTTTCAGCCGAATATCATTTTTTCATAAAGTCACTTGACTCCTTTGTACGCGATTGACGAATTTAAAGTTTCGCGCGCATTGAGCTTTCCGCAGCTAAATTTCGGGGGCAATTTCGACGAGACGCGATTGGTACAAAATTTCAAAACCAGGTGGAACGACCGCACTCTTCCGCCGTTTCTGTAATTTCCCGTTTTTTAGCCGTCCAAAAAGTTTATTTGAAAAGTGGCCGGCGAGTAGATTCGTAAGGGAATAAAGTACTTTTGCCCCTTTTTTTTTCATTAATTAGTCATTTGCTCGTTGTTGTCGACACAGCGCGCGCGTTCGTTCGGCCGTTCTGGTCGATACGGTCGGCAGCAGCGGCACGCACCGCGATTCAAAGCCTTGCCCGAGTCTAACACGGTGGCGCTGTCCAACTCGTTACGTGTGCGTGTGTGTGCGCGCGTAAACACATATATATCTGATGCGGAAGCCGAGTGGGCCGAGTGTCTCGTGGCATGTATATATAATTGATGAAATTATTATGCCGAGTAAGGCGGCAGTACCGGCGAATGTCCGTTTGCCGTGCGTTCAGCCTTTCCGCCGCGATTTCGCACGCGCGTTTGTAGAGCCAGTCGTCCTTTTTGCCAAAACAAAGAGAAAAAGCAGTTGAGAATCGCGCGTGCGGCGCAACGAGCGAAGCGAGAGTGTATCATCATTTTGCCCGCGCGGACAAAGTAGGAAATTGATATCGAAGAAACGTTAAAAAAAACAAAACGAAAATTTCAACCGTATTTAGCTTCGTGTGTGTGTGTGTAAATGCATTCGTAATGATAATTCTATAATGGCGCGTTGTCGCATTGACTGCGACATTGAAAACATCGAGAGAGGGGAATAATAATAATAATAAAGAGAAAAGATAAGAAAATAAGGCAGCAGCTATATTCATGAGTCGAGAGGTCGTCGCATACAGCCGTGCGCGCGGCGTTGCACGTCCTGAAAGTCGTCTGCTCATTCAAATCCCTTTACCCATGCGGACGCGCTCAACGCGACACCCTGCCGCACGCTCTTTCCTCCTTTTTCGACCCTTCGTGGTGACCGTGGGTGGAATCGACCCAGTGACCACCTTTCGTCTTAAATATCTACTAGTTCGCGGCATTGAAGTGGGCTGTCATCGCCATCTAACGATAGTTTACAGTCTCCTTTATGCGTTACAAGATCCGATGAATATCAGGTCCAAATTTTAGGCAAAAATATCGAAAATCCACAAAGTGATGATTATTCACGTGGAAAAACTTTTTTTCCCCGTCTATTTTCTTCATTATGCATTTAAAAAAAAAATTCTTTCGCCTTCAGTTTATTTCAAAAAAGTTTTTCGTATGTAAACTGGAATTTCTGAAGGATGTTCAAAAATTATTTGTAGAATTTTCGGGCCGATAGAGTGGTCGCAATCAGGGTTTAGAAATAGATCGAGTTATAGAATCAACCCAGTGTGACCACGAAGGGTTGACTCCCGACTGCCCGCACGGGCAAAAAAACGCGAGCTATGCGTTTGACCGCGCTCAGCTGATATTCACAGATATTTCGTGCAGAATGTTTGTCCAAACGACGAAAAGTTACTTGACCATAGTTCGAATTTTTACATATTTGTCTCGTACTCGATCATCGATCCTCCGATAGTTCTACATACCAAAATGTACATACATACGGTAGCATCGATTCACACAACCGCATTGTTGTTGCTATCAAGTTGCTCTTCCAGAGAACTGGATGAATTTTCAAAACATTGATTCGTTGATATTTTTTCGCTTGTTTCCGATTTTGGGTGTTTTTTTCGGTTTCTGTTTTTCGATATTATGCAAATTTGGCGAGCGTTCAAAAAAAATCGCTCGCTTGTTCGTTTAATGGAAAGATTTATGAAATAAACTTGCGGGGTGCGGACGAATGAGAAATAAAAAATAAAAAAAATCGAAATATATGTAAGGAATTGTGCGCGACGGCAGGAGGTTCATATTTTGTAGATTCCTTCGAATGCGTTGGGATTGAATTCCGTCACGAAAAGTCCACTAGTCTCGTCTATGATCGAGGATATTCCATGATGTGAGATCCCGTGGTGAGTCTTGTCAAAAAATGCCATCGATTATTTCCTCCCAAATTTTCTTTATTCATCAGTCTCGGATCAGATTGGATGTAACATTTGTCGAAACCGTGTTAAATCCGCAGCCTTCGAGTTGTCTTCGCAGCGTTTACTTCCAGAGTTGTTTTTTCTGTTTTTTTTCCGCCCAGATCGTTAGATTCGTCGAATGTCCCATTCTCACGCAGTTATTTATTTGTGTACTCCATAAAAAATAAAGAAATATTTCAGACACATTGGTTTTGCATCGACGGGGTAAATGGAAATGATTTTCAAAAACATGGCAACGATCCATCGATCGTTTACACATAATCTTACAGCTATTTGTGTGTCGCAAAAATGGTTTGTATAAAAAAAAACGTATTATGGGGTGTAGCGGACTTTTTCTAGGAAAAAAAATCCCCTTCTAAAAAGTTGGTGAGTAACGCCCGAAGTTGGCGACTAGAAGGGGGCATTGTTGTCGTTTTATTCTTTCTCGTGATTGGTCGCTTAGTTATACACGGGGTTTATCGAAATTGGGAATCCCGCTGGCAGTTTGGCAGTTGCGTGTATACACATGCGGTTATATGCGGTTTTATCAGAATACATTTTTTTTCTCGTGCATGAGAGTAAAATAGCGAAAAACAAACCAATTCGAGGACGAATTAGTTCCTTGAACAGTGTTTAATCATATGGCCCAGAGAAGGAAAAATTAGAAAAACGTTCTCGTCAGAGTCCACTCGTAGTCTCTGTCCGTAATTAAACAAAAAATATTCAATTCAACCAATTCCAACATAATTCAATGAAAAAAAAAAAAAAATATACCCCAATGAAAAAAAAAAAAAATTGAAAAAACGTTCTCGTCAGAGTCCACTCGTAGTCTCTGTCCGTAATTAAACAAAAAATATTCAATTCAACCAATTCCAACATAATTCAATGAGAAAAAAAAAATATACCCCAATGAAAAAAAAAAAAAAATTTTAAAAACGCTCTCGCCAGAGTCCACTCGTAGTCTCTGTCCGTAATTAAGGAAAAAATATTGAATTCAACCATTTCCAACATAATTCAATGAAAAAAAAAAAAAATATATACCCCAATGAAAAAAAAAAAAATTGAAAAAACGTTCTCGTCAGAGTCCACTCGTAGTCTCTGTCCGTAATTAAACAAAAAATATTCAATTCAACCATTTCCAACATAATTCTCAATATTGTTATCCGCGATTTATTCCACTTTTTGATGAGAATATTTTTCATTTTATTGATAATTTAAGGACGTTGTATGGCCACGTAGTAAGTTCCACATTTGATTATGTAAACCCCAATGGAAAGAAAAAAAAATTTCATTTTAAAATAGATTGGGTTCAAGACGCTGTCGCGTATCTCTATTAGTTATTATATATGAAAGGAGCGCTGCAGCGCTACTGGGAAACCGTTCGCGCGCGTGATGCCCCCTCGTTGTTTAAAATTGAACTTTGCAGAAAAAAACAAACGAATTCCGAATCGTCATGAATCAGAATAGCTTTCGTCATGTTTTCCACTTTCAAAGTTCACAAGCAACTAAAAAATTATTTAAAAAATAAAAAATCGCTAATAACCAATTGAAAGATAATTCGAGATAAAAGATAATGGGCTGGATGAGTGCCATGCAGTATGTAAAACACAAAGTTATAGCGATTTTCGCGTAAACTTTTCAAAAAACTTTTCGTATTCAGCTAAGCCCGCGCAGGCACAGCTAGTAAAGTATAAAAACTTGGAGGAATTGTTATAAAAACGTAATGTGAGCTTGAAGAAAAAAGTGTTGAAATGTGCCCTTGGGGTCTGCGATTGTATATTTTTTCTCAGTCTCATCGTGTCTCCTATTTCACAAGTGTAGAACAAAAAAAAACAAAGAAAAATCAGACAAACGACATGACTGGACAGTTCTCAAAGCCTCAAAATGGGCTTGGATGAATTTTTTTTTTCTTCGAGTGACACACTCGTTATGACGCGGCGACACTCGTTCGAGTAACAAATAGCAGCGCATAAGGAACTCGTGTCGCTAAAAGTCTCTTAATTTTGTTTACCGCAGCAGAATCGGAGCGAAATATTCACCGATAAGTGTTTCGCACCGATGTCCATGAAAGGATGAAAAAGCAGAGGAAATGTAATGAATATTTGGCATACGCTAGTTGCGCCAACCAATCGCTCTTTCTCTTTGCTTCATCGATCGCGTAATACACTTGTGAGTTGCGCGTCTATAGGTCAGTCGCGCGCATACCTTTAATTATTCATTCACGCTTGAATTTTTGCACAACAAAAGTAGTACTTGATTTTCTTGGCCGGTATTTTCGGCTCGGTATTTCGCCTTTTAGCGATAACATTTTATTCGACGGATTCTGCTTGAAATTTTATTCTACATACTTTATTTTATTCCATTTTCAAGCTGGTTAGGGCATAATAAATATATCAATCAATCGATCAAATGAGGGCAATGGATGCGAAAAGGGATCTTCATTGGAAAAATATAATGAGCGAGGTGTACGCGCGGGATAAATAAGTGATTCACCGAAGGATCGATAAGGCAATCCTTTCGACATCTTTCTCGTCCAAGGTCGTATTAGCAGAAAACGTTGTACATACGATATGCACGCGATGCATTCCCGCGCTGGCCGCGTCTTTAGCTGATTCTTGCGATCTCCGTGCGCGATTACGAGAACGCGAGAAGGCAGTTGAGCGATATAACGAGGTGGTTTATTAACTGGCGCGGGCGGATCATAGACGAGAGCGCGGCGCTGCGGACGACGAGGTGTACACCGCAGCGCGCGTTTCAAGACGCGACGCGGCTCGAGGTTTCTAATCGGGGTCATCGGGTCTCCAGGACCCCTCGTGACGTCAGATCCTCCTTGATCCGATCGAACATCGCTTTACACATATCCCGCCCCCGCCGCTCCACCTCTCCGCGCGACGTACAACGTCTACGGGACATGCATCCAAGGCGCGCTATCCATCTCGACCACCTTGTCATGCCCATCATCCGCGTATATGGATATACACCGATCCATATATTCGGTATCAATATATAATCGGTATATGAATTACAAAAGTGGGTCACCGTGTCCGTACGATAACCCCGCGCGCCTACGGCTCTCGCTTCGTCTATAATAACCCTTGCGGAAGCATGAGCCTCGTCCGCGCGCGTTTCGATTCGAGCAAAAGCAAACGTTGCTATTTTTTTCCGCCGACTATAGTCTCTAATTCGAATCTGTGCCAGAGCAGTCATCTCCCTTTAGTTGATGGTGACTTTTTGACAAAATCCTGTCCATCCTGCTTGATGCACTCCCCGCGTAAAACGTCGAATCTAATTTTTGAAAATTCTATTTTTTTTCGAGGGCGCAAATTGTAACGGGAGCGCGGCGAGGGGGCGAATTATTTGCAGTATGATTGCGCCAATTTTTTGCACCGCAGCGAGGGCTGCGGCATGAGTCCGTGAGCGAAAACGCTGATTTCGCGTTTGCTACTTGAGGGCGGGACGAGAAATTAACCTCAATATTATCGGCGAAACGTCTTGGCAGGCTTTTTCTCGGATTAGCACATCGTGTTCGCGTTTGTGTTTATCTCAGCAATATAACGTATGAAAGAAAAAAACTCGATCAATGTCCCTCTCGAGCGATCTCGAGAATACATTTTCATCATAAAATGAAAAAAGAATCGCCAAGGGTGTTGCGTCGTCGAGCTCCCTCTCGCGAGCGCCGTCACGAGCTGAGTCTCGCGTCGTTCGATCGGAAAGATGCGATATTTCTGCACTACCAACCGCGTTCGTGACTTTTTCACGCCTCCGCGCCAGCTATATATGAAATTAGCCCCTCGATTATGACTTTTATCATTTTTTTCAATTTTTAATGAATGTTTGACGATAGTTTGATTAATTATAACGTTTGTTTCATAATATTTATCGACAAAACAAAGGAACAAAAAAAAGCGTAAAGTTAGCCGCCACTTTTTGAGTTTTAGTCCAATTTGATTTTTTCCAGTGCCAATCGATTCGGAATCGTTTGTTTGATACAAAAAATATTGTTCGAACGTTTGTTTGAACGTTATTTCACCAAAAAATGAAAAAATAGTCATAGTCGGGCGGGAAATTTCAAATATTTATACCGGAAGCCCGAAGCATGCGGATGTGGAGCGAAAAAGGTAGAGGGCGTTGCTGCTGTATCATGAATGGATGTTTTATACACTTTGGGCGAGTGCAAGTGCACCGGCAAGTGCAACGGGAGGTACGGAGAGAGAGAGAGAGAGACTATAAATACACGAGGTGGTTGGAGGTTTTTGGGGCGGAGAGCAGGCTTCGCCGCGACCATCGAGCGAGTGCGATAGAATGCGCGGGCGCTAAAATCGCGAAACAACTCGTCGCCGCTGGCGGTCGCGCGGTGGCGGTAGGGGCTTTTGCTATTGATTTCAAGGGCTTCCTTGGCCCTCTCCCCGCTCCTAGTTGCCGCGGAGTGCCCGAAGGCTTCGGGTCACCTCGTAGGGTTCGCACGCTCTCCCCGTGCCACAAGGAATTTCAACGATAATCCGCATTTTCCATCTCCGTTTATGCCCCCCCCCTTTTACCTCTCAAACTATACGCAAACCGTATCGTTATCACGAGCTCGTGCGTTTATGGAAATCAACTTGCAGCTATGCGTCCCGCGCAACATACCAAAAAACAATGCGCCTCGCATTCTAGTTCATGCGGCAAAACCTTTTGAATTCGCGGCGCAAAGAGTGAAAATGGAATTTCGTCCGAATTTTCACTCAATAATCGCCCAACACGATTGATGCGAGCCGACTCGTGGAATTTCTTCGGAAACCGCGCGAGGACTCGTTGAATTCCTACGCAGCACACACACACACACACACACGAGTCGTGCGGTCGCGGAAGAAGCCCCAAAGCCTTAAATGCATATATCCCGATCGAAAATTCCCATTATTCCCCCTAAAGAGCCATGCACCCGCTCGACTGTATATAGTTTTTTACAGCCTCTTCCAAAAGTCCGTGATTCTCGACGTAATTGCTATAGCCACGCCTGCTCCGTGATCCTACTCGCAAATTCCTTCTTTCGCTGCCATCTTTGCAATTTTAACGCAGCGTCGTGCGTTTGTGCGACCGCGAGCTGCTCAGTGGTAATGAAAAATAATGAAGTAAAATAAAATATGCGAAAGCGATATCGAAGCAGAGTCGCGCGCGTTATTTTTGAGTGATCCTGTAGCGGAGCGTAGCAAAGAGAATAGCGGATGAAAAAGGAAGACTGGAACCGCGGCAGCCGCTATGCTTTATACGAAAGCGGAGAAGGAACGGGAGGGGGGGGGGGGCTGTCCCCCAGAGAGGGGGTTGCGAGCGTCATCGCGGCGCATCGCGACGCCGGTAAACCAGCAGCTCGCACCGGGTTCTTCGAGAGGGTGGATATATAACGGCGCGGCGCGGGCGGTTATATAGTGGGGGAAGAATGGCCAAAGTGTGTGCGGGAGGCTGAAAGTCGTTCGGAGTGTCGTTGGTGTGCGCGTGTGTCAGAGAGAGGTACGGATTTTCGTACCCCCTAGAGCTCGCGGAAGGAAAGCTCGCGCGGTGCGCGCGCCTTGACGGCACTGCGCGACTCGGCTCAAGCGCAGCTCTTGGATCGGGCCAGCGCGATTTACTCTTCCTCCTTTACTATTTTCTCTATATTTTCCATGCGCATGTGTGCCCGTCTCGCGCTGCGTGTATGAAGCAGCGGCAGCCGCGCCACGGGGGTGGTGAGGGAGGGCTCGCGATACGTCGAACGGTGGAACGCCGCGTTGGGGCGTCTCCTTGCCGCGTTAACGTCGAGGCAACGTCCGCGTTCCGTTTTCTCACACACGGCTAAACCGTGCCACCGCCTTTCGCCATATCCGCAAAAGTCCCGTCAAAACTCGCTCACGGGGATAGTCCGCGCGCCGCGAGCCTCGCTCTATTCCTTTTTATTCTCCCAAATTCCTCGCGGATTCTTCGACTTTGAGAAATCGAAAGAAAAACGAGAAAACAAAAAAGAGTTTTGAATAATATTGTAATAGCAGTGATCGCGACGTCGAGTTGGTGCCGCGGAAGCGCGGTCGAAATACGAGTCGTTGAATAAAAAGCAGTGAGGAAAAAAATGGAATTTGGCTGTGGATAAGAAATCGCGCGAGCCGCATGTAGGTGTGGTGAGACGAAAAACACGTCGGTAGGTGTTTCGAGGGGCCAAGCAGGGTGTATCGCGAGTAGCGCCCCCGCGAATGATCCTACGGTGCAGCGTTTGCGAGTGTGTTGCGTCGATCGAAATTGAAAAAAGAAGGAAAAAAAGTCATTGCGAAAAGTGTAACCAGGAATTTCCTGTCCCGATCGTTTTCCCTCGTTAAAACTAGTCCCTCGGCCGCGTAACTCGCTCCGCCCTCTCTCGGTGGCTCGTCGTGCGAAAAAAAAAAAATGCAGATGAGAAGGAGTAACGCGGAATCGTCAAGTTGAGACGTCGGCCGTTGGTTGCGCGAGTTCCGAAGCGTTCAAGAGGGCGCGGAAATAACTAGATTGTTTTTAAGCCTGTCGCGGTCGTCCTCGACGACTGCCGATATCTCGCTTTGTAGTCCCGCTACAAAGTGGTCCCGCGACCCCCTCCCCCTCGCGTTGTCAACGATGTTACGATGTCGCGGCGCGTAACCGATTGCCGCAACGAGTTCAGTGACAGTCTAACCGCGAGAGAGTGCAATTTAGCGTGCTGGTCGATCGAAATAATTGCGGAAACTCGTTCGCCTCGATGGGAGATGCCGCGCTCGTCCCGCCGTTGCTCCCAACCTCGTGTCAATAATAATCATAACAACAACGAAATCGCCGCGATAAATAATATCAATAATAACGATAATGATGTTTGTAATGATTTTCAAGTCGAAGGAATAATTAGTGAACGTAATAAAAATAATAACGACGAGAGTGATTTTACATTTTCAACGACAACTGGTGTCGCGTCTGACCGCAGCGCGATTCGTACTACTCGGCCGTTGAGTTGTTCCACTGGCGCGGATCCCTCGCATCGTTCGAGCAGCAGAGCCGCCGCCGCCGCCACCACCGACGTCGATCCCCATCGTTCTATCCCCGTTCTTCGCCATCGTTCCTTTTTACACCTTAACCAATCAATTTTAACCGATTTTCACCTTCGTACCAGCTGCACCGTCGCCGTCCTCCTAGTTTCCCTCGCGGCAGCCTCTCTCTCCGAATTATTTCTCATCGTGCGTCACGGCGGGGGGGTCAAGCCCAAATTTGCTGGCGAGCATTGTCGCGCGAAAACAAACATGTCCGGTCTGGCACGCACCGAGCAGCAGCTCTTCTCGAATCTCGTCGGTTCGGGTGAGTCAAAAACATTTCATTTTTTACCTACCGCAACGTGTGTCAACGTTATTTTATTTTTTCTTCGAGCTCCCTGCTCGCGCGATCAGGGACTTTTATAACGCGGCGCTGGATATGGATGTGCCAACGAATCGATATCGATTTCAATCCCAGCAGCAACGTATAGAGAGAAAAGTACGACCAATTCGTAAAAATGTCTGCTGCTCGCTATACGTCGCCATTTTTCCCACGACTGTGTTAAAAAAAATCGAAAAACCCACAAAAAAACGGCAAATCCGTTTTCTCTGAAATTTCGTGGCATTTTTGAGTCTCAAACGGCGCGTTACTATTAAAATGGCCGGTTTTTTATGCTTTTACTTTTTTTTTTCTATCGCCCGAGCGACTGTGTGTCGGAGAGCGTGTGCATGTGATTTTTCCCAGCAGCGGGGCAGTGTGTGTCGCCCCCTCTGCTGCATTGCATAGACACGACGTTTCTGACCGCGTATATCTATGTCGGAGCGCATCTCCGCGCTCCTACACTCGCTCGCTCGCGGCTGATGGTCTTACTCGGCGCTTTCCCAGGCCGCACTCTGCTCCTGACCGTGTAGCCCGCCGCAGTCCCACTAAATTAGGAGAGACGGTGCCGAGTTGGGCGTAGCATTACGCACGATCGCGGACGGACTTTTGTCGCGCGCGACAATATAAGTCTGTCCGATTGTTCATTTTGGTCATCGATTATGAATTTTATTCATTTTGTTACTGCCGATTTCGTCGATTTCTTGCCGATCATCACGAGCGTAAATCCGCGCGCGGTTTCATAAATTGTCGATACACTGCGAACACTGAAAATGAAATTTTGTCAGAAACGTTGAACGAAATATTTTGGATAATTTCAAAATTTTCGTTATTTTGACAATATTTTTGATTTCTAACGGAGCTGTCAGCTAAATTTACGATTGGAATGGCAAAAATTGATTTTTCAACGAAAAATACTTTTTCTATTTATTTTCGAGAAATATGAAAATTTTCGTACCGATTTTTGGTTTGGATCTTGGACAATCATCGTTTTATCGTAAATTTTGAATGAGAATCTTGAAATCTGTTATTTCTGGCGATTTTTTTTTTCATACGCCCCCGACTCGCTTCTCGCTTTGACGACATTTTTGTATTGATATAAATTAGGCTCTCTGCGCTCCTCTGCGTGAAAATTCATCATGCCGGAAGGCTGCCCGTGCGATATCGTTTTTTCGTAACGCGCACGAGGATCGATCGATACCGCGCGCGGGCGTCAGTTTCCCCCTGCTCGATCTACGGACGCGCGTCATTAGCGATCGCGGTGTATTTGTTTTTTTTTTTTTTGCATCCACCAGGTTCGTCTCTGTCTCTCGCACGTTCCATGCGATATATTGAATTTTTTTTTAAACCGCACGCGGCATTTTCCGCTCGGAAATCAGTATTTACATCGCGAATTTTTCAGTTCGCCAAAAATATGGGTAAAAAATCGTTACTCCGATATCTCGGTCCGTCACGTGGCGTCTAAATCCATAGGAGAACCAAATAATATGGGTCAACACGATAAATACGCAAACCGAAACTTGGTTGTTTTTCCGGTTGCTCCAAATTCCTTTTCGTGATACACCGGATGAAGAATTTTGTTGGAAAAGATCGATATTTTGTTGGAAACGTTCCAATAAACGTTTTTTTTTGAAAAATCACAAAAATTTTGTCATTGCAGCAAGAAATATTCTGGAAAGTCTCTTCGAAAAGTAAATTTTTGTCATTCCAATCGTAAATTTTACTGACAGTTCTGTTAGAAATCAAAAATATTGTCAAAATTAGGAAAATTATCGATAAATATTTGAGTTCACCGTGTTCGACAAAATGTCGACGTTTTTTTGAAAAATCACAAAAATTTTGTCATTGCAGCAAGAAATATTCTGGAAAGTCTCTTCGAAAAGTAAATTTTTGTCATTCCAATCGTAAATTTTATTGACAGTTTCCGTTAGAAATCAAAAATATTGTCAAAATTAGGAAAATTATCCGTAAATATTTGAGTTCACCGTGTTCGACAAAATGTCGACGTTTTTTTGACGATATTTAATTTTTTGTGTAGTAGCGAATAGGGTGGGGGAGAAACGAGGACGCGAGAAGTTATTTTCGATGAATTTCCAACTTTGGATCATTCATTCGATCGCTTTGACAATCATTAAAATTGAGGCAATTAAAAAACCGAAAATTTCATTTCAAAAAGAGTTTGAAAATAAAATGCTCCGTCAGCAGAAAAACAATGAATCGTACAGAGCAGAGCGAATGGATTATCATGGAGGAGTTTGCTGGTCCGATACGGTTTCCGCGGTTTGGCTTGAGATCAACGAATATATACGCGTCGTGTGTCGATCGCATTTGTGTCGAGAGCGCGGGCGCACCCGATTTCCAGTGACGCACACACACGGTCACGACCCGAATATCGCGAGGACGCGATGCGTTTGCTTCGTGCGACACTCCTGGGATTTTGCCCCAGGGCTGGAGCAGCATCCCTCGCGTGGATACGCACGCAACGCACGCCAAACTCGACGACACCGCAGCAGTGTGTCTCGCTCGAGAATAATCAATTTCAGTCAGCAACAAAAATTATCAATATAAAATTGTCATTGACCCTAAAACGGTAACGTGCTGCGGGCAAAAACGAGAAATTATTTTACTCTGAGCAAGATTGCCCTAGGTTGCATTAAAGAAAGAAAAGAATGAGCCCAAGTCGGACCCTTTTCGTTGAAGTTTACCCAAGACATGAATTTTTCAAAATTGGGGTCATTCATGACCCCGTTTTACCAGAATAGTTGAAAAAAACGGTCTGGGGTTAAAATTGATATCGAAAATCGACCAATCGGTTCAGGCAAATTTTGTGTCAACGCAAATATTTGCAAATTTTCCCGCATCACAAATTGTCACGTTTGAGAACGCGAGAAAAAAAAAAAAAAACAACCAGCAACACTTGAATGATCCAAAGATTTGACAGTGTTTTCGAAACGGTGGCGATTGTCAATGCAAAATTTCCGCATTCCTCACTGCTCATTTTCTTTTGATTATGCATTTCTCGCAACAAATTTTGGACGTTATTTGCGAGATCGGAATAAGTCTAATGGAATAATAATGATGATGGGTGGGAGGTTGCCAATATCTTGGCATCATTTGCTCGATTTGTATAGATCGCGGCGCGCGGCAACCAAATTGCTCCGTGGCTCATCAGTGAGCAGCAGGTCGGGCCGTAGTTAAGACTCCGCATCGGGATCGCATTATTGCGAATAAACGAGCATTTTCAACCGCCAATTGTCTCAATTATTATTCCATTTGTATTATCGCTCCGAGTAGCGCGCGATCTCATTCCTTGCCGCAATAATGCATTCCGCAGTTTTGTAATCGCCTAAAATATTATCAACGCCGCTCATTAACTCGATAACGATTGAATTTTATCTGTCGTAACTACATTTTTGAATTTTTCATTTTTCAAAATCAACTTCACTTCGATTTCGGAACGAGAACTCGTGAAAAATTCTACGTAAAAAATATAACAATTTTATACGAAGTTTGCATCGTTGAAATGCAACGAAATTTTGCATTTTCTTCGGCACAGCGCGTAATTATTATTCAATATTTGGCCCAGACAATAAATCGATCGTCACTCGAGTCCCAAAAACTCGATCGAGACGAAAAATTGTCATGATTTTCAAAATTCAATAAATAATTAATAGAAACAATATTTTTCGTTGAATTTCAACAAGTTACAAACTTCAGAGTCATTTTATTGATTTATTGTTTCATAATTGATGATATAATTGTTTCTGATTCATTTATAACCTGAAATTTGAAAGAAACGGCACGAGTTTGAATTAATTATTGTTTTTTTCTTCAACTATGGCTGTATTTGCTTTTCTTTTGTATTTGATGTCCGCCCCAGGCTTCGCCTCAGGCGTCATGATGCGCAGTGCAGGAATTTCAAACTTTCTGCCCTTGCATTCTACTCTATTTTTCTTATTCGTCGCGTTACACCATGCCACTATTTGCGCCAACATAACATGACTAGTTGCAATGTTTGCGAGTCATAATGAAGTCATCAAAAAAATGCTGACCCCATTATAGATGGTGCCGCAACACCATACACATGAATAATGACAAAAATGTTGAATGACACTCATGGAAAATCATTGGCGCAACGTGCATGACCAACAACAAAAATCTAGACCCAGTTAGCCACACTGAAAAGAAAATTTTGTTGAAAAACGTTCGAATAGACTTTTTTTTTGAAAATTCACATAAACTTTGTCATTGCAGCAAGAAATATTCTAGAAAGTCTCTTCGAAAAGTCAATTTTTGTCAGTCAAATCGTAAATTCGGCTGAAAGTTGCATTAGAAATGAAAAATATTGTCCAAATTACGAAAATTTTGAAATTATCCAAAAATAGATTGTCAGCTGCCTAACAATTTGTCAAACACAGTCCCAAACTCGGTTTAGCAATTTTTATGCCTTTTCGCGTATATTTTGCGTATGCAGATAAGAATACACTATAGAAACTTGGAAAGACGTTGCGAAAAATCAGGAAAATAGCGTAGAGTCGATTTCGCGTCATTCTCCTTCTCCGTTAATTATATTCCGTGCTCACCAGCGCGCATAAGTGCGATCCGATGGCACTAAATTCGCGGGGATTCAGAAACAATCGAGCAATTTCAAATGGAATTAATAATATGACGATTACGAGATCCGAGCTCGCAACTTCCGTGAGGAAAAATACCTGCGTGCTTGTTGACGCGAGTCAGTTTTTTTTCTCCGCACACATAAGATGCAACATGAATTCTTTAATTCTCGCGTGCACGCGGTTAAACTTGTTGATGATTATTGTAGAAAATAGTTTAAGAATTTCAAGGGTTTAGTCGCGTTTTCGAGAGAGAAATTCTTTCGATAGAAAGAATCCGATTGATGACGCGCGCCCGCTAATTTTTTTTTTCATTCAAATTGAAAATCACGTCCACATTCACGTTTTTTGGTAAAAGTGGCAGGAGAGAAACAAAAACGTGGCAGCCCTGCAACGATATCAAACTAAATCGCGGATAGCGTTGCCCATCGACGCGCGATAACGACGATAACTTAGTGTCTGCGGAGTTTATTATACCGAGGAGCGAAACGAGAACTAACGCGCTCGTATCCATCGAAATCTACGCTGTAATGGTATGTAGACGAATGTAAGTGAAGCAACAGCAGCAGCAGCAGCCGCAGCGGTGGGGGGGCGAGCAGCGCGGTGACAGGATTTTCCAGTTTCCAGTTTCCGCGCTCGAAGCAGCTCAGCAGTTCGACCGGCACGCTTTTGCTCATCGGACGTTGTCCAAACGTTCTCTCGCTTGTGAACGGAAAAAAGAATCTTGAATCCTTATTCAATGGTAAAAAAATTGTCACGAGGATCGGTCAAACGAACAACGCACGCGGTTTTTAAACTCGAGTGTGCGAGCGACAATAAAAATAATTGGAAACAGTGAAAATTGAGATAAATTTTAGATAAATTCGTAATTTTCGGTATTTTGACGATTTTTTCATTTCCAACGGAATTGTCAGCTAAATTTACGATTGGAATGACAAAAATTCACGTTTCGAAGAGATTTCTCGAATATTTCTTGCCGCAGTGACGAGATTTTCGTGATTTTTCGAAAAAAACGTTTATACGTATCCAAAAAAATTTTCTTTTCAGTGCACATTGTGGCCCCTTGACGAATGTTTTCAAAGCAGCGACGCAAATCGATTGGAAAACAAAAGTGCGACGATTGTTCGTAAACGAATACCAACAGTTTCTCACACGAGTCTTTCAGTCGTATTGTGATTTATTAGTGAAAGTCGTATTGGCTTCTTTGGTGTGCGATATACAATTGAATAAATCTCGTGCCATCCCCCCTCCCTCCGGCACGTACATTCTTCGTCGACTACTGAATTTTTCTAATTCTCTCAATAAGGTCAGTTTTGATCTATTTTTTATTATTTTTTATTACTTATTGGAAATTTTTGCACTGCACTGGAAATAAAATTTGGTTGGATACGAAAAAATCACAGAAATGTTGTCAAAATGAGGAAAATTTTGGAAATTTCCGAAATTATCGAGATTTTTGGATAAAATTCAATTTTCAGTGGTATTTATTTTTCCTCGTGAATGAAAACGTGCCCGCGCGATCTTTTTGTTTCTCACACTCTGGAAATCAATCGGGGAATTGGATTTTTCGATCGCTCTGTCATTACGATCTAGTCGCACGATACGCGGGCTTCGATACTACACGCGCTTGAGTAGTCGGTTTGGTTTCTCACACAGAGCAACAGCGTTCGCGAGTCACGCTCCGATGTCTCTGCTCAATGCTCGTTTTCTCATTGTTTCTTTTTTCCCTTTTTTTTCCTCTTTACCGCGCGAAGGAAATGGTTGCGCGCTCGATTCTGCGCGATCCGTCCCTAATTTTTCACCCGCCCGCTCGGTTAAATGCCCTTTGAGCCGACTTTTGAACTTTTCGTTATTAATTCAATGAGAAGCTTTTGGTGGGTCCAAAAACTATTAAAAAATTTGAATAATTGTGAGAATTTTTCTCATGGTTTTGGGGCGGATGAGGCTTGATGAAGGCGGGGGCGAGGGAAACCATAATCGCAGATTAGTCGCGCCGGAAGCGACCACTTTAGATTATTTTGATAGTTTTGGGTAATTATCAAATTTTTTTTTTACGTACGCATAAAACCCGAAATTCTTTTCCCGCGTTTGGACGTGATCGCGTCATCGCGTGGACGATTTTTATGCGCCCCCGCGCTCCGGAATCCTTGCGAAACCCTTACAATGAATTTCGTAATTAATTTCAAATCTGAAACGAAAATTTTGCTGGAAACGATCGATATTTCGTTGGATACGTTCGACTGAATGTTTTTTTGGAAAAGTCCAGAAATTTAATCATTGCAGCAAGCAATTATCCAGAAAGCCTCGTCGTAAAGTAAATTTTTGTCATTCCGATTGTAAATTTTGCTGTCAGTTCCGTTGGAAATGAAAAATATTGTCAAAATGACGAAAATTTTCACATTATCCATGCAAAATTATTTAGTTTACGGTGGTGAACAAAATATCGAAGTTTTTTGACAAAATTTTATGAGACTCTGTTAGTTTTCCATTTAATTTGCATGCAATAAAGTAGGGAATTCGGTGCGCTTGTGAAATCTCGTTTCGAGACCAACTATGTGGACCGTTTGAGTTTTTTGCTGACTCGAACGTAATTGGCTGGTCACGTGCTCTATCTACGAGACGCGGGATACTATAATCCGCGTTTTTGTACGCCATATTACCAAAGTTGTAAACTCGAGCGTCGAGTATTTTCTTTGTCGCCGCATTATCGAGCCGCGCGCGGCAATAATCGCCAATAAAAAAAAAAAAAGATGTCGATGTGGTGCGTGCGTTGAACAGGAAAAGATTAATTTGTATTTGACGAACGCATGTTCAGTGATGAAACTTTAAATTTACGATTTTAACCTTGAGCGAATTAATTACGATCCTGATAATGTAATCATGGCGACAAAATGGAATCGTTTTGGATATCATGAGAATTTACGCTCAAGTTTGTACACCGAAAATTCAATTTTGTCAAAAAACGTCGACATTTCGTTGAATCCGGCGAACTATAAATATTTTTGGAAAATTTTCGTAATTTCGACAATATTTTTAACTTTTAACGAAACTGTTAGCAAAATTTACGATTGTAATGACAAATTTTTGTGATTTTTCAAAAAAACGTTCAGTCCAACCAACAAAATATCGATCTTTTTGAAAAAAAAAAAAATTCAGTTTACGCGCGAGTCGTGTTTGAATTCAATAAAAATGGATAATTGGCTCCGCGCGAATGGAAGGAAAAAAAAAGGAAAAAACATTGAGCGAAAGGAAAGCGCGAATATATCGGCCAAATAGCCCAGCAGCAGCAAAGTAGGAGAAACGGAAAGGAAAAGAGTAAAAAAAAAACACATAAAAGATGACTCGTCGGTGTCGTTGGCGCGAAGGTAACTGCGAGAATAACGAGGTCGCGCACCGCCGTGGCACAATTGGAAAGAGAGTCAAATTTTTTTCCAGCATCGATTATGAGCGCTCATGTGCGCATGTACCGCTTGACGGATTTGCTTTCATTCCGCGCGCACAGCCTGTCAATGATACGACGACCTTGATTCGCGCCATTCATCGCCGCATTAATAAAATAACAATAATTAATGAAAAACGTGGACGAAGAAACTTTTTCGCCGCTGGAGACAAATGTCGCCCCCGGGCCGATATGAAACAATTTTACACGGGCAAAGATTATGCTTGAAATACCAACAAAAGTAGGAAATCAATATTCTACACTATATTTATACCAACATTGACGTTTTTGTTTACTCCAAACGATTAAGGACGTTGTTTGCGAAATTCTTTACCGATAGAATTCCTTCAAATTTGCAGTACAAAATTTTGAGAGTTTTCACCATGTAGAAATATTTATTTATAAAAATCACAATTTTTGGTATTAAATATTTCGATTTCTAAATGTTAGAGTCTCTTAAAACTTGATGCTGAAGTTTGCAACGTTGAAATGCAACGAAAAATATTTGAATTTATTGATAATTCGTTCAATTTTCAATGTCATCCAAAATTTTCAAGCCAAAATGCTTTTCGGGTGGCAAAAATCGATAATTTTATCATTGTAATTACATTCTGCGCTTGAATAATTATTTTTGCTAAAGATAAAAAACGAATTTCGTTCCCATGCACTTTTTGCAGTGGGAGCAGGTGATTTGTCCATGATTGAAGTTTCTAAACGCTGGGTCGTCGCGAGAGAGCTGCAGAGCGCGGAAAATGATTTTAATTAATCAATCAATATTGCCGCGAATGATTTTCATTTTTTCAAGTATATTTGCCGCTGGGTATCAAGGTCGTTCACATACATAATCGAGTCGAGTCTGCGCGCGCTTACATAAACGCGGACACGCGTGTCTCGTTCCTATATATTTATCGATAATTTCATCGTATCGCGTCTCCGCGATCGATCGCGATATGTAGGTGAATGAATTATAATTATCATTATTCAATCCGGGAAAAACCTGCAAGATCCTAGAACCTCGCGCGCAGTAATTGTTTCCTCTATTAAAATAGATTTGAGCCGCGACGAGAAGAGAAAAAAATTCCTTCACCGAGGACAAGATTTTACTGCAAAATATCGATATTTTATTGGATAAGTAAATTTTTGTCCTTCAAATCGTAAATTTAGCTGACACAGTTTCGTTAGAAGTGAAAAATATTGTCAAAATTGCGAAAATTTTGAAATTATCCCAAAATATCGACGTTTTTTGACAAAATTGAATTTTCAGTTTTTGCGATATCTGCGCCTGACTCTTTCGAAAATTTAAGCGGACACGCGGATTTGAATTTTATCGGCCCCAATAATCTCTAATTAATTAATTAAGCTCAACCTTTTTTTCGACTAATTGATTGATTTATGTTTTTGTGTTTTTCAGTTTGAAACTCGAGATCCAACATTGTAAATCTTTCTTCTTCTCACCTCCTCCTCCTCTCTCTCTCTCTCTCTCTCGCTCTCTCTCTCCCTCTCTCTCTTTCTCTCTGGATCTCGTGGAGTTTTTCAATCTGGATAAAATTGAACGGGGCGGTTTTGGTGGGAGACTGTTGCGGAGGAACGAGAAAGGTGCAGCGTGCGGAATAAATCGAGGGCGTCTCGCGAGCGTGGGTGAGACGGGAGTCGAGGGACGAAAATCTCTAATTACCGGCCACGATGGCTTGTGAATTCTTCAAGGTGAGCAATTCCTTATTCTAATCCTCGTTTTCTCCGCCGCATCTTTGCGCTCTAGCAGATTGTTTTTTTTTTCTTTTCGCACGCCACACAGCTCGGATCTGCCGTGATACGAAGCTCGCGCGCGTTTGCGCGGAAAATGAGCAACAACCTTTATAAATGTTTTCCTCCTACACCGCGCGCGATCTTTTCTGTTCCGCTTTTTATCCTTTGTCCTTGGACATGCTATTTTTAAGGGATTTTCCTATGACAAAACGACTTTATTTATTTATTTATTTGTCTCTCGATGCGCTTCTTATTGGAGCGATCAAGAGCACGAGAGTGACGCGGAGTCTGCACGCTGGTTTTTAGTGTTGCACGAAAATGTATTTGACCACATGGAATAATATGAATTCGAAAGGTTGAAACGATCGATTCTAGAGATTGGTTCAAGACTCTCGATGAATATCTCACCATACAATACGTATGAATCGTTTGGTGAAATAAATCGGAGAAGCTCCGTAACTGTTGGCGCCTGGCACCGCGGCGCGTCCACGCTATACTCGCGGCGCTATATATAACGCGGCTAAATTTCGATCAAATCGGATAATAGTCTGGGAGCAGTGCTCGTCGCTGAATTCAATGAAATTTCCAAATTGTCGAGCAATGGAAAAGAAAATCCGTGACGATTGCGATATAGTCGCGGTCGCGGCGGTCGGTGCCGACGGAAAAAGGCGCATTAGATTTTTGGATGAGGCTGATCGAGCCGAACGGGGAAAGAGGTCAAATGGGATAATTGGTAATGTGTGTTGTCCGGGTGGTAAATATTATAGCGGAACATACGATGGCCGATTCACGCGGCTTCAAGCCAATAAGCCAGCTGTGGAACGCGGCAGTTTCGGTTGATCCGGATTCGGAGTGTCTTTACGAGGAGATATCTGGTATCTCGTCGTCGCGCGAAATAGGCCCGTCGATCGTAGCTTCCCGTAGTTTGGCCGATTCGGCAGGACCGATTATACCGTCGTTGGTAAGCTCCGTCACTCGGTGCTCCCGTAACAAGAGAAAAAGCGTGGGCGATCGTTATCGAGAGGGTAGCGTCGAGCCGGAAGAGGAAGACGAGGACGAGGACGAAGAGGAAGGAGAAGAGGAAGGAGGAGAAGGAGCGAAAAAGACAGAAAAGCAGCAGCATCAAGGCAGCAATAACGGAGACAACAAGAGCGGAGACGAAGGAAGAAGCAGAAGCGGCGGCGAGGACGCGGAGAACGGAATCCGAACCAGGGTGGAGGAGCTTCGATATGTTTCACGAGGTTACTACGGCGAGGTCAACACAGGAGGACAAATTGAAGCGGCTGCGACGTACAAGCTGACGAGGGGACGAAGCGCAGCAGCTCGACATCTTCAGTCAGCGGCCGCGGCCGCCGCTCATTATCATCATCAGCATCAACAGCAGCAACAGTATTATCAGCAACAACAACAACACCAGTCACCCTATCATCATCATCATCACCATCATCATCCTCCTCCTTCGCATCCGCATCATCCGCATCATCAGATCGGTAGTATCCGACGCCCCGGCAGACAGCGTCATCATCAATTCCCAAGGGGCGGACCATTCAGTGATGAGACGCAGGAAGAAATACAGGAGGACGATGAAGCTACTCTCAGGGAGTTGCTCCTAAGGTACGTTTCCTTTCCTCCCTCCTTTCCCATACCATTTTTCTCCGAGCCCAAGCTAAATTGGGCCTCCCATTCTTGCCTTCATTACCGGAAGGAAGATGTCGTTGAAAAAGATCGATATTTTGTTGTATACGTTCGACTAAACGGTTTTTTTCCAAAAATTACGAAAGTTTTGCCATTGCAGCAAGATAAATTCCAGAAAAGTTTTTCGAAAAGAAAATTTTTGTCATTTCCAATCGTGAATTTTACTGACCTTTCCGTTAACAATGAAAAATATTGCCAAAATTACGAAAATTTTGAAATTATCCATGCAAAAATATTTAGTTTACCGTGTTCAACAAAATATCGACGTTTTTTGAAAAAATCGAATTTTCAGTGTTCAATATGTGTCTTCTGTCTCGACACGGGCTTCGCCAACACTAGAGCAGAATGAATCTCGCGCCCCGAGACAAAAAACACTGGCTTCCAACTTCTAATTACATGTTTTCTCATTCATATAGTTTTTTGAGAGAAAAAAAAACCATTTTTTGGACATTTCGTCATTTTGTTTTTCATTTGATTGTCTAGTCGAATAATTTTGTGCGACGACGCTACGCGCCGTTCGACTTTATTTGTACATATGAAATTGTTCATTTTTGTACTATTCATTTTTACATTTATATATAGTCGAAAAACGAAACAACATATACGTACACTTAGACGATTGAAAAAAGTCTCGATTAATGGCGGACCATATTGCCCAGCACGCTCATCCAACATTTCAATCTCCACTGAAAACGAGATTTTTATTGAAAAACATCGACATTTTGTTGTATAAACATTGGGCTCAAAGTTTTTTTGAAAAATCACAAAAATTCTGTCATTGCAGCAGGAAATATTCTGGAAAGTCTCTTCGGAAAGTAAATTTTTGTCATTTTAATCGTAAATTTTCCAGACAGTTTCATTCGAAATGAAAAATATTGTCAAAATAATCAAAAATTATCGAAAAATATTTAGTTTACCGTGTTCAACAAAATCTCGACGTTTTTTTACCAAAATTGAATTTTCAGTGTTGTAACGAGACACACGCAGATCGTTCCTAAATGGCAATCGCCTTCAAAAGGAAAACGTTGAAGAAAAAAAAAATAAAACGAAGTTCATATAATTCGAGTCATTTTTTCGCGATTGACACATCAAACCACACGAAAAACTCACCGTGCATATAGATGTCATGGACGAACCGTTTCGTTCATTCCGTTTTTTCATGTTTTTTTTTTCAAATTTTCTCTCTGTCCATATTATTATTTGTTGAATTGCATTATTTTGTTGAAATTTTCTTCTGATTTTTATGTTACTCGAAAATGTTACCTTATTGGCTGCGACGCTCGCAGGCTTACCACTGGTTCTGCTCATCCACGTTCGTTTTCATGGTCCTCCCCGCCACCCCCTGCTACGTCGACGGACGGTCGCACAAACGAATTGCAATTTTCATATTGCACGATCGAAGCTCTTGCCAAACTTGCATAAGAAAAATCCTCGTCTTTTTATACGAAAAACTAGCCTTTGGTACGCCCGCTTCGCTGGGCACACAATGGTCTCCAATGACACCGGGACCCCAATGAAAATGATTTCTTCATTGGGGTCTATATGATCAAATTTGGAAATTTGACTGACTGACTGACTGACTGATTGACAGCGAACACCCTGAACCACTGAAGATAGGATCATGGTTCCAGCCAGTCCTTCCAGTCAGCCAGTCTTTTTTTTGTGTGTTAGTCAATAAGTCAGTCACGCAACAGTCGGAAAAAAAATTTGCGAACATTTTTTTTTTGATAAAGAACGAACGAAATCCTTTCTTAGTGAGCGTCGACGATGGGAGAGAAGTATCTGTGACAAATTTCATAACCGTGACAAATTTCACGATCCTATCTTAAGTGGTTTAGAGTGTGCGTTGTCTGTCAATCAATCAGTCACTCACTCAGTCAGTCAGTCAGTCAATCACGCAATAGTTATATGTATAACTTGGGTACGCCCGCTTCGCTGGGCACACAATAGTCTCCAATGACACTGGGACCCCAATGAAAATGATTTTTTCATTGGGGTCTATATGATCAAATTTGGAAACTTGACTGATTGACTGACTGACTGATTGACAACGAACACCCTGAACCACTGAAGATAGGATCATGGTTCTAGCCAGTCCTTCCAGTCAGCCAGTCTTTTTTTTGTGTGTCAGTCAGTGAGTCAGTCACGCAACAGTCGGAAAAAAAAATTGGGAACATTTTTTTTTGGATAAAGAACGAACGAAATCCTTTCTTAGTGAGCGTCTACGATGGGAGAGAAGTATCTGTCACAAATTTCATAGCCGTGACAAATTTCACGATCCTATCTTAAGTGGTTTAGAGTGTGCGTTGTCTGTCAATCAATCCGTCACTCACTCAGTCAGTCAGTCAGTCAATCACGCAATATGTATAATGATAAAAAAAAATTTTTGCAATAATTTTTTTTTTGGTAGAGAACGAACAAAATCTGTTCTTAGTGAGCGTCCATGATGGGAGAGGAGTATAGAAAATGAAAAAAAAATTGAAAAAAAAATAAAATTTCGACAGTTTTTTTTTGGATAGAGAACGAACGAAATCCGTTCTTGGTGAGCGTCTACGATGGGAGAGGAGTAACCATGACAAATTTCACGATCCTAACTTCATTGGATTCGGCTGTGCGTTGTCTGTCAGTCAGTCAGTCAGTTAGTCAGTCAGTCAGTCAGTCAGTCACGCAACTCTTTTATATATATAGATAGATGATTACCATGGCAGTGGTTGCTAAGGAAACGATTACCATGGCAACCGTTGCCATGGTAACCGTTGCCATGATAACCGTTGCCATGGTAACCGTTGCCATGGTAACCGTTGCCATGGTAAACGCTCAAATTCTCTAACGGATTTTTTTTTTAATTGAAAAAAAATTTTTTTTTCAGAATTTTGTTCGTCCTCTATCTAAAAAAAAATTATCTAAAAATCTAGATAATTATCTAAAAATGTATCCAAAAATTATCTAAAAAATCTAGATAATGATCTAAAAATGTATCTAAAAGCTATCTAAAAAATCTAGATAATTATCTAAAAATGTATCTAAAAATTATCTGAAAAATCTAGATAATTATCTAAAAATATATCTAAAAATTGTCTAAAAAATAAATTCGCGATAATTTTTTTTTGGATAGAGGACGAACAAAATCCGTCCTTAGTGAGCGTCTACGATGGGAAAGGAGTAACCGTGACAAATTTCACGATCCTAACTTCATTGGTTTAGGCTGTGCGTTGACTGTCAGTCAGTCAGTCAGTCAGTCAGTCAGTCACGCAACTCTTATATATATATAGATGATGAGAAAAAAATTTTTTGATAAAATTTTTTTTTCATTTTTTTTTGGTGGAGAACGACCAAAATCCGTTCTCGGTGAACGTTTATTGAGGTAGAAGAGTGAAGAAAAAAAAATTGAAAAAAAAAAATTGAAAAAAAAAAAAAAATTTCGATAATTTTTTTTTGGATAGAGAACAAACAAAATCCGTTCTTAGTGAGCGTCTACGATGCGAGAGGAGTAACCGTGACAAATTTCGCGATCCTAACTTCATTGGTTTAGGCTGTGCGTTGTCTGTCAGTCAGTCAGTCAGTTAGTCAGTCAGTCAGTCAGTCAGTCACGCAACTCTTTTATATATATAGATAGATGATTACCATGGCAGTGGTTGCTAAGGAAACGATTACCATGGCAACCGTTGCCATGGTAACCGTTGCCATGATAACCGTTGCCATGGTAACCGTTGCCATAGTAACCGTTGCCATGGTAACCGTTGCCATGGTAACCGTTGCCATGGTAACCGTTGCCATGGTAAACGCTCAATTTCTCTAACAGATTTTTTTTTTAATTAAAAAAAAAAATTTCTTTAGAATTTTGTTCGTCCATTATCTAAAAAAAAATTATCTAAAAAATCTAGATAATTATCTAAAAATGTATCTAAAAATTATCTGAAAGATCTAGATAATTATCTAAAAATGTATCTAAAAATTATCTAAAAAATCTAGATAATTATCTAAAAATGTATCTAAAAATTGTCTAACAAAAAAAATTTGCGATAATTTTTTTTTGGATAGAGGACGAACAAAATCCGTCCTTAGTGAGCGTCTACGATGGGAGAGGAGTAACCGTGACAAATTTCACGATCCTAACTTCATTGGTTTAGGCTGTGCGTTGTCTGTCAGTCCGTCAGTCACGCAACTCTTTTATATGTATAGATAAGAAAAAAATTTTTTGATAAATTTTTTTTTTCATTTTTTTTGGTGGAGAACGAACAAAATCCGTTCTCGGTGAACGTTCATTGAGGTAGAAGAGAATAGAAAAAAAAATTAAAAAAAAAAAATTGAAAAAAAAAATGGAAAAAAAAAAATTTCGATAATTTTTTTTCGGATAGAGAACGAACAAAATCCGTTCTTAGTGAGCGTCTACGATGCGAGAGGAGTAACCGTGACAAATTTCACGATCCTAACTTCATTAGTTTAGGCTGTGCGTTGTCTGTCAGTCAGTCAGTCAGTCAGTCACGCGACTCTTTTATATATATAGATGAAAAATTCGCGCGTGTGTCCGTCCCCGAAAAATCACTCATGATGTCACGCTGATTTTTTGTCAGTTTTTTTGCCCTCTTCATTGTGTCGAAAAAAAAAAATGAAAAAAGCCGAAAACTCGAACGATTGCAAAAAGAAGAAAAAAAAAATAGAAAATTGTCTCGCTCCCTCGAAACGCGTTCCACGAGTCGAGAGATCCCCGTTTTTTTTTTCTCTTTTTTTTTGGTCCCGTTGGTTGTTTTTTTTTTTTTTTCAATTTTTTTTTTAAGTTTGTGGCAGGGGTGAGTAAGCTGGCGGCGCGTCGCACGACAAAACTGCGGGCGAAAAGTAGCGAAAAGCACAACCTGACGCGCGCGCGGACGCGACCTTTACGAGGTCGACGACGACGCCGTTGGCGTGACGTGTACAATTGAGAGGAGACGAAAAAACTAAATAAAAAAAAAATGAAAAAATTGGTGCTCGCATCGATCGGGATAGCAATAATATCAAGAAATAATATTGAAAAATCTCGAGAAACTTGTGATTTATGATCTCGGAGGAATAACACCGAAGCCGCCGACGTCGACGACGTGAAACGCGCGCGGGAGGTCGGGCCCGCGGATAGATCGCGAAAAAAAAAAACACGAAATAATCGAATCGTATAAATGACAAAATATCTTTCCAAAATAGGTAAAACCTTTCAGAGTTCGATAACAAAGTGAAAAGCGGGGGAGAGAGAGAGAGAGAGGGAGACAAAAAGGGGCAAGAGAGCGGGAGAGAGAGAGAGAAAAAGAAAAAGAAAAAAGAGGATTTACTCGTTCTCGTTCCGGACGCCTTCCCGCAGATCGGAAGAATAGAAAATTGAAAAAAAAAAAACGAAAAAATATAACGGGCGACTCTCTCGCACGAGCGAAGATTCTCTTCTCGCGGGTGTGTGCAAAAACAGCGAAAAGTGAGGAAAAAAACGAGACGGATTTACGAAATCCATATTTCGACGGGCCCCGAGGAACGCAAGTTGAAAAAAAAAAACGAAAACCGAAAAAAAAAATGTATACACGAGCGCAAAGTCACGTACGATAAGACTGCCGCATATATACTCGAAATATATATAAATATATATGACATATGCGTATACGCCACGTTGCGAGTGAGAGGGAGAGAGACAGAAAAGTCGAGGAAGAGGAAAAAAGTGATAATATCGCGCGGTGAGAGACGTTATTGAGGCTACTCTATAGTTTCGGAATAAAACAGCCATGGTCTCCCTATCTCCCAGGTACATAACGACATCATCGCTCTATTTCTTCTCTTTCTATTCTTCTTCTTCTTCTTCACTATACTCTATACTTTTACTCTTTTCCCCCATCCCCCCCGCCCCCCTTTCACCACCTTTCGTCACCAGCCCATAAATTTCATATTTTCATTCTTCTCCCTCATTATATTCATCCAAGTTCTTTGCATTCTTTCAAATACGTTCAATCGTCATTGTCTTTGGCTCAATTCAATTCATTCGCTATCATTGAACAGGTTAATTAACTTTTTTACACCATCGGCGATTGCGCCACCTGGCGCCATGAAAAATTAAAGGAAATTCAAGAATAATTTTGATAATAATTTTGATTAGAAATCGTGAGGCAACGCAATCGATCGAATAATTTTTTTCTGCGTTCGCATCCATTTTTCAATTGACAGTCTGCAATTTTGTTTTCATCTCATAAAATTTTTCCAGAAATAAAAAAAAAATTTCCATGCGGTTCCTTCCGTTTTTTTCAAACAGCCGCACCATCACAAAATGCATTTTCCCGATGATTTTCGTTTTCTTTTCCGATTGACTCGATTATTCTTTCCATCAATTTTTTCATACCTTTTTTCTTACGTTTTTACCACATTGCTACACAACGTTCTCATAGCTGTGCACATCGATTTCTCTAAAGAAATGACATTTCATTGGCATTGGTTTGTTTCTAGTCGATCGTCCATCACGAACGATATAGTTGCTCATTTATATATAAATCAAGAGTTTGCTCGAGTTCGAGATCACCGAGCACCGCATCGTGCCTTTTTTTCATTCAAATTACATTTTGCCCTCACTTTGCATCGAAAAATACCAAAGAAATTGAAAAAAAAAAAATTAGCTGAAATTATTTATCGAACAATCCACCGAAATTCGATGAAAAAAATACAAAATCGATTGACAACGTTTATGATTGAAATATTCGCTATTAAATAAAAATTCATTCACTGCTCATTTCACAATTTCATTGCGCGCCTCGAATTTATCGATCGTCCGAAAAAAAACACACACAAGAAAATAGAAATGTGCACAGCCGCAATTTACGTTTTGTAGAAATTACTCCAACCAAACGTTCACCGACGCACAAACACACACACACGCGCGGCCGGAATATGAATTACACATGATTCGATGAAATAGTAGCATTTTGTAATTTGTCCATTGACTGCGAAAAGATCGATATTTTGTTGGATACGTTCGACTGAAAGTTTTTTTTGAAAAATCACAAAAATTTTGTCATTGCAGCGACAAATATTCTAGAAAGTCGGGTCGAGAATCAATTTTTGTCATTTCAATCGTAAATTTAGCAGCCACTTTTGTTAGAAATAAAAAATATTGTCAAAATAACGAAAATTTGGAAATTATCCACAAATATTTGGTTTACCGGGTCCAACAAAATATCGAAATTTTTTGAAAAAATTCAATTTTCAATATTGTTTTTTTATTACTATAGATTTTCATGCAATCTTCATTTTCTACGATTATTAAAATAGTTACCATATTTATTTTTTTCGTTTTTCATTCCTCGCTGCCGAGCTTGACGTCTCAGTTTTTTTGAACCAAAAATCTGCGTTGTCGTCATGCGAACGAATTTTTTTTTCCTTCAAATCATTTTCAATGATTCATCCTGCTACAGATCGGTACTAAAATAAGATTTTTTTTTAGACAAATTCTTGTCCAAGCTCGGTAGATTTTTTTTTTGCGTGTGTGTTTTGGTTTTTTTTTTACCCATTCCCAGTTAGAACGACGCTCCGTCGCGTCGAAAGAGGATGCGAAATTAGAGGGAAAGAAGAGGAGAAAAAAAGCTCGTGACGATCCGTTCCATTTGTTTGTTTGTTTGTTTTGTCGCGCGTGTCTCGGTGTGCACCAGTCTGCAGAAACAGGTGAGCGTGATGAGTATGAACTTGAGCGCCAAGCTGGACGAGCTTCAGCGGGGCGATCGCCAGCTGGAAACGACGGTCGCTCTCTGCGAGATAAGAACTCAGCTGCAGGAACTGACCAAGAGCGTCGAGTCGTGCCAGAGCGAAGTCAGCGAGGTCAAGCGCGATATGGTCGCGATAAAGGTACCTCACAAGTCCCTGCAGCCCTCAAATGACACACGTGCCCCACTAAAAATGCAACAAAAAGTCAAATTTTCTTGTTTTTTTTAAACATATTTTCTTAAAATTACTATTGCGCCCATTTTTCTTCCATCGTGACACGCAGCAAGAGCTGGACACGGTCCAGCAGGTTAAGGACGAAATCGAGTCGTTGAGAGAGTACGTTGACCGGCTCGAGGAACACTCGCATCGACGCAAACTCAGACTCCTCGAACAGGTGATTAAAGCGCGCGCATCCCATCATTTTCTTCCGATTTTTGTATGATTTTATGATTTATTTGTTGTTGTACACCATTAATAAAAAAAATGTGCATTTTTTTATGATTTTGTAGAATTTTTATTTTATTTCTTCGTTTCCCTCGGTTTTTTTGCACCTTTATTTTGATTTGGGCGTTCCTCGTTGGGTATGAGGAACAGGAAGAAAAAAAAATACTAATTGGTAAATTTTTTTCTGGATTAATAAAAAAAATTTGCATTTATTTATGATTTCGTAGGATTTTTATTTTATTTCTTCGTTTCCCTCGTTTTTTTGCACCTTTATTTTGATGCGTTCCTCGGTGGGTATGAGGAAAAGGAATGAAATGAAAAAATACTAATTGGGCAATTTTTTTCTGGATTGTTGAATCAGGGCTTGACGTTTTTCCTGTCGTACGCGATATTGGCAGCTGTACTTGGCATGTTACAGTTCGGATACAACACCGGAGTGATAAATGCGCCTCAAGGGGTAAGTTTCGGCCCTGCGTCGCTCTATATTTTTCATCCATCAACTCGCATTCATCGCCACTCACCTTGGGATTGATATTTTGTTTTACAGAATATCGAAAACTTTATGAAAGACGTTTACAAGGACAGATATGGAGAGGATTTGTCGGACAAGGCTGTACAGCATCTGTACTCGGTGGCGGTCAGCATATTTGCCATTGGCGGTATGGTCGGTGGTTTCAGCGGAGGCATCATCGCCAACAGATTTGGCAGGTCGGTAAAATTTAATTTTGTCAAAAAACGTCTCGATATTTTGTTGAACGCGGTGAACTATTTTTGGATAATTTCAAAATTTTCGTTATTTTAACAATATTTTTCATTTCTAACGAAACTGTCCGCAAAATTTACGATTGGAATGACAAAAATTTACTTTTCGAAGAGACTTTCTACAATATTTCTTGCTGCAGTCCAACGCATCAAACGAAATATCGATTTTTTCGACAAAATTTGTTTTTAGTCCATGACGATGACAGGAGGAGAGCTTGGAATTAATGGGTATGAAATTTGATTGTAGAAAGGGGGGCTTACTGCTAAACAACGTGCTGGGCATCGTCGGGGCGTGCCTGATGGGTTGTACCAAGATAGCGCAGTCTTACGAGATGCTGTTCTTCGGGCGGTTCGTCATCGGAGTGAATTGTGGCTTGAACACCTCCTTGGTACCAATGTACATATCGGAGATAGCGCCGTTGAATCTGAGAGGTGGCCTGGGCACGGTGAACCAGCTCGCTGTTACGGTGGGCCTCCTCGTCTCCCAGGTGCTGGGCATCGAGCAAATCCTCGGAACCAATGACGGTTGGCCGGTTCTATTGGGATTGGCTATATGCCCGGCGATACTTCAACTCGTACTCCTCCCAATTTGTCCAGAGTCTCCGAGGTAACGTCACTCTCTCAGGCCATTGTTATCACAAAACCACTTTGTTTAGGGTGTTTTCAACATTTTTTACAAACGTTCCCAAAGTTGTCCTTGAAATCTCCAAAGTGTGACAATCATGTATTAATGACTTTTTGGTGCATGCATCTTGATAGATATTTGCTGATAACGAAGCAGTGGGAGGAAGAGGCTCGAAAAGCTTTGAGAAGGCTGAGGGCAAGCAACCAGGTGGAGGAGGATATTGAAGAAATGAGAGCGGAGGAGAGGGCTCAATTGGCCGAGTCGACAATTTCGATGACCGAGCTCATTTGTAGTCCGACTCTGAGGGCACCTCTCGTTATCGGTGTCGTCATGCAACTCTCCCAACAGCTCTCGGGTATCAATGCCGTAAGTTTGTCTCATCCCCTCGCCGCCTCCTTCTTGCTCCTGCGACTCTGCTTACACCAAATTAACACTTTTACATGCCACAGGTATTTTATTACTCGACGAACCTCTTCAAAAATGCTGGACTGTCGGAGGAGAGTGCCAAATTTGCGACGATCGGTATTGGCGCGATAATGGTCTGTATGACGTTAATTTCGATTCCATTGATGGACAGAACGGGAAGACGAACGTTACATCTGTACGGTCTCGGTGGCATGTTTATCTTTTCCATATTCATCACTATTTCGTTCCTCATAAAGGTGAGTCTGAATTTCCATTTTTTTTTCATACTTCCCACCATTTTCCACTCAATCCTCTTTGCCCATCCTGCGTAATCAAGTTTACAACTAATATAAGAAGAATTTTCAAATAGGGGAACATATTTTTATGTTTGTCGGGGTAATTTTCCAAAACCCGTCAAAGATTTTCAAAATATGGGGCAAAGTAGATTTTTGCTTGGAAATAAAATTGCCTCCTGATGGTTTTGATTAATTTCGACGATTTTAGTTTCAAATATGGGAAAATTCATTTTAATTCTGCAAATATTGAAATACAGAAATCGTCAGTAATAAATAAAAAAAAAACAATTTTGAAAATTCCATTATTCGTAAAGTCCACCTTGCCTCATGTTCCCCTGTATGTAATCGCAACGTTACGCCAAATTTTGCCAAATGAGTTCAACAATGAGAGCTGAATGCTCGAGGCAAAAGGCGCAAAGTAATTTGCGAATGGTTGGACGTTGGAGAAACAACTTCGGCACTCTGTGCATAGCACCCGAGTGCAGGGAGCTTCACTAACGCTTTTTAACCCCTTCGCTAGCCGGAGCGCGGCGCGCGACACTGCTGCACCAACCGCGCGCCAGACTCCGTCACCGCTATTCGTTATTAATAATAATAATAATGATAATGATAATAATAACAATACAGCACGATCGTCGATGTGGAAAGACCGAAAATATAAATTATTACAATGCCGAAATGCCGGTATATTCAAATTGGCACTGCATTGTCATAATTTTTGGATAACATCGATCAAGTAGGTAAAAAAAACCCAATCAAGCATGCGCTTTTTCAACTTGTTCTTTTATTTTTTTCAACGTTTTTTTTCTTCATACGTCACGTATTGGAAAGAAAAATAATTAAACACAGAAAACTACACGAAACGATCCATCTTTTCATTTTTTTTTCTTCTTTCTTTTCAAGTAGATTTTTTTTGCATTATTCTTATTTTTGCTCGTCCCTTCCTCCCCCTCATTTCGACCTCTTTCGTGACTGTCTGGAGGAGATTTCTGTAAAGTTGTAACGACGTTTACTTTCGTTTTTCCATTTTTCTTTATTCATCTTTAGAAAAACCCGTTACGAAAATTTCGGAAATTAAAATGAAAAAAAAATGATGACGAATCTCTCTTCCGCAGTCACAATCAAAATTTCACTTTGAGACAAAAGCTAATTCGAAATAATCATTTTTTGGAAGATTCAACCAACGACAGAGGAGGTCCGAACATTTAGCTTCGAGCTTTTCCTGGCACACTCTATCGATTCGCGGCAATAATAGTACGAAAACACAGACACCGCTTGAAAGCAATGGAACAAAAAAAATTAAAATTAAAATTTCAATGAATAAACGCGCTGTAAATATAGCGAAGCAATTTTTGAGAAAATCGATGTACCGGGCGGACTCATTTCGGGGCAACGCGCGTTTTTTTTACTGTCAAATATTCTGAGCAGGTTCGTCACACGGGCATTAAAGATTTTCCAATCAATCAAAATATATTAAATTTGTTTATTTTCCTTGATTCGCATTTTTTGACGACCCTAGAAATCAAATTTTTTGGAAAAACGTCGATATTTTGTTGAACACGATCAACTAAATATTTTTTCATAATTTCGAAATATTCACAATAATTTTCTCGCTAACGCGAACTGTCAGCAAGAAAGTTTTTGGGATTTTTCGGAAAACGTTCAGTCGATACGTATCCAACAAAATTTTCTTTTCAGTCTGAATGTATCCGAGATGATGCCGGTCTATATTGAGTCTATATATATGAGCGAATATCCATATGCATTAGTTCGATTCTCTCGGGCGTTCTCCGGCCTTCGGCCTCGGGCGTTCGACCTTCGGCGCATGCGGCAACTTCTTGATTTATGAAATACTATAGCCGCGTGTTACGATTGAATGGACAATGTCGAATGCCGCGGTGCGCGATAAAAAAAAAAAAACACGCTCTAGATATGTAGCTATTTATTCTTACACGAGTTTGAGCAGCAAAGCTTTCGAAAGTTGGCCCGAAAGGACAAAGCCTCGTGTTCGCACACGATTCAATTTCACTATAACAACAAAAACGCTCAATCACCACTCTGTATCAGATTTGCGAGCAGATAAGCACACGCTGCACAATCACAAAGACGATTTAAGGATGTTGAGTACCCAGGAAATTTGTTAATGTCAATTGTTCAACAAATAACTTCTCGATCGTCGTGGAATTTCGTTAATACTTCATGTTGAAACATGCCAAATTTTAATGATTCCATCATCAAATTCTCAAAGTTCAAAAACTGAATATTTTGCTGAAAATAATTTTTTAAACAAATACGAAAAATATTTTTCAATAAACTTTGGTTCGTTTCCGGTGCCTTCGGTAGATTGTAAATATAAAAAAAAAAACTTATCGCAAAGTTATGCCAGTTTCGATAAAATCATATTTGATTACATGTAATTTTTAAATTTTTCAAACAAATCTTCGTAATTTTCTTATCATTTTGGATTCGGGACTCAGCGTCTTTGAATAGCAGTACAAAACGAAGAAATGAAAAAGAACATGGTTGAGAAAAAAAGAATGAGACACGCGCACACGAAAATCGTATCGGTTCGGTTAATTTGGGTTTTGGTTTATTTGTCTTTTGGTTGGTTCGATCGTTCGAGCAGAACGATTTTTTTGAAATTAAGAAAAAAAAGCTCCTCCGGCTGATCAGGAAAGAAGAACTCGATTCTACGGCCTGATAGGAGTTTTTCAATTACGTACAGGAAATGATCGACTGGATGTCCTATCTCTCGGTCGTATCGACCCTAAGCTTCGTCGTCTTTTTCGCGGTCGGTCCTGGCTCGATACCCTGGATGATAACTGCCGAATTGTTCTCCCAAGGCCCAAGGCCAGCCGCAATGTCGATCGCCGTTCTCGTCAATTGGATGGCCAACTTTATCGTGGGCATTGCTTTCCCACACATGATGGTAAGTTTTCTTTTCCCCATTTGATCCCCAATCCAGAGCAACGAAAAACCCTTTTCCAATGAAAAAAAATAAAAAATGTTTTCTGTGCAGGATTACCTCGGTAATTACACGTTCCTACCGTTCAGCGCGTGTCTAGCTTTCTTCTGGATCTTCACCTATAAAAAGGTGCCCGAGACGAAAAATAAGACGTTTGAGGAGATTCTCGCTCTGTTCAGGCACGGCCATGACAGGTACGATGAAAATAAACTAAACACCGTCGTACCACCCAGTACGTACACGAGAAAATCAATCGAGAGATAGTTGTTCTCTCAATCAATACATGATTTTCTTTATTATTCCTTTTCACACTCGAACACTTATTGTTTTCTTCTCTTCCCATGCCTATCCCTCACTCGGACTATTATTTTTATGATTGTTGTTGTCGTTGTCGCACGGTCAATTCAGTTTATAATTATTTCGTTATTATTGTTTTTCCGAGTCATTCGTTAGCGATATGGATAATCGCGCGTTTGGAATTGAAATTACATTTTCATGATATAATGATGTTGAAGTTTGCATCGTTGGAATAGATCGAAATTCTGTTATTTCTTTACCAAAGCTCGTAATTGTTCGGGCCAGACAATAAAATTATCGTCTCTTGAGTCCGAAAAACTCAATCGAGACAAAAAACAGCCATGATTTTTAAAATTCAATAAATAATCAATAGAAACTTTCGTTTTCGTTGAATCTCAACGCTGCAAACTTCAGGGTCATTCATTATATCGTGGTATTGCTATAGAATGATTGAAAATTCAATTTTGTCAAAAAACGTCGATACTTTGTTGAATACAGCGAACTTTTTGGGCTAATTTCAAAATTTTCGTTATTTCGACAATATTTTTCATTTGCAACGCAACTATCAGCTAAATTTACGATTGGAATGACAAAAATTTACTTTCCGGAAACGTTTTCCAGAATGTTTTTTTGGTGAAATGACAAAATTTTCGTGATTTTTCGAAAAAACTTTTAGTTGTACGTATTCAACAAAATAGCGATGTTTTTCAACAAAATTTTCTTTTCAGTCTACATATCTACTTATAATATTTCTTATTGGTACACTATAAGGTACAAATACATCAATCGAATACTGACTACGTGGGCTCAACATCGCAAGCCTCCGAGTTATCTTTGACTCTTCTGGCGACGCGGCAAATTTGCCTTTTTCTTTTGTTTTCTTTTTTTTTTCGAATTTTTTCAATCCGCCAGTTGCGACTAAGGCTCGTTGCCGAGTTCTGCTACGTCGCGCTATAACGAAACTACTTTGTTCATCTCCATATACGTAACTGATACGTATTATTACGGCTCGTCACGGAGGATTCTTTAGTTGCGGACTGCATGGTATCGTCGAATGAGTTTTTTTCCTCTCCTCCTCGTCCTCACCCCGCCCCCTCTTTGAGATATGCATAAATTAATCGAAAAAATATGAAAAATTTGAAAAAAAAAAATGCATCGTTATGTTTTTCCGTGAGCTCACAATCGAGACACTCGCAAACCGTACATATCAAGGACATTATTCGTCAACAACTGCACAAACGTCACATATCAAGTTTTATGAAAAAAGAAAAATGATTATCGAGTACGAAATAGCCGTATTTGAAACGACACTCTTGTAGGCGTAGGCGTATAGACGATTGTACAAGCGTCAAGTGTATTTCTCGTGTAAATATGTCCCCCGCGCGTTCTACATGTTTTATAATCATCTGTGATAAACGAGTCCATTATTTTTGTCGCACGCCATCAAGCGGGGCAGAAGCAGCTGATTTATTTTCATTCATTCTACTTTCTTCACGGTTTCGTGGTTCGGCTGTAGGATAACGTAAATGGCATAATTGGAAAACTAAAAGAATGGATCGTAAAAGGAAGGAGTTGCATTTAACAACTCTCTCAGGATCTCATTGACGTCTGACGTCTTGTTTGCACGTTATAGTCTCGGAGACGTCCCTGGGCATCTCCTGAATTCCATATCAGCTGCCATAAGAAAACCGGAATTCCGCAAAAATTATGTCATTTTGTTTCACACTTTTTTACACCCGAAAAATACGCATGCACCAAACGCTAGTAAAAAGAAGGCCCAACTTTTGACTTTAGACCGGAAGTTGGAAAAATGCCATTGCACGATATCGATCTAATTAATGCATATCGAACGCGCGATAACTTGGATTATTTTCATTCGGTTGTACGTGTCCACCCTTGCCTCCTCGCCACACCAACCCGTCATTCATCTCCCTCCTTTCGTTATAATTACAATTATTATTATTGTTATTGTTATTAAGTTCATTTATCTCGCTTATTACTGTAAATGTATTGTTTGTACAAATAAATACTTATTTCAAATTATTAGTCCAGGTTTGTTTTTATGATTGTATTGTTTCTCATCAAGTACTTGAAATATCCTCGCGTGTTGTTGTTGTGGTCGGTTATGATTTTTGTTTGTCTCGTAAAGTGCGAACTTTTGAATTGAAGAAAAGAATTTCGAGCCATCTCGGAGCAACCTTCTTGGCGAAATGCTGCATTTTATCTGTTGAGCGTCAACGATTTCAACATAAATTACACCTTTGGGTTATCGGCCATTTCGCAAGACGGCTCCGATGTTCGAGTTGGTTGACTCGAGGCCGAGCAACGAATAAATTCATCGATGTAACATTTGTAACGATGAGTGATTATGGTTGTCGTAATTTGTGCTTTCTGTCTGTGTTATTCTCGAAACAGGAGCAGCTTACGGGACAGCAGACTTTATGGGTGAGTCCCGCTGAAAAAGAAACTTTATTTAGAAAGAGCAAAAAAAAAACGTTTTGGTTAATTTTGGGATGATGGCTTTGTAATTGATTGAATCATCCACGTATACATGAACAAACAAATACGGAATTACGCCTCTTGTATACAGCAGTACCACCGATGGGCCACTTACTTACATGTATACGGAGTATACCCATGTTTGTTTTTTTATTTTTATTTATTTTTTGTTCATCTGGTCTTATCGTGCATGGAAAATGTCTCGGAAATCCTGTTGAGTGGACGCGTGCGATTAGCGATTCGATTATCTCTTTGCCCCTATTGCTTTTTTGTCCCTATTTTTCATAAATACGTATGTCGGAACGAGAGAGAAAAAAGGCTCCTTCTCATTGTCAGTTGATTCATTAGAATGACCGATTGCGACCCATCTCGAGTTGGGTTCTCATTCAGATAATCACATAATAATTGATGACAAAGCGAACGAATTAGTGGCCGTTAATATCGTAAGTTTCGCTACGAAAACAACATCCATATATCTCGCATGGCGTATGCATTTATAGTGAAACATGTATCGTTAATATTTCAACAATTATTCATTACCGCGAGCAAACAAATACAAACTCTCCTGCTCTGCTCATATAAAGCGAAAGAAAATCGCAATTTAAACGAATATCGTGTTGATACATTGGGCATAGCTGCATGAACAACTGTAACCAGCAGATATTTCTCATTTTTTCAAACAATATCGCATCGTTAGACATTTTGTTTGGGTCAAAGGTACATTTCACAGTTTCTGCAAATTTCCTTCCCTGCGCTATTACGCGCCCGCCTCGACATGGACATTTCTTAACCCTTCGTGCTCACCACTGTGGATAGAATCCACCGTAGTTCCCGGTAATCAATGGGCCTGGAATTAATATGTTTTTTCAATGGCGCGCTATCCTGCTATTTTTTTCTCAAAAGAACCAGATCTGATGAATATCAGGTCCAAATTTTAGGCAAAAATATTGAAAATCCACAAAGTGACGATTATTTTAGTGAAAAAACTTTGTTTTCCCGTTTTTTTTTCTTCATTTTGCATTTAAAAAAATATGTTAGCCTTGGATTTCTTTCGGGAAAGTTTTTCGTATCTAAACTGGAATGTCCAAGGGTTGTTTAGTAATTTTTTGAGAATTTTCGGGCCGGTAGATTGGTCACAATACGGGTTCGAAAATGGACTGGGTGGAATCAACCCAGTGTGACCGCACCGAGATCGGTGGCGGAAGCGTGACCACGAAGGGTTAAACTTCTGCCGTTATTTCATATTCAACGCAATAGATGATAATACGTAGACGGGGTGTCCCGCTAATAATCGCCCATAGAAAAATATCCTGGCCTAGGTGCCAAAAATTCCGTAAATAATGATGATGAACGCGGTTGATGGTCAACGCAGGCATTAGGCACGATTTTCAACGGACACCCCGGATATTGGACTGATTTTTACCAGGATGATAATTGGAATAACTTGATGTAACGGTTTCTTTTTTTTTGTTCGTGTTGAGCGCAAAATGAATATCGCGCGGCAACGTCGGCCAAGTTGGTTCAAATTGAATATACTCAGTATTGCTCAGTATTGAGTCAGAGGCCGCAATAGAATAACTCGATGTGAATTAATACGGGATGAGACAGATCGATGGAGAAAAACGTACGTAATTTTCAGTAACGCGAGGTCAACAACCGGTCCGGTCTTGCATAAGAGCCCCGAGAAACAGTTGATACAGCCCGGAGACTTTTCCAATCAATCTCATGCAGAGATCGGTGTATTCAATTACAGTTGTACTCCGTGCGCCGATCAGTGCCAAATATCTATAGCGATTCATTGATTTCAAACCTGATTGCATTATATTTTTCCCAACTATCGGGTATAAACTGTAAGGTGGTAGAATCCACGTTACGAGGACGATTCGAAGTAAGTGCGGCAGAGGTCTGGATAGCTCAGTTGGGAGAGCACTCGACCGGCAATCGAGAGGTCTCGGGTTCGATTCCTAGTCCCTGCCACATTTTTTTCGGATCGTCCTCTCAAAACATTTGTTGACTCTACCAATTGTTTGCCATAATAGGCCAAAATATATGATGTTGAAGTTTGCATCGTTGGAATGCAACGAAATTCTTTCTTCACCAGAGTTGGAAATTATTATTCAATATTTGGCCCGGATGATAAAACGATCGTTCTCTTAAAAATGGCCATGACTTTCAAAATTGAATAAATAATTAATGGACACGATAATTTCGTTGAATCTCAACATTGCAAACTTCAGAGTCATCAAAATATTCGAACCTCATAATATAATAAAATCGGAGAGGATAAAAAAACTTGGAAAACACCACGACTATCGGGGTACGGCCGAGTTACGAGTGTGATTGAATATGCCGAATGAGACTGATTGATCTCCGATGCTGTAATCGGACTGTACGAGCGCGCGAGAACGAGGCTTCTTGAGGTCCGGGTCGAGAAAAATTGCGTCTTTCGAAATTCAATGAGATTGAGCGGAAAAAAATTGTGGTTGACCGGCGACTCCGAGTACACGGGATCGTCGCATCGACCTGAGCACCATCCGAGCCACCAGCTGAGAAACAACAACTTTGTGGACTTGCTGGGCGATCACGATCAACCAGTTCGTTTTGCTTATAAGGATCACAACATTCTCGATGTCATTGAAACTTCATCTCATCCTGATATTAGCACCGCGCGCGAATCATTCCGGGCCATTAATCGATACATCAAAAACTTTTCGTTACGGGCGTGACTCATCCCGTGTAGTTGATGAACAAAAAAATAAATTCGTCTTCAATGTCCGCAAGGAAAGATTCACAACTATCGCGTTTTGGCCTTTTTGTCACGAGCAGTTTACAATCATTCATTTTCTCCTCTCGTTTCATACATCTCTCTTCAGAGTTTTACAATATTTTATGTCGCTACCGATATTGTAGCTGGCACGAGATCCTATGCGCTGTTTTGTACCATTGCATGATTTAGGAGCTTAATACGAGACTAACGTCTTTGAGACGCGTTCACTATAACATTTTATAACTATTATTATAACTAATTTATTACATCGATAAAAGGCGCTTCATCTTTTTTACCGGCGCGCAGATCGAATTCAAAGTTCGAAAGTTCCATGTTTCAGCAGCCAACTCATTGATGCTTCTAAAATCCGATAAATGGGGCTGAATTTTGGAAGCAATTAGTCGTTTATGCATTTCGGAGCCGAATTTTTTTTTTCCAACGGTTTCATTTCGTCCTTCATGATCGCGGTTGCTTTTTCGTTGATCAAGTAAATTCTCGGGCGCCCGAAAAAATCGATATTTTTAATTCCGCCCCGGAGAAATCGGTTTACATGAAAATTTGACAAAAATCAGGTAAGTCGCCGTCTATGAGTTCGGATAGCGAACCGATAACGTTCGCAATGCAAATGCGACGCATCATCTGTTTTCAATACGGACATCGCGATCGCATACCGTTGCGGTTTTGCCGAAACATTCGTCAAATTATTTCGATTCGTGCACGCGAGTAACGCGCGTTTGATTCGAACGAGTAAAAAGTTGTATCGATTTTCAAGGGAATAACAATGGGCTGGCTCTCAAAAGGTCGTTAAATATAATTTGAGGGAGAGTAAATGCGTTCGCGAAATAGTGATTCGAAAAAAAAAGAAAAAATCGAAGCGCGACACGTTTGAGAGAATATTTCGGCAATACATACCGATCGGAATAATTGTTTTGTCAAATCTCATTAAAATCGACGGTAAAAATGTCAACCGAACCAGGGCTGCAGCTCAAAACTGGTCCAATTTTTTTTATAACCTTTCGTATCATTAACAAATGATTTCCCACGTAATATCATGGTGGCCGACGCCATAAAACTCGAATCTCGATAAAAATAACTTTTTTCCGATCCCAAATGTTGCATCAAGTTAAACAAATGACTTTTCGTTTTAATATGCCATGATTTAGCAAGAAAACGATGCTGTCTGTTCGACGGTTCGGTTTTGAAATTTTACAATTGCTTCGGTCATAAGAGACTCGTTACAATTTATTTTTCCGTGGATTCTGTTGATGAAAATATTTCTCGTACGTGTCGATGTGACGTTCGATGTAAAAATTAGTGTATAATGTGTTTATGGTGTGTTTGTCGGGTTGTGTGTGAGTGTCTTCGTTTTTAATCCGTATTGTCTGCTCATATTTGTATTTTTTTTTTTATGATTTCGAGTTTGTCAATTTTCATGGCGTTTACCTTACTTTTTATGGCGTTTGAGGTTCGCCGCATCCATAATATTGCATTTGATAACGCATTATTGAGTGATAAAAAGCCTTAGAAAAAAAAATTCCATGCATTTTGAGCTGCAGCCCTTGCTGGATGACTCTGAAGTTTGCAACGTTGAGATCCAACGAAAAATATCGTTTCGATTTTTATTATTTATTGAATTTTGAAAATCATGACCATTTTTCGTCTCTATTGAGTTTTTGGGACTCAAGAGACGATTGTTCATTATGTAATTTCGATCTCTGGTGAAGAAAAAACAGAATTTCGTTGCATTCCAACGATGCAAACTTCAACATCATCCTTGCTGGACATATTCACGTCCTCCCCGTCCGCACATCGTGCAATACGCGATTCTATCGTTGTTTTTTTTTCTTTTTCTCTAAAATGCGCCGTTGGTGGTGAAATTTTGAAAAAAATTCATCCAATACTTTTTGCGCGCACATTTGAATTGAAAATTTTCCAATATGAGGAACGTTGTGGGAACTGATCGAGTCCGAATGCGAAATTGTATTGTTTCACATCTGCTACAAGGGCCAGTGATACATCGACCGTACAAATATCACTTGAAAGACTAAAACAATTGAAATATAGAAACTGTGAAATGACATACTAATTCCCAATAAATTGATATTGTGCATATATCAAGTCCGTCCGCGTATATGCAAAACTTACATAAAAACAAGACAAAAAAATGTTGATACCGATTTGTTTTGATATTTTTCATACATCGATACCTCCGGACATACAATTTGAACAATGAAACCCCGATAACGCGAAGATGTTTATGCAGTTTTCACACTGAGCTCAGAAAATCACGTCACACGTTTCAATCAATTATTTGCGGTAATCGCGGGAGGACCATAAAAATCTTGGTGTTTCGGGGGTTCTCAATTAGTTAATTCAGCTAATAAGTCATTATATATGGAGCAGAACGGCGTATCCGTTTGTTTGGCTTTCTTCAATCTTTGCAATATTATGAAGCCGTTTTTCGAGACGGACTAAGAAAAATTTTACTGGGACATCGGGGAGTGAAAAAATGACCAAAAAAAAGGGGAAATGTGGGGTCGGGGATTGAATTGGGAGTAACGCGGGGGTGAGAGGCAAAGAGAGAGTGAGGCAAGACCGAAAATAATGATCGTTTTGAAGGGAAAAAAAAGGAAAAAAATAAAAGAAAGACTGAAAAATGGCGGAATTTTGGAAAAGTGGCGTCGTGTTTTACAGGAGCATGCTAAACAGTGTGAATGCGTTAGAGGGACACATGCCACCGGCGGAGAGCGCAGCCCTGATGGTTGCCGAGGAGAAGCCACGTCCTGACTCATGTAAGGCCCGTCAACCTGACCGACAACACCCGTTTCATCATCATCACCAACACACCAACCACCACAAAAATCACCACCACCCATCACAATCACCAATTCCATCAACAAGGCAAACAATTCCTCAGACCTGGCTGTAGGGCTGCGTAGTAGTTCGGTTATTATGAACGGACAAACGGAATCCCGAATACGAGAGAGTTTCGGCACCTTTCTATCAAGCTCTCTCTCTCTCTTTTTCTCTCCGCGACTTGGCGACCGCGCTTCGAGCTCAAATAATGAAAATTGAGGCCCAGCAAAAGCGGAGAAGATCATAATCGCGTTTATCATCGGGCGGTACGACATTAACCCAAACAGATCGAATCGCGCATCCGCTTGCCGATGGAACTCGATCGAGCTAAATGAAAGGGCTCTGGAAATCGTGGGTGCTGAATTATTCGCTCCTTGAATGATTTGGTAATTGCAAATTACAGACTGAAAAGAAAATTTTGCTGGAAAAGATCGATATTTTGTTGAATTGAATGACAAAAGTCAATTTTTGTCATTCCAGTCGTAAATTTTGCAGACAGTTGCATTAAAAATGAAAAATATTGTCAAAATATCGACGTTTTTTGACTAAATTTTGTTTTCAGTGCATTTTTTTCGGTGTTTTCTTTCTTCTTCTTACGGAACGCGTAAGCGTGAGCAAATGACGGATCCGCGATTCGAAATGCGCATCCTGGATATGTATTTAATGTTGAAAAGCAACGTGACAAATTTTTAGATCGGCGACGCGTTCCTCCCGCAACGGCGCGGACAATTATTCGGATCGCTTCGACTCTGCTCGACTAGAGGCATAAAAAAGCATGCATGTCCTTTGGAGACGCTCTAAAAAATCCGGTAAGGTTTTTTGTTTTGTTTTTTAAGCGTTTACCACCCACGTGATGCCCAAAAAAAAGTCCTTTCACCTTTTTTTCGAGATAAACACATTTTATTCTTTTTCAATCGATCGAAATTTTCCAATATCCGAAAATTCAATTCTTTACGTGTGCAGTCGTTTAATAAATCGCTAACGGCCGGGGAGACACAACGCGAGGACTGCGATTTTCAAGAAAAAAGATTCAAATGTGGGCATCTTGGCCTTTGACCCCTTTTCACGCCAACGCACACGCCGGCACACAAAACGTCACGCGATAGCGATAACAATTATCAATCAACCCACCAAAACCGAAATGACGACACAGTAGCACCAAAAAGCTAACTCGATGTGTGTAATTGAGCGTTTCCGTGCGTAGACTGTTTTTACGAAAAAAGAAACAATTTCCACCCTCACGAATTTTCACGTTTTGGAAATCACTTCCCTTTTATTTGGGTCTTCATACAATTGAATCATTATGAAAAAACGAAAAAACGAGTTTCCACGCGGACTGAACAGAAAATTTTGTTCCCAAAGCAAATTGATATTTTCTAATTTGATTATTCAAATATTCAAGAAAGTCTCTTTGGCGAAAGTCGATTTTTTGTCATTTTAATCGCCAATTTAGTTGACAGCTCCGTTAAAAATGAAAATTATATATTTTCAAAATAAGGAAAACTTTTGAATTGTCCAAAAGTATTTAGTTCATCAAAATATCGATGTTTTGGGACAAAATTGAATTTTTAGTGCGGACAACGCCGTACCGCGAATTATGCCGCAAATTCCTCGTTTCACTGTCATCAGGTTTTTTCATTACCCTCGAGCCGTCACCTTGAAGCACATAACACTAAATATTTTACGTGACACGCATCAATGGTCGACGTACACACGTGTAATTAGCAAAAAACACCGTAACGAGTTGAAAAACAGAGGAAATGCATTCGTGTCATGTGTCATTTTCATGCGAATCATATCCGAATGAATGCGACGAAATAGCCGAAAATTTCGGACCAGAAGAATTTGATCCGAAGGAAAAAATGAAGCCCCGAAAAAGCCTGGAGGAATCGTTTGCCATGGATCGTAAAAAATCTTTCCCCTCGATGCTCCTCACTGCTCAAAAAAACCGACAAGTCGCATGTCAAAACCTACAAGTCAAATAATCTCTGTATGTTTGTGAATTTGTTCATATATCCGTAGCCTCATTGTAAAACTTTGATATTGATTGCAAGGGTCGTGTATTTTTATTTTACTTTTTTTTTGTCTCTTCCGTTATCCGCGTGCTTGCATTCTTAACGCGAGCCGATCGTACCGATCTATACGTTTCAGATGAAAAGAAACCGCCGGGCGAAACTAGATTTTTTTTTGTGTATTTCGTGGGAAAAAAGAATTTGGATTTTGTTGTGCGGATCGGGCGAAAAGTAATCGGAAAAAATGGTTAGGGATGGCGCGGAGACCCAAAATAATCATCAGCGCGGAGATGCATATGTCATTCACAATTTTTATTGCGTCATTAATCACTCTCACTTTCACTCTCTTTTAAAATTGGGCATACAGTCAGTTCTTGTATCCTCAAAGTGCATTTCTGCTGTTTTTTCTGTATATACACGAAGAATCACTGGCCTATGTAGTGCGGTTCGTTTTGTTACGTATAAAAATATAACTAAACCGATCCGAACCGCCGTATAAATATTGTCCAACATGCCAAACGATATGTACATGAATTTGGTGAAAATTCTTGTATGTTAACGAGTAGGTGTGCAGTAAGTCGACGACGTGAAAAAAAAAAAAGAAAATCTTTCATTATTTTGATTTTGCAACGGGAGCAAGTGGGTCGGCATTTCCGATGCAATTTTTTTTATTTCTTTGCAGCGAAATTGCAGCGTATATTGGTGTGAAAAATATGCAAGTTGTCATCACGAGAGTACACAAGTTGGAGCATGATTTCCCGCATGTAACCGTAGCTTATTCGATTTATCCTTCTCGGCCCTATTCTTCCCTGTACATGCACGTTTAACGCGATTTCGAAATTTTTTTACCAAGAGAATTAAGCGGCTATGCATCTCGAACGAAATTCCTCGTTATTTTCCCCCGTTCGTTGTAAAAGTACTTTTAATTTGTAGATTGTATCATCATGCTTTTTTTTTTTATTCAATGCTCACGGTTGCGTCGAAAAATTGCATCTTTTGGGTCACTGGCGAAATATGGAGGTTTATAAATTTGGTAGGAGAAATCTATTGGGGGAGGACTCGAGTTTGAATCGGGGAAAATCCACCCAAGGAAAACTCAACCCTAAAAAATGATGAAAACCACATAATCAGCGTAAAAACTCGAGTCCCGTTCGTCGTGATGCTGTTAATGAAAATTAATATAATTGATCGGATACACAATTGTTTATAAAAATTGGCCCCATAGAATTTTATATATTTGTATATAATTGTGAATATATTAATTTTGAGTTATTTCTATTAATCAATTTTTTCGAAATCGAATCGCATTTAATCGAAAAAAATGTTGATTTTTTGAAAACCATTTTCGTTTGATTTTGAGGGGCCACGTCGTACATTCGCGGGAATTGTAAAGAGTGGGAATTTTTTAGGGGTGAATTTTTCTTGGGTAAATTTGGCTGTGGTGGCGTTGACGTGACCGTGAGCGTCGAGTAAGATGGAAAAAAGTTAAGAGCGAATATCGGACGGTAAGTTGTCTCGATGATCGCGGGCGCGTTCGTCGAGTGTGGAGAACGCGGGGGAGAAAATAATTTAAATGCTTGAGGAATGCGTTATGTAGTCGCGAAGGAAATGAATTTAGTAAATATTTGATGGGAGCAGCGGGGGGTAAAAAAAAAAGTGGATAACGAGATGCATGATGGAATTGTGGAAAATAAGTGAAATAAAGGCGAATGTGCAACAGTTGTGTTTGCAGCTGGATCAGAACGTTCTTCCATCGCTCCCGCTCAACCGGAGAGGGCACCGCCCCCGCTTCCCCCGCCACGCTTTCCGAACAGCGGTGTCTGACAATGGGAAACTCCTCTTAATATTGGCAATTTTATGATAATGAAAAGACCGATACCGCTGCCACTTTTAATGAGTACAACGAGCCTCGAGATCGAAAGTCATCTGTACGAAATAATAACGGAGAGGGGCAAAGCGTGCGCGAGCTTTCTGCGGGAGGGTCTTTGCCGAGCCGCTAACGCGGTCACGAGCACGTCGAGCAACCGGACCGGGTCGCTCGCGAGATTCGAAGCGGACGCCGAAACGCCGCCGCATCCGACGACGATTCGTCGTCAGTTTCATCACGAGACGTCCGTCGCCGCATCTTTTCACCATTGAAACGTCAAATATTTTCATTAGCCAAAAAAGACTAAAATTTAAATCGTCGCTCGCGCGCGGTCCACTAAATTCTGCACCTCTCGGCTTAAACATAAAAATGCATAAATAACACGTTCGCGTACGAAAAAACGACAAAAACTCGATACCTGCGTAGGGAATATGATTGAAAACGGCGCGTTAATGTAAAATTGTTGTTGTTGTCGCGGTGCAACGCGCGACCAAGAGGCTTTTCAGCCTTTTTATGCAACGCGAACGAAAAAACTCGTACAATTATCCGGAATCGCATCCGCGCGGTTCGCCAAGGGCCTCGCTCTCTCTCTTTCTCTCTCAATCCCTCATTATCACCGGATTTATTAAATTTTCCAAATTCCTCGCGACGATCCTAGCGAGAGAAGCAAAAACATTTTCATCCAGGTCAATTTATCAATTTTCCCGAAAATCCACTCGACATCGGAGATTGCGCGGGCCCAGAAAAAGGTCATGGGGGAGGGAGAGAGGGCAGAACGACAGGGCATCGAGCAAACCTTGCATCGTATGTATATAATTGTACATATACTTGTATAGTTGAAAATTCTTTCGGGATAAATGAAAAAAGTCCTCGACGAGACGAAAAATTCAAGAAAAAATCGCGTAAACCATAAAATCGTCAAGTTTAATCGACTCGGACGCTACAACGAGAATGAAATCGCATAAAATAATAATAATTATATTAAAGTAATTGGACGAGATGTTTTTGTTTGGTTTCGATGAGAACAGACACGTTGGAGCGTTTTTTCTCTTGCATTTAATTGTCATTTATTGTCGCGTACGATTGAAATTAAATTCGTAAGGAATTGTGCGATAAGGCGAGGTTAATATCGCTCGGCGTGTAATTGCGGCATTAACGCACTATATGGCAAGTTGACGAAGCGACAAAGACGCGCGATGGGGAGAAATAAACGCGAATGAGCGTTTTGCCGCACTGCAATTTTTCTCAATTTCATATCAAAACGAATCGAATCGGGTTGTGCAAAAAGGCTCGAAATGAGACGGAGATTGCCGCGGGCGGCGAAAATTTCGGTGCGCGGCAGCATAAACGTGTTTAACTATCACAAAATTGCTTTATTTGGGATTTTTCCATAATTTCGTACGAAAATTCGTGACGCCAAAACTCAAAATTTCCTTGTATGAAGAAAATTCTCTAATTTTTCTCATCTGAACGCGTTTAAATTTGATTGGCGTTTCGTTTACGAGTCGCAAAATTCAAATTTACGCGCGTTTCGATGGGGAAAAGTTAAAAATCGCAAATTTTCGTCGTAGAAGAAAACTTTTAGTTTTGATGCCGCAAAAACGTTTGTACGAAATTTCCAAAAAACCCTAAACAAAGTGGTTTTAAATAACTCGCGTCGCTGCTTAATCTTTAATGCGGAAAATATCGAGAAAGTTGCCGCTTTGACCGCGCGCGCGATACGAAATAAAATGCTTGAAAATGCGGCTCTGCGAAATCGAAGCAAGCGCGCATCGCACATATGAAAGGAAAAGTCTCTCAAAACTTTCTGCTCATAAGAAACTCGAAAGTTGAAAGAATTTTTCACAGACGACGATGCATCGCGCTACGCGTAATGCGTATGGCGCCTGCAAAACCAACTCGTGTATGTAAAATTAATGGAAAACGCGAATGACCGCGAGCCGCCGCGCTGGAACGGCTGAAACGCGCTTCAGAATTCAAAAAGATTTTCGAAATCCCGCGGCGGCTCCGAAAAATCGTTTTTTTTTTTTTGAAAAAACAAAAAAAAGTATCGAATTTTCTAATAACGAGTTGGAGAAAGCAAAAACTTTCGTTTTTATCGTGTATATATATAAATATATATAGTAGCCATTCAAAGGCGCGCTACGGCTCATTTTTGAGGCGCGTCTTTTACTCTGACACGCGCGGTTCGAGCACGATCGCGCAAGAAACGTAGGAGCGAGGCTCAGCAACGTATACGCGAAAATATGATAAAACGTAGCTTTCCTCGCATCCGTCATCATAATATCAATCAACTATTTCCAAATATTCAAATGAAAGAATTATAGAATTAGGCGTAATAGGACTAATTAGAGGATGGACACGCGCATAAGCGAAAACGCTACCATAAGTATAAACAACAACAACAACAACAACAACAAGAAAAGAGAGAAAAACCATCGCGACACGACGCGGATCGAGTTGAGAGAGAAACGCGTAGCCGGCATATCCGTTTTCAATCATTATCTAGGCTGACGAGAAAGCCACAAACGAGGGAGACGATTCTCTACTAAAAATTTCGGTGAATATTTACAATCGCGGATTTTTCAAAAAATGACTGCAAATTTTTGAATAAAAATTAATTAATGATAAAAAAAACGTGTGACAAGAATTTGGAGCGATTTTTCGGAAAAGCCACGATTGTAAATATTTACCAAATTTTCAACCAACGCGAGTATTCCGCTCTTGATTTATAATCGGCAAAAGATTTTTGCGAATTAAAATCCCAAGAGCAAAAGTTAAGGCTCGAGGAGGATCAACGACGACGACGCGGGCTTAGGTAAATTCGAACCGAGCAATAATTGCATAAATAGGTTTTCGAGTCAATGATTGTTAATAGAGACGTAACGGAGAAGAAGAAAAAAAAACAGAGTCATTGATGCGAAGAAACTGTAGATAGAGAGCCTTACGAAATTTGGATCGGTCCATCATGAAGCAAGTGATCACAATAAACAAATTGTTGAAACACACAAGTTCACTGCCATATTCAAATGCGCTCTAAACCGCCAACAAATAATACGAAATAAATCAAGACGAAGGCAACAAAAAAATGAGGAGAAACGAGTGATTCGGTGTGCGGGCGTACAAAAAGTCCCTCGGGACAGGGAAATACGAGCCGCTGCGAAAATTCCAAAATCCGAAGAAAAAAGAAGAAAATAATTACTTGCAATTATATTTACATGACTATACCGACTAAAAAAAAAAAAAAAAAGTATAATTGTAAAACTCGATTAGTTTACAAGCGATATTAAGAACGGTATACAAAACGTAGGTTTATAATATAATAATAATAATAATTATAATGATAATAATAATAACAACAATTAACCGATTGCAGAGCTATTATATACCGAAAAGGGGAAAATGTTTATGAAGCACGCTTTCGTTTGAATGGTAAAAGAAAAAGAAAAAAAACGGGCCGAACAATGTGATTGCGAGTATTTTGCGTATCAGCGTCGTATTATTTAACGCGTCTCGAGTGCGAGAAGAAACAACAACACGAAACAGCCATTCACATTATTGGAGGGATGAATAAATTTTCATTCCGATCACACGTTACGCATACAGCGCAATTATAACCCTGCAAACTCTCTCGCTCTCTCTCTCTCTCTCTGCATCTCTTGATCTTGGTCGTTGGTTGAAAAGTGTTGGAATTATAATATGGAAATTGTGAGGAGAGTGGAGGAAAAAGAGGCGCGCGAATTGGGCGATCTGTAAATAAGCGAATCAAAGGTCGCGGTCGTGTGGATCTCGATTTTTCAACGAATGTATAAGCGCGACAATGCCATCAACCAATTTCTCATTTGTTTTGTGTTGGACGATCCTTTTTTGATGTTTATGGCCCCCGAGTTTTAGTCCGCGCGATTTGAAATTCAGCCTCGCGGATAAAAAGCTCGTTGGTTGATTTTTCAAATGACACCGCGCGCGCGCGCGCGTTATCCGTTACATTTCTAACGTCGGTCTAAAAATGTATGTACAGTTAACTTAGAGAAATGATAAATTACGATATAAAGTTTACATCGAGATCGGGTAGTTTGAATATATTTAAAAATATTGTTATTAGGTCAAAGTATTCACCTCCTAGACAAGATTGCGAAATTATGCGCGGTGCAGCAGCAGCAGCAGCAACCTTGGACGTTTATTCCGATACCCAAATTCAAACGACAAATCTTAAGGTAAACGCGATCCTACACGCACACACAACACACAAACGTACACACACGCGACTCGCGGTATAAATGTTTTTAATGATTTTTCAAACTCGAGGAGGTACCACTGTCACATTTACTTTCGAGTGAGAACAAAAAAAACGTGCTCAAGTTAAAGAATAACGACGATGACGACGACGACGACGACGCCGACACTGTGGTTTCCATTTACGTTTAATATTATTCATATTATTCATTGTTATTGCTACTTGTGTGCAATATTCTTCTTAATTTTGGATATAACTTAATAAAAACTGAAATATATAAGACATTGAAGGTTTACGGTCAAGAATTTATTCATCGCGTTATCACAAACTATCACTCTTGTCCTTTTTATGCTTATTTATGTACAAGGATGGATTTTAGTTATTCAGGGCTTACACTCTTGATGAAAAGGCTCGAGAGTACGAAATTCTCGCCACGTTGGGGGAAGAGCACTGTGAAGATGCAGCCCGCACCTTTTGCACGGATCGCTGAACAATTGGTTGAAACTGTGGAACCACATCTGTGAGGAAAACGACAAAATTTCGCTTTTTTATGGTCGACTTGAGGTTTTTTTGAAAAATCGCTAGAATTTGGTCATTGCAGCAAGAAATATTCTAGAAATCGATTCGAAAAGTAAATTTTTGGCATTCCAATGGTAAATTTTGCTGACAGTTCCGTTAGAAATCGAAAATGTTGTCAAAATAACGAAAATTTTGAAATTATCCAAAAATATTTAGTTCACCGTGTTTAACAAAATATCGAGACGTTTTTTGACAAAATTCAATTTTCATGACGTTGAAGTTTGCATGGGTGGAATCCCGAAAACTCAATCAAGACGAAAAATAGGCATAATTTTCGAAATTCATTAAATAATTAACAGAAACAATATTTTTCGTTGAATCTCAACGTTGCAAACTTGAGATTCATCAATTTTTAGTGTGCGAAGAAATTTGAACTCACGACGAACGATCTCACGGAGAGTTCCGGCAAGGCGGGCGAATAAAAATGTAACATTGCGGCTTGAGCATTTTCGGTTACTTTTCGAAAAACTTTGTGTCGCGATTCCGTCCAGAGGTCCATCGTTTCGCCGTAACCCTTAACGACCACCCGCTCGATCATGAGGCCCTTGAAAGCGACAACGGCCTTCATCACGTGGCCCAACGTTATGTGAAGAACGGCGTTTGAGGCGAACGGCCGCGACACCGATACCGTCATGTCGGCAAACTGCCGATCGAACGCCGCCAGAAACGCGTCGACTTGTCTAAAAAAAAAAAAAAAACAAAACCAAAAAAAATGAAATTTCTCGATTGGAAAAAGCTGGAAATGAAAAATCGAGCTGTGAAATTTACTGCGGAGGGACGTTGTGACTGCTCGTTTGAATTCTCCCTCGTTTCGATCTGCTGGTGTTGGTATAGGAACGTTTGAGCGAATTTTGGTTGAGCAAAGTCTGCGCCGTGTTGCTGTATTCGTGAACTTTGTCCGTCCATTTGTAACTGTTGACCAGACTGCCGTAAAGAGCTTGTCTATCTTGAGTCGTTTCCTGCGACAAGTAACCCGTGCTCGCAAGGTTGAAAGGTCCGGGCGGCGGATTCAAACCGTTTACTGCCTGTTCCACGTCCCTGCGTGTCGACAAAATGAAAAATCCAATCACCATTTTCTCTGTTAATGTGTTATCATCACAAAATTACTTTATTCAGGATTTTTCGCCGATTTTGTCCGCCAATTCACGACACCAAAAGCGACGATTTTCTCTTATGAAGGAAATTGTTCTGACGTCAAGAATTTTAGATGTTTAATTTCGATTTTTTACTTTTTCCATCTGAACGTTTCGTTTGGGAGTTTCAAAAAAAATGAGTTTAGGATTTTTTTTAAGAAACTTCTGAACACGTTTTTTTTGCAACTTTTAAACGAAAATTTTTGGTTCCGGTGCCAAAAGTTTGGGCAAAATTTTGAAAAAAACGTAATAAAGTCGTTTCGTGCGACTTTGATGAATAAAAGACGCTGGTGCATCGGATAATTACCGGAGATTGCCATTAACGACCGTGAGAAGATCTTGAAGCTCCGCCAGATATTTAATCTCTCGATTTTCCTCGCCGTGTTCGGCGCCCAATCCGTTCGCCAAGGAATCGAAAACTTGTCCCACGCTCGATCGCAAAACTTTGATTGCCGTCAGTGCACTGTGCAATTGCTCCATTTTCTCCATTTGTTTATCCATTTGATTTATTTATCCGCGTTTATTGGAATCGACATATACCGCAGCATCGCTACAAAACGGAGAACGGATTCATTTTCTCTGTCAAACGTAAACGTACGCCGCTCGCAACAATACTCTCGACGCTCCCGACATATTCGTTGAGGTTATGTTTTGGTTCGAAATTTCACGTTTGCGTCCTCGTCGTACAGTCTTCGCCGTGGATTTTTCGTTCTGTTTGGCTGGGTTCACTTTGGACGTGAGTGAGGCTAGCCAGGCCACTGGGCGCACGACCCGGAGGAGATATCTCGAAAAAAAAAGTAGACACAAACGCACAGAACTACAGAACTCACGGCTCGTGTTGTGTGCCTGTCACTTCCAACAATGACAGTTCACAACTTGTACATATTTTCTCGTGCCGGAACACTTTTGTATTATACAGAATGGAACAGGCTCAACAAATCGGGAATTACAAAAGAGGAGGTACCGTGTTTTCGTCTGTTCTAATCAAATGTTTAATGTTTTTTATCACGAACTCTCGTCATTTCTTTTTGTTTGTGAATGTTCGAAATATTCAGATATTTAGACATTCTCCAGAGGCCTGGCAAGGCCCAAAAAATCATGAATCTTTCGAGCAATAATTTTTTTCTGTATAACACAAATATCATTCGTATACACGATTGTTGTGATTCAACTTAACCTCAACCGGTCACGAATCCTTTATCGAAAATGAAACGAACGAAAAAAAAATACGAAAATTTCGTATTTTTGTCAAACGACCCGGGATTTTTATTACGGGAATCAATTTTTTTATCAATTATTTTTCATACGGAAATCAATTACTTTTAAACGGGAATTAATAATTTACGACCCGGAATTAATTTTTTCGGTGTCAATAAATTGTTCGTGTCTGATTTTTCTTGGTCATTGTGAATATTTGGTTTTTTGTTGCAGGAAGCTAAACTTATGTACGGCATGCTTTTTTCCATAAAATCATTCGTCAACAAGATCTCGCCGCTGGATACCAAGGAAGGATTTTTATATTACAAAACGAGCAAATACACGCTCCACTATTTTGAGACGCCGTCAGGTCTCAAATTTGTTTTGAACACGGATAATTTGGCGCAGAATGTTAGAGAATTATTGCAACAGCTTTACAGCGAGGTACGTGGCTGCAAAATCGAATTTATTCAATTTGTTGTTTCGATTAGATGAGACTTTTTGAAGATTTCTTATTTATTACAGGTTTACTTGGAGTATGTTGTGAAAAATCCTGTTTGCCAACTGAACGAGCCGATACAAAGCGAAATATTCAAGTTAAAAGTAGATGAATTGATCAAAAAGTCTCCCATGTTTTTAGGCCGGTCACTGTAGAGAGAAAACGAATAAAAACATTACAATTTGCCATTGATCCCCAAAAACTTTGATCTTTTTCCTACATTTGATTTTTAATTCGTTTCCAAAAATGTTGAACGAATTTTTTTTATCCAGTGTGTACACGGGAACCTGACAAGATTTTACCATCGTGATTACGATTTCTATCCGAAAAAAAAACTTTAAATTGTCTGAGACTCGATTCGTATGCATTTTTCTCATTAGTATCGCGATAAATCTTTTCAGGACTCATGAAACGCTTCGTTGGGACTTTCCAAACGATTTTCTCGTTGATTTTTTCGTTGTAATGTGTCTATTCGAATAATTGGAGAATTATCGCAAAGAGATTCCAAAAGTGAGAGAATTTTAATTTGAATTTTCCATTTCCTTGTGGGCAACTTGTGGGCAAATTACGAACGTCCATTCAACGCAGTTTATGAACCAAAGATCGAGAACTGCGGCAGTGACTCGATCTTCAGTATTGGAAAAAAAAAAAAAACGTTTACGAGATTTGTCATTTTCAAAATTTGTTCCTTAGTCATTTCCGTGCCTTACGAACAAGCATTGCGACGTAAATAGCAATGGACAAAAATGTCCAGTCCCAAAACGAAGTTTGCGCTGTAATAGTCCGATTTTTATTGCACGGTTTCACACGAATTCTTTTTTTTTCTATAGAATTTTTATTGATTACAATTGCAGTAGACAAATTTGTTAAATACAATTTATCAAACCCAGCATGCTAAGCAATCTTTACGAAACGGTTTCTCGATTTTTTAACGGTGTGGGCACATTTTTGGGAAACGTCATCACAGACTGGTTCAAAATAAATACGAAATTAAAAGAATTCTGCATTCTTCATCTGGTTGAGGACGAATGATCATTTTTTCCCATCACAATAATTAGAGTGCGAGTGTTTACGTCGGTTTTTTTCTGTACAAAATGCTGAATTCTCACATCTCCAGAAAATAACGTTCAGTCTAGTGCGTTTTCGTGTTAAAAAAAAAAAATTACCCTAATCGTTGTGTCGTTGGTCAAATCGTCATGTTTGCAAGAGCCTTTTCGAGTCAAAATCGGAAAGACGAGAATACAGCTCTTGGAGAACGTTCTCAAAAACGTTGATCAGAATAAAATCGTTATTTGACATAATGCGAGGAAGAAAATAATCGAACTGAAAATGACGAATCCTAATTTATATACAAATACATGTTGACGCCAACACGAGGAGGCTGTGGCAGTTTCAGTGTCTGAGCAAATAATCCCTGAACTCTTAGGCATCACAAGCAAAACAGCTTTGAACCTAGAAACCTCCTGTTTTTTCATCTACTTCGGTATTCTCAGGTGATAAATTACTCCAATTTTGAAAAATTCACATTTCCGGTAAAATTGAACGGAAAGGGTTCATCTTGGGCTCATTTTTTTCGATTTATAATCACGCGAGATCACGTGAGCCTGGAGCAATTAAGAAGAACGTGACTCTTCGGGAGCTTCGTACAGTGTTGGATATTGGAAAATAAAAAGTGATGATCCGAACTCGTTGTTTTTGTGGAGCTGAAAATGAATCGATGATTTTTGCTTCGTTTGAATTTTGAACGAAAAAAATATGAAAAAATTTCTTTTCAAATTTGAATAAAAAGAAATTTTTGTAAAGTGATACGGTTGCCTGGGAACAAGCAGAAAAAAAGTCGATCCCTCGCGTAATTTCGGCGAAAGCGTTTTGCTTCACGGTTTTGAAAACTATGACAAAATTGGACATCGATTTGCTGGTATAATGATCGTTCGGCGTGTTTCTTATCTACGAAGAATCGGAGGGAAAAAAATGGAGCACATTAGAATTAGTTCTGGAATAAATGTTGAGCAAAATGCAGTTGTATTTCATAAATCGAAGTATGTAAAATTCCGATGCGTTTGTTTCCGTCGTTCCCGAGTAATAATTCGTTTTTGATAAAAATGCCCGATGGCGAATGTCGCGTGATGGGTGAAGAACAATGTTGTCGCCCTGACGATAGTTTTCCGTTTGCAAAGGTTCGAATCGTTCGAATGAAGCGTGCATAGGCGAGAATATAAAAAATGCTCCGGCACTGTCTCATTAATCGTGTATACAAACGTTTCTTTCATGTTTTTTCCGCGACACAAGTCCGAGCTCTCGGGTACAGAATCCATACTTTATAGTAATGAATACAATTATGATTTTCTTTCGTTTTGTTGGTTTTTTCGCTTGCTCGTAACGAGTTTGGCTTCGCGTACGATTACACGAGTCTCGTTGAGATACGCTGTTAACATCTTTACGATGAAATGGACACTGAAAATTGAATTTTGTCAAAAAACGTCGATATTTTGTTGAAAACAGCAAACTAAATATTTCGGGATAATTTCAAAATTGTCGTTATTGTTTTTAGCTGAAATGACGATGATTTTCGTGATTTTTCGAAAAAAACGTTTAGTTGAAGAAAAATATCGATGTTTTTCAACAAAATTATCTTTTTAGTGTATAATTTAGTTAGACTCAACTCGGATTTAACGGTAGATACTTTTTTTAAAAGTAATATGGTCACAGTCGACGAGCTACAAATGCTGAAAGTAATTAATGGTACTTAATATTTACATCCTAATCCCGTACAATCGCAAGCATACTTTTAACATTTTACTTATGCTTATATATTTGTATGTATGAGTATCGATGTGCATGCATACATGTACAAAGACATACACACAATACACAGTATTTGTCGTAATTTTCGAAGGTTCTTGACACCGTGCGGGCATTTCGACAAGTTTTTTCTTATTCGTGTCATTTCTTTACAAACATGCTCAGTCTTCGATTTTGTTTTTTCGTTTGCTTGTTATGAATTTTCTCCGTGTGTTGGTGTTTTGTTTAGTATACTTTAACATTTCGGGCTCGTCTCCGGGTCTCCGGGCTTGACTGTGACTTCGTCACACGGAGACAAAGTCCGCACGGTCGCCGGTTGGGCCGAAGCTGGAAATGGCTCCTCGATCACCGGTAAACGCTTCTCACGATCTGAGCCGACCGTGGAATTGTGGAAGAACACGTTTCTCAATGCTGCTACGTTCACTCTTTCCCGCGGAACTTCCTCGCCCAGGCTCGGCGACTCGACGTTCAAATCACCGTTCGAACTCCTAAAATTGAGGGGAAACTATTTTTCATTGGGGAAACAGAAAAACGGGGAAGATCGGTTTGAAATTTCTCGGGATTCCTGGGAAAATATCGGGATCCGTTATTGTTATTTGTCCCTTCCGTGGACACACATGGGTCTGAGGCGTTCTACGGTTTCGAATGTGGACTGGGTAGAAAAATTGGTTAATCCTTGAAAACTGACCTTGACGATTTCTGGGCCTCGGTATCTTGATCGTTGTCTTTTGTATTACGTTTTCGCCTCGAAGGACCTCGATTATTCATGGAACAATTACTCGGGCTGGATTCCGGATCAGCCTCGATGAAACTCACGTGATCGTCGAAACGCACACGCTCAGAACCGCCGTCCTCTCCGCACACGGTCCAACTGCTGGAATCGCTATGCTGACGATCGAGCGCCGGCCTTCGTCGTGTCCTTTTCGCAAGACCCGGCGCGATCTCTTCGAGCGAAGACAACGATGCTGCTTGCCCCGCAGTCTCCATTTGACACGGTGCATTCGAACTGGCCGATGGCTCGTTGTCGGCGCTCCGACCGCCGGTGCTCGAATTACCGTCCAACTGGAAAAATAAAAAATAATAATAAGACTCGATGAACAACGGTGATAAAAAATCTATCGAATTAAATAACGGGGGAATAAAATATTATCAGATTTCCAGCACACAAAGAAAAGTTTTTAAAAAATTTCAAAACTTTGATTTCACGAAAATCGCTATATATTTTTTACAAACTGGCACTCGACGCATCTTTGAATTGTAAATTGGAGCGTTTTCTTATTAATTATTATTGGAAATTAACTGAAAATTAATAAATATTGCAAATTAATTGGGAATTAACAATTTCCAATTGCTTTTGGACGTTAAAAATTGAAAAAGTCATGAAAAATGTGATTTTCCGCTATTTTGTGGTAGATTTTTATCAATTTAATTTCGATTTGCCCTGAAAATTGATTGAATGCAGCGAAAATTTCGACATTCTCGGAAAATTCGTAGTTTTGAATTTTATAAATTAAATTTTGGCAAAATTTACCTTGAAATTGAGAACCGAGCCGGCCAATGCCCGCGTCGAGGCTCCGCCATCGTCAAGCGCAATCGAAGCATTTACCGATTTTTCGGAAAGACTCGTTGCCGCTGATGCAGTTTCACTGCACAAACTAAATCTTTGTGTTGACGTAACATCGGCTTGTACCTCCAGTCTTTGGCCACCAGGAAGCACACTCGATGCTATGCTCCCGGCCAAACTCGTACCAGCAAGTGCAACGTTACTCGCGCTCTCCCGGTCGTTTTCTCGGCCCAATTTTTCCAATTGGCTGCCACTACCGAGCGAAAGAGACGCTTCACCGATCGATGGGTTGCCACCTCGATGACTGGTAACGTCTATCGACGCGGTATCTTCAAAAATTCAACAAAAAACATAAAAAATTAGTCAATGATCGAAATTTACAGTCATTGAAAAATTCCAACTCGTGTCCGATCGTTTCATCGGACTAAAATCGATTTTTTCTGCTACGACTTGCTTTTTCGACGATAAATTGTACAAATTTACTACGAAATTATTTTCAAACATGTTATTCCAGGCTGGCAAGCTTTTCTCTCGAAAATTGTATCAGAATTGATTAATAAAACCGATTAAAAATCTATAAAATCAAAATTTGTACCGGGAATTGTTCTCCAGGTCAAAAAATCGAATTTTCTTACACTGAAAAGAAAATTTTGTTGAAAAAGATCGATATTTTGTTGGATACGCTCAACTAGAAGTTTTTTTTCGAAAAATCACGAAAATTTTGTCATTTCAGCAAAAAACATTGTGGAAAATGTTTTCGGAAAGTAGATTTTTGTCATTTCAATCGTAAATTTTGCTGAAAGTTTCGTTACAAATGAAAAATATCGTCGAAATAACGAGAATTTTGAAATTTTTTTGACAAAATTGAATTTTCAGTGTAAAATCGAATTTTTCGAACCCAACCCAAAATTCCTAATCTTTTTTGTTTTTGGCTCTCGAGCACGAGATCCACGGAACGAAATCAATTTCTAAACGTGAATTGAGTTGGAATAATTTGTCTGATTAATTGCGAAGTAATTACCTCCGACATTTCGTCCGCCGAGTGCGCCCATGAGTTCATTCTCGTCGTCAAACTCGAATCTGACCCCGGAACCATTGGTTGATACACCGCAGCCACCGCTGCGGCACAACGATACCGGCACGACACCGTAAACGTAGAATAATAAAATTGGCACTCCAACGCCGACTGCCAAGCCAGCCAATAGAGGTGAAACCAACACCTGCAAAAAACCAAATAGCGGGGAACCGTAAAAAAAAAAGATCCAGGAAAAAATTGCCATAAAATGACAAAATTGTCGATTAATGAATTTTGATGTTCGCGCTATTGGAAATTACGTAGTAACAAAATTTTTGGCAACTAGAATTTCCGCAAAAACGTGGAGTTTCAATGTTAAAGAAAAATTAAATCTCATTTAATCCGATAAATTGAATTCGAGCATTATTGATAGAGTGACAATTGCATTTTCCTGATTGAGTCACCGGGAAAGAGGAATAATAATAAAGGAAAATAAAAAATGAAAAACTAAAGTATATGGAATTGTGGAAAAAGGGATTGGGAGGGAGCATCACGAGCGATAAGAAGGGAGGCCAGAAGGATATTGATTGAGGGAGGCGTGCGCGTTACGGTCTCGTTGTCCCACCCAAAACGTTGGTGTAGCTCGGTTGGTGAGTGCAACGAAGCCTTCGTCCGTCGACCGTCGACGTTGGGAGTTGTCAGTCTACGGTCGTGTCTCGACGACTTCCCGGAGGAAACGAGTAGGAAAAAAAATACACACGCGTCGAGAAAACGAAGCGAAGAATAAGCCGAGCGAGTTATTCCTGAGGAATAAAAAACGAGACTGCGCGTGGTTGAGTAAAAAGATAATCGATCAACGAGATTCTTGTTTTCATTCGTTTGAGAGGAAAAAATAAAATCATCCGTTCGATGAAGAGGTTTCCTGGATGTGGGTGACCTCGTGTTTGCCCCGGCGTGACTTCAAATGGCGGTACAACGAACCGTGGATTGCCGGATGGGCGATGGTCACCGAACGGAATAGGGAGGAAACGAGCGGAGCGCATCGCGAGAGCGAGAGAAAAATAGTCATTTCAACTTTTATTGGCGTTACTACGTTCGCACAAAGTACATTGGGGCGCAACAGGGATTCGCTCGTTTCTCGAGTCTCTCGCTCGAGCAGTTGGATTCCACTCATTTCCGACAATGAGGGCATTGGGCATTTGTGTCTGAGTATTTGGTGATGAGCAAAGAGACAATAAAAATAAAAACTAAGAGCAACGAAGCTTCGCAGCAACACATTCGGGTGATTTATTCCTCGTGGTTTTTGTTACTTCGTAAAGTGACCAAAAGTACTTGGTAATCGCGAAGAAAAAAGGAAAATTATGTCGGACAGCGAAGATACCGATGCTTCGTGCGCCGAGTGGCCAGTTACGAAGGAGTGGTTGGAAAGCCTTTTGACGGTACATCACGGCGAAGGCTCTGGTATTTTTATCGAGGACTTTGACGTTAGTCCCGGCTGTACCGCCGGCGAAAGCGTTCTCAGTGACATTCTCGCAGTTACCGTCGATTACACGACCAAACCTGACGAAACTAAACGCGAATTGAACGTCATTGTTAAACTCCTACCGCAGGATGCTTTCAGTCGATTCTTCGTTACCGAGGCACAGTTCGATCTGCGTGAAATCAAGTTTTACACGCAAGTAAGGCACCCAAAATATTATCAATCTTTTTTAATCCGATTTCAATGTCACCGTCGAAAACTTTCGTTCAAACGTCAAACTTTCGACTCATGCGAGTCTCTCTCGTTCTTGTAAACGTTTTTTTTTTTTCAAACTCGTAAAATATTGAATCTCATTCGACTTTATGGAAAAATTTCCTCAATTTCCACGATTGTGACATTTGAAACGATTTTTTTGTAATTTGCGATTATAATTCGTTGCCAATACAAGCGAATAGAAATTTTTTTTTCATAAAAACTCGTGCGTATGACGATTATTTTGTGTTGAAACGAAATTTCACCAAAAAGTTGAGACGCAAACTAAATAAATAAATAAATTAATTAATATGTCAGAAGTTCAATTTTTTTGAAATTTGAAATCTCGAACAGCGCGAGCATCCACTTTTAATTGAAATTTAATTGAATCAAATTAAAATTTTTGAAATTAATTTTAATTAATTTAAAAATTTATCAATTAATTTCAATTAAGTTTGCTGGCTTCGGGTCGATGATCAAAGTTTAAAGAGTATGTTAAAAAATGTGCAGGTCGTTCCGGATTTGGAGGGATTCCAGAAGCGTCAATTGGCATCGCCGGAAAATAGTATCGAGTTGCCGATACCGGGTTGCGTGCACGCTCATTACAAGCCGGCGGGTGGAACGGAGGAGAGTCCAGAGCCGCCGGAATCGTTTTTGGTATTGGAGAATCTTCGAACGCGTGGATTCGAAGGGGCCGAATTTTCGCGGGGTTTGACGCTCCGACAGGCGGAAGCTGCACTGAGCGCTGTGGCGTGTCTGCACGCCTTATCATTAGCGTTGAAAGTGAAGGAAGGCCGTGCACTTTCCGAGCGATATTCATTTTTGTTTCAAACTGCACGGGCGACGGATTCGTATCAACAGCTGGTCGAACGGGGTTTGCCACAGTTGGCACGTTTCTTGGAAAGACGACCCGGTTTGGAGGCGGTTTTGGAAGCTTTGCTGGCGTTGCGTCCCCGAACCAAAGAAATAATCGCTTCGCTTCTCGCGCCGGAAGGTCCGTTGGCTCTGATAACGCATACGGATTTTTGGTGCAACAATTTGTTGTTCAAGATGAACGACGAGGGTGAATGTAAATGTGCGATACTGGATTGGCAAATGGTAACGTACAGTCGTCCAACAAACGACATTGCACTTTTGCTGGTGAGTTCGGTGCCGACCGAGCTACGGAGGCGTCATACGGAGTCTCTGCTCGACAAATACTGGCAAGTATTGACGACCACTTGTCAAAATCTTGATCTGGATATCCCGCGCGATCTCGGTTACACGAGAAGCGATTTAGCGGCCGATTACCGTCGCTCGCAGTTGCTCGCTCTGCTCTTGTGCATTGGCTCGGTGGACGTTGCTCTTGGGGATCCGCTGACGGAGCAACGGCTGATCGACGTGCTCGAAGACCTTCACAACGACGGAGTGCTCGTCGCGGAAACTGCTGACGTTTCGAGCCCTGAACCGTAAAAAAGAGCAAACCGTGCAAACCGACGAACAAACAAAAGCAAAAAGAAATCTTAGATGCAAATTCCCGAAAAATCGTTTCGATCGATGGATAAGCAACAACGTGAGGAATCGTCGCATCAAGTGCGCGCAACTTTTCTGCCAAGAAAAAAGCGAAAGAGTGAACAAAATTCATTGTAGTCGACCGAACGATAGTAAAGCAAAAAAAAATTTTCTTTTTTCTTTGTTTTTCAATTCGGATGAGAATTGTGCATCACGAGACTCTGAAGCTCATGTATCTTTAAACGCATATATATATGAATACGTATATATCGCCGTAACGGGCTTCTCTAGTGGCTTTCGGCGTGCTTTCGACGTACCCCGTGCGACGCTCAGCTTTCATACGAGTAAACGATTTTTTATAACTATAAGGATAAAAATAAAAAAAACGGAGCGAGGTTCGCTGAAGGGAGAACTTGTGATTCGAGTTAGCCGGGGTTCAGTGAGCCGATTCAAAAAAGGGACGAGTGCATGGCTTTGGGGGAGAAGACGAGGAGGAAAAAATGAGCTGACCGTGATGAGACCGGCGTCCTAGAGCCGCCATTTCGTCCTTGAGTTTCTAAATAAACTTGCGTTATCACACTTATTAAAAATAAGTGCATCGACTATTTATTAATCCCTTCGTCAAATCCATTTTTCTTTTATCAGCGTCAATCTTTTTTCTTTGTATACGACCGTTCCAATAAAATACTATCTTTAATACAATGGCTTTAAATTCCATCCAACCCACTCGTTTCCTTTTTCCACTTATTTTCCTCGATTTTACTCCATTGCGACATCGGGACGCGTCGATTCATCAACAATAATTTGCTCTTTACAAAAATTTTAATCATACGAGAAAATCATAAAAATTCCAAACCAATCGACGCAGTTTTTGCCATAAATTGAGGCCAAAATTGGGAAATGCCAAATTAATCAATTCTCCATTTTTTTTCCCAGAAAATTCGGGTTCGAGAGTTTTTTTCTACCGATTCTAGAAAATTATTTGGAGCTTATTGAACACGTGGAGAAATTTCCCTTTCAAAATTCTCAGTAACTTGGCGGAAAATTTATTTTTTCGGACTCGGTATTTGTTGAGGAAAAAATCATTTGGCTCAAGATCTGGAGCGATTTTTTCTCTGTCCAGCGAATTACGACGAAGCGCATTCTCGTGTCGAGTTTCTTAGAGCAAAAGTGTGAAAAGCGCGTGAGCATTTAAAAATAAAATTTATTTTGCACTTTTTACGTCGAGGCTCGATCGACGACGAGTTTCGAATCGACTTTCCCAGGAAATTGACAACGATTAACATCAATTACACAGGAAATTAATTTCCCATGTCGTGGGGCAAATTGACGATAATTTCTGGCGATTGTGTATTCCGAAAATTCTTTATAAATGGCGAATTTGAGTAATAGGAAGAAAAAAGTTGACTTACCGAGGCTGTAACTCCTCCGGCGATGTACGCGTTTCTCTTGAACTTGTTGGTGTAATCTTTGTTCTTCTCGTACAGTTTTCTACCGACCCAGACTGGAATACCAATAATCATGGCAGGCACTGCGATGCCAGCGACTAAGCCAATACCGACCGGTGCACCAACCAGCGTTCCCAATTGCCAGAGAATTTTTTTTTTCCTCGACCACGGTTTTTTCCCCCAGAACGTACAACCGGAAGGACTGAAACAGAACAATTGATGGGAAACTGAAATTTGTACGATGGAAATTCATTGATTACGTCATTTCGTTCCCTTTCGATTGATTCTTGAGCGATTTTTCGAACGAAGATGAGATAAAAATGTTTTTTGACCCTCAGCAGACACACATGGGTCTGGGAGGCCCATGCAGCGAATGGATCAAATTTCTCATTTTTCGTATCGACCACCGTCGAATAACAATGAGAAAAAAGAATTTTTCTATGGATCCAAAACTAGTTTCTTGAATTTTTAATGACTCTGAAGTTTGCATCGTTGGAATGCAACGAAATTCGTTTTTATCTTTGACAAAAATAATTATTTGATTGCAGAATGTAATTACGATGATAAAATGATCGATTTTTGCCATTCGAAAAGCATTTCGGCTCGAAAAATTTGGATGACATTGAAAATTGAACGAATCATCAATGAAATTCAATATTTTTCGATGCATTCCAACGTTGCAAACTTCAGCATCGCATAAAATCATTATTTCCAGCTAACGTGCCTGTGTCAAGTGGCACAATCCGGTTTTTTTGCTTTTCAAGGCTCGTTGCAAAGCCTGTAATTTTCCAAGTCAATCGATTGTTTATACTGTTTGATAATTATTTTACTTTGTCCAAGAAAAAACATAATTTCTGGTGTTTTTTTATTGTTAACGATATTTGAATGAAAAATGATTCCGATTCGCGGAAAAAAAAATCCCAAAGATTGTCCTCGTAAAGTTGATTTCCGTCGTCAACGCGAGTCCTTTGCGCGAGACGAACAAGCGCAAAAAACAAAGGGAAATAATATTTAAGCAACAATTTCGATGATTTTTGAAAAACTTTCATGGAAGTCTATAAAGTTTCGTGAAATCTTACGCGGGCGTGTATGAACTTCAAGGGCCTCACCTCAAATAATGAAGATCGCTAATTTCTTTCATGCAGAGCCAACAAAATTCTGCCCCACAAACAGCGCACGTCATGTGATTGCAGCTGCCATCGTCCATCTTGACGATAAGTACTTGACACCTCGGACATGGCTTGATGTCATCTCCTGTACGAGAAACATTGAAATAAATTAGCGAAGCAAGCGTTGACCTCGACCGTTCGGAATGATAAAAGTCACGTGCCCACCGGATCATTCGAAAACGTGTTAACAAAAAAAAATCGTCTAAATGCGTGAAAATAATCGACGAGACATCAAAACCCGATAATTTTATTGCAGTTTATTCGAAAACATTGAAATGCCACGGAATTTTCAATTTTTTTCAAATTTATATCCAGAATTCAATTATTATAAAAAAATTTTAAATTAAATTTATTTTTTTATGAAAACGCAAGCGAAAGGCCAAAAAATTCGTTGCCATTAAATGGCAAATGATCGCAAAGAGAAATTTTTTTTTTTTTATTGTCAAGACGTTTTTTTTGTGACTAATCGATAATTTTTGGGCGTGAATTGATTTTTTGACGAGGACGAAAATAAAATGGCAATATATGGAAATGAAAACGCGACCCGTGATGCGCGACTCGGAGAGTCAAACGTGGAATTAGCGTTTCGGGAATGCGATGAATTGTTTTGATTTATTGGAACAGCCGGACTCACTGTGTTGCGAATCGCTTTGACTGAAGCTCAACGAGGAGCTGCGATCGTAATGCTGTGAGCGCTGAGCTCTCGCAGCGTCGCACGTTTGATTGGGATGCCAACGTGCTTTGCAATGATAACAAAAGTAAGAATCACATCCCGGCCTTTCACAACGCAATTTCGGACAAGATGCGCAACCGCTTGCTATTACAGCGAAACTGCAATCGGGGGCTGGACACCATCTCGCGTCCGGTTCAACCGCGAGGACTCGCCGTACCATGAAATCTTCATATTTCTCCAATTGTGTTTGATCGTTCAAAATCATTCGTATATCTGTAACAACAAGGGACAAAAAAAGTTTCAAGGCTGTTTCCGCGTATTTTCGATGGAAAAACGACCGGAGTCTGATTTTTTATTTTTAATCCTTTATTTCTCAAATTCTGACTCTTTTTTTTCATTGAGACTCAAACGGAATTGATGGAATTTTCGTAAGTAAAATTACAGGCCAATTTAAAGTTTGATTTTTATGGATTTTTCACTCTATTGATAGAACGGAAGAGAATTTTTGTTTTTTTTTTTTTTTGGTGTGTTATTTTCATGATTGGAATTTTTGACTCACCGTTTGGATGAAGCGGCTCCGCGCACTCAGGACACGCTATATTAACCCTGGATTCCGATATTTCGACCTTAAGATATTGCTGGAAGCAATCGTAACAGCTACGATGGTGACACGATTGGATAACGGGAAACAATTCGCTAGGCAATTCGGCCAAGCACAACGGACACTCCATCAAACCATTTTCGCAGCTCTGTAAATAAATCAAATATTTGTAAAACACGTAAATAAATCAAATATTTCTAGACACAATACAATTAGCGAACTTGCTGGCCGCCAAAAAATGATGCTGAAGTTTGCAGCGTTGGAATGCAACCAAAAATATTCCAATTTATTGATAATTCGTTCTTTTTTCAACGTCATCCCAAATTTTCAAGCATTTTGGGTGACAAAAATCGATAATTTTATCATCGTAATTACATTCTGCGCTTCAATAATTATTTTTGTCAAAGATAAAAATGAATTTCGTTGCATTCCAACGATCCAAACTTCAGAGTCAATAAAATTGATGGAATTTTGGATCGATTACCTTTCCAGCTGTGGAAAGGACGGAACCCTTGCTGGAAGCTCTTTGTAGTTCCGAGTTGTGTGAGTGAAAATGACTCGAGCCATTGGTCGTTCTGGCCTCGCCTTTCTCGATATCGGGGAGTCTTCCATTTCCTGTATCTTTCGCTGCGATAAGAAAATCGTTAGGCCATTTATATTATAAAGCACACATTGCTTGAGGAAACTACGCAGGGATGATGCTGAAGTTTGCAACGTTGGAATGCAACGAAAAATATTGAATTTTATTGTTAATTCGTTCAATTTTCAAATTCATCCAAATTTTTCGAGCCGACATGCTTTTCGGGTGGCGAAAATCGATCGTTTTATCATCGTAATTACATTCTGCATTCGAATAATTATTTTTGTCAAAGATAAAAACGAATTTCGTTGCATTCCAACGATGCAAACTTCAGAATCATGAAAAACGGGGAAATGAGGAGGTTGAAATTTACCTTTGGTGCTTCTTATGCCGGAACCGGATGCTCTGGCAATTCGCTGACCTATGATAGGACTCGAGTACAAGATTCTCCTGAGAGAGAACCGTGGCCAAAGTCTTTGGCGTCTGGTTTGTACGGTGTTGCAACTTGCCGCCCCTGTTTCCACTTCCTTGAGCATTCTCTTTAGCGAGTTTGTTTCGTCGTTATAATGACATAATGTCCACGGCAATGACGTTTGATTTCAAGAGCGTTGCGCAACCTGAATAAATTCATACATTTAAGACGAAGAGGAAAGACCGAATCATTATCTCCTCTCATTAAAAACTAATGTCACAATTACGTAAGCTAATTTTACACCATTCGAATCGGGTACAGACTCGCAATCAATTGCTCGGTTCTCTACCTATCAATTACATTGGATTTTCGAACGATTCCTCACATTTATTACTCCAATTTCGATTGCATTGCTACTGAAATATTTTTCGGTCCAATTACTTTCTAATTCACGCTCTAAGAATTGAAAAGATTTCTCCATCGTACAGCAGCAGCTTATACGACACGCGACACATACCCTTGGCATGTATTTTATCAAATTACGCCGACCTTAGTTTTATAAATCATTTTACAACGTTCTGTAAAGCAAAGTTTCTTCATTTTTTGTCCTTTCGTGATGATGCTGAAGTTTGCAACGAAAAATTATTTGATTTTATTGATAATTCGTTTAATTTTCAATGTCATCTAAATTTTTCGAGCCGAAATGCTTTTTGGGTGGCGAAAATCGATCATTTTATCATCGTAATTACATTCTGCATTCGGATAATTATTTTTGTCAAAGGTAAAAAAGAATTTCGTTGCATTCCAACAATGAAAACTTCAGAGTCGTAAAATAATCTTGGGCAAAAGGTCAGCTGGATAAATATTGGGGATAAAATTGTGAGAATTCTTTTAGGAAATGTTCTATTTTTTTACGAACGACCGTCGACCACGACCAGATTAGATTGGCGAAAAAAGTTGATCGTGAAACGAGCAAACTAAAATGCTTCTTTTTTTTAGAGATTGGAACGATGTTTCTATTTTTATCCGCATTGTGATCGAAAAGAGCGTCAAGAAGGAGAAAAGTTTTTGCTGGAAATTTTTTCTCTGCATGTTCACTGAATTATCAACTCCATTTGAATTAAACTCGGTGAATACTTTTTTCAATGGCATTGCATAATGCAGTGACTTTGTGTCAGTGAATATTGAAGCCTTAAGGTGGTACAACAAATTGCGTTGTATGACTGTGTCTTTACGACTGCTGACCCTTGCAACTGTTTCAATCATGATGCTGAAGTTTGCATCGTTGGATTGCATCGAAAGATCTTCAATTTTATTGAAGCTTCGTTCAATTTTCAATGTCATCCAAATTTTTAGAGCCGATATGCTTTTCGGGTGGCAAAAATTGATCATTTCATCATCCTAATTACATTCTGCATTTCAATAATTATTTTTGTCAAAGATAAAAATGAATTTCGTTGCATTCCAACGATGCAAACTTCAGAGTCATAAGAGAAAAACTTAATATTATTTTTTCTCCTTTTTCCTCATTATTTAAATGCGGAATGTAATTACGAGGTTGAAACGATCGATTTTTGCGACCCAAAAAGTATATGGGCTCGAAAAATTTGGATAATTTTGAAAATTAAACTAAAATCGTCGATGAAACGAAATATTTTTCGTTGGGAACTTCAGCTTCGTCCGAGTTATTACAATCGTGGTCTGTTTGCAAAAAAAAACAACTTTACTGCTCTGTATTCCAGAAAACCAGAGTCTGTATAAAAACTCTAGAGAATGGTCCTCAAACTGCTCGATAAATAAAAACTCTGCCCTCAAATTTTATACCATCAAAATATTTGCCTAACGCTTTGATTTTCAATGCAAAAATGAGCAGCTAAATTGTAAAATGGCAAAAATAGATTCCAAATTAGTTCCGGAGAGACCGTATTAAAGTTTGCATTGACAGAGTCCAACAAAAATTATCCGATTCATTCACAATTTTCCTGACTTTTGGAATCGCTGCAATTTTTTTTTGACATTCAATTTTTCGATGATCCTGAAGTTTGCAACGTTGAAATGCAACGAAAAATATTTGAATTTATTGATAATTCGTTCAATTTTCAATGTCATCCAAAATTTTCAATCCAATATGCATTTCGGGTGGCAAAAATTAATCATTTTATCATTCTAGTTACATTCTGTGCTTGAATAATTATTTTTGCTAAATATAAAAAGAATTTCGTTGCATTCCAACGATGCAAACTTCAGAGTCATGTTTTTCGCTTGCAAATAATTCTCATAGATGGAGATTCCATGAAAATTTGTCGCTCTGCTTACGATACGTAGATTCGAATAGAGAATTCTGGAGAATTTTAACGACACAAACTTCAACGTCGTAACAATCTGGAGTGTCAGTCGCAGCGACAATTTCTAATTTCGTGGAAAATCGAAATAACTGCGATAGGGTTGGAAAGTGAGTTTTTAATTCATTCGTAGAGACAAAATGATCGAACGATGAAAAAAATTGACTAAATAGAGGACGGAACAAAACGTAAACATTCTTAACAGCGTTTGACGCTTGTTCCAGTTTATTTTTCATGGGAAACTCACAAAATCACCAAATAAAGTAGCAACAATAGAAAAAATTTATAAAAAGCAAAGGACGATCGAGGGAAATGGATAAAATGAAAATTATGAACGTGCAATGATTCATTTTGACTCAGACTCGCAGAAACTCAACGCAATGGGAATGACTCGGACGTTTTTTTTCTTTTATTTCGTTCGAGCTAATAATTAACAAAAAACGGATAATCGAGAAGTTGGAACAATGAAAAAGAACGATGAGACGTCGTTTTGAAAGTTTGATTCTGTTTTTCGTAAAGTTTCGTTCGTATTCTAGGAAAATTGCGGAACGAGCAAGAAATTTGACAGTTGTGACTCGTGAGCAATCGAATTGGATTGAATAAGGAACAATGTGGAGAAAAACGTGCTGATCGTGTGATGACATGTCAAAATAATAAATACGAGGGTTGCGGAAAATATTTGCGAGAGTGAATAATTTTTATACAAATACCGTGTGCTCGAATATTTGGAGAAAAAAAAACAGCAACAGCTGACCGTTGGCCGACAACGTACAAGTTTTTTTGGGTTTTTTTTTTTTTCATACGAACAACATGCCAGGAAAATAGTCGTGAAACGAGAAAGAGAACTCGAAACACGAGAGCGAAAGCGAGGCTTGGGGAAAGTGAAAATGGAAGATTTTTTCGAGGCCGACAGCGCCGCCTGTCGCCAGGTGACGAAAGTTTCGTCATAAGACAGAGACCGCCCGCGAAAGATAACGCACGAGACACACGATGTCGAGACGATTATTTGGGCAATTAAATTAAATATTTTTAGTATGACGATACGACCATTTCAATAACAAATTCGAGTTTGCAATGATGCTTGTAATCTTGTGTCAAAACAAACAGAAAGACGAGTAAAAATCACGCGTACGATATATTCAAATTTGAATCTTCGGAATTGGACGAAAAATTCACCATTTTTTAAAAAAATGGCCTCAATTCTTTATTTGCAAAGATTGTCATAGACGAAGATCGCAGTTTCGTTTTTGCGACGCAAACTTAAACATCGTCGTTTCTAACTAATAAATAATTCATTTTTGTCAAGTAATTATGCGAGTGCACGCGTCTCAGCTTATCATTCGCGTTCATTAGATCATTAATAATTGAATAAACTTCGAGTGTGTTAATTTGAAACACGTTGTGTCGGCGATTTGTTGAATTTCAAGCTATTGCGATAAAGCACAACCGTTTACGAAAACACGATCAAGTATATTTTCAACGCACAATAACAACAACAAATCGCGTACATGAGACTCGAGCTCGTTCAAATTTACCGAGATCCAGTATTTCGTAATTTTGTTGTTCCTTATTCAGCATTTCGAGGCGAAAAAATGATTTTCAACTAAACTACCGATCGCGAAAAGTTAAAAAATGTTGGGCTCACGTGCTCAAACGAAAATTATACGAAAATTAACAAATTTGAGGTTGCAGAGCGCAAAATTTTCATTGTCAGCGAAATTTACACGAGATCGCGTGAATAATTAATTGGCTGAATAAAAAACGTATTTTTCGTTGTTTACGAACGATGCAAACTTGATCAGTTATCATGAATATTACGCCTTGTGGATATATCAATGTCAGGTGTTTAGCGCGATCGTCCGAGCTTATCAACAGCGATTCATACAAAGGCGAAGAGTGGGGGGGGAGGGGAGGGGGGGGCGATTCTGGATAACGTGAATCATGTCCTTATCGGGCACAAAAGGAATTAAGATTGCAAGTCGATAATTCTGCGAATTGGTGCAACTTGCTGAATAATTACACAAATTGTGCTATTACGGAGACATCTCAACATATATATATGTATATAAATCTGACGTACACATGCGTACATGTGTGTGTGTTAAGGGTTGCGTGTATAGCGAGAAATTGACGTCAACGCGCGCCATCTCCAACTTTCGTGACTCACGGCAAGTGAATTTAATAAAGAATACGATTTTCACGCACAAATCAAACGCTGAGATTATTCGGGACGATCACTACATTGTAAACGGCCCTACACGAAAATACGTTGAATTCCGGTTTACCGGGCTTTATCGGAGAAGCGAATGTTTACGTTAAAACTGTCGCGCGGTCAGGCTAATCGCGAATATTATGGAAACGCACCAATACAAGGAAGCATGTTAACGCAGATAATTATAACGTTTTACCTGCGATCTCTCGAAATGAAATTCGACTCCCTTTTACCGACTTGTACTTGTTGCTTTTTCTCCCTTGCACTCCGTGAACCTTAAAAATGACGTCGAAACAAAAAATAACTTTCGTCGATTTATTTATATGCGAATTTGGTAGATTTATTCAACTTTTTCGGGTTCTCGCACTTTCACTAATCTCAACGAGCTCCGCGAATATTCGAGCACTCCGGAATTAATACACAGACACACGTACAAGTACAAATCGCGTACCGAATTGATCCCGCAAGCAACGTGTCGTCACGCGAACCGCACGTCCACGAATGAAATGAACTAGCATAGAATTAAGCGAACAATATATATATAGATATATATACTTCGTAATCGAGAGGATAATTCGAGCTCGTGGCGATCGCAGCGCTCCCGGCCGTCACTTTAGTAAACTAAGAAAACCGCGGGAATATTCAAATCGATTGAAAATTCAATTGTCTCAATTCCCTGATAAAATCGTGATTTTTACTTGAAACGTCGAGTCCAGAACTTTGGAAAACTCTTTGCGATCCGTTACCCGATTGATTGTTCAGAAACTTTTAATAAATTTCCAAATTGTCGATTCTTCATATTTGTGGAATTCGAAAATTTGCCTTTCTCAACGACCACGGATTTCTGTGCGAATTATCATGCGACCAGCATAATCAGCCGCAGCAGGATTAATTGCTTCGTTGGCATTGTCAAGGTCGATCAAACATCGTATCGGATTTAAGCGAAACACGATTTAAAATGTGTTGATTCTCGTATCTGAAGGATCGCTGATACGAACATTTCTTGTCAAGCAAAAGCCTCAATGAAAAATAAATCTTTTGATTCGCACTGACAAGCGTCTGTGACTCAGAGATAAGATATAACGGAAAGACATTAAAAAGCCTGATCATCCCACCGGAATGAGCATTTTCGACAAATACTTGAAAATGTAACAAAAATTTCGGTATTTCGCAAAAATACTCTGAAACTTGTTTCTTGGATCAAAATAAAAACGTCCGGCACCGTTTTTGCCAGTTTTTTGCTTCCTCATAGAGGATCAAGCTGTGTGAGGTTAAACATTTTTTTTCCAGTTTTCAATGTCAATATGCTTAAAATGTCCCAAAACGTCGAAAAATCATGTCTAGAAAAAATGTCCGGATGTGTGTATGTTCTGGCACTGTAAAATTCAAACGTTCATACGAAATTACGATTACATTTTTTTGAAAATTTCAAAATTCACACGTTCATTTTGAAATCTTTAAAAAAATGTTGTAATCGCTCTCGCTTCTGCAAATTTCAAGATTTATTACTAATTTTTTTTTTCATAAATAGAGTATCATAATAGGAAGGTTGAGATTGAATTTGGAAATGATCGGTTGAACGGTTTAAATTTCATGGATTTTTTTGAATTTTACAAAAATATTAGTTTTCCGAAAAATCGTCTGGATGCTTGAATTTTTGGGAGGGGATAAGCAAGAATGAAGCAGTCTATGTACAGAAATGTTTTATTCTTAAATTATGCACAAATTGCAATCAATACAAATGTATCTGAAACAAGCAAGTTGGGGGATATCTCAGTTTTTTCGGCTGCCAAAAACGATATTGAGATATTGTGGCAGCTGTAAATACGTTTGTTTTTAAATGTTTAAATGTCATTTGCGTGGCATTAACATTATCCGCGTACGCACGGTTGTGTGTAAGTCTCGCGTGGTATAATGCTAGCAATATCCGTGAGACACGTCCGATCGGTAGTTGTCATATCCGGAAGAAGAGAGTCGATAGTTTTAAATTGACGCACATTTCAAAACCACCGAGCGTATCTTTTTTTTTTTTAATTCGTTTTTTCCCTTATTTATGGTTTTTTTTTCTTTATAGCTTAGTATAGTAAAGCTAGTTTATTTGTTCAGACATCCACATTTCGACTAAGTAGTATTATAGTAATAAAGGTATGCGCTAAGTCTGCACTTCAGCTAGATATCGTAAAACATGTATCGTTATTTTTTAGTGTTTTTTTTTGCGTTTTTTTGTTTTCATCTCTGGCACATCATACATTGGTATCGCTAAATATAGGTTTACTTTCTGTTCTTCTTTTTCTTTCGCTCGTTCAATCTTGATCCTCTTTTGTTATCAGGTTTGAACAGAATTATATTGAAAAACTGAAAGGATACATCGAAATAAATGAAAAAATTGCTTGAAAAATCGTGATGGACTGGGGCTGAAGAAAAATATGAAAAATGTTTTATTGAAACATTATAATGATTACGTACTTGAATGGAGAACAAAGAAAAAAACGTGCATCAAGGCAAAAACAAACGTTCCCAATATTTGCACAAATGAAGCTTCGCAATTGTAAAGGAAAAACGTCGAGCGACGCTTAATAGTATTGTAAATAAGGAGAACAAAAAAATGCACATAGAAATGGGAAATAAAAATAATAACGAAAAATAAATTGAACCGTGTGCAGTTATCAATAAATACCAACATCCTCGATGGGACAATAGCGCGGAATCATCAAAATCGCTAACGCCGATCGTTTTTGCGATGAACCAAAATTTGCAACGAGTAATTAGTGGTTTTTTTTCTTCGACGCACTGAATTTCATTCTAGCAATGACGCGTGCTCGCTCGACGAGTTTAATTCGTACTTTTCCATCATCGATTTCATTTTTCATCGGCTCGATTTTTGTTTCTTTTAGCGTTACCTTTAACTACAATACGGCAAGTTTTTCTGTGTCCGTTATTTTTTTTTTTTTCACACTTTCTTGAATTTAGTAATTATCGAAAAAACATCGTATACGCCATTCCTACAATGAAATCCCTTTTGTTTTATCCTTCGTGTTTGTGTTCCAATGGAATCTTTTAGAGATGTGGACAAGTCGTCTCGAAAATGATGACATTACGTTTCAAGTGTGTCTTGGCATATCATCAGGAAGAGTTTCAAATTTTTCTGGTGCTCGATAGGGAAAAAATAAAAAATGGGCCGAGTGTAAGTTCGAGATTCCAGTTGCGGAGGTTCGTGGGAAAAAATGGAGAGGAGAAATTGGATGGATAATTTGGTCGCGCCAAATGATTTTCTCAATCTCCCAATTAATGCGTCCGTATGTCAAACGTGATAGCATTAATTTACTATCAAACTAAACCATGCATTGGATATTAAGTAATTATGTCTTTAAACTCGTTCATTTAAACTTTTTTTTTCACTTTTTCCAAGTTTTTCTTCGTCTGTTTTATTTCCTTCTCTCTTTCCTTCGGAGAGGTCACTGGAGAGAGGAATTTGCTTTTAGCAATATTCGTCATTGTTAATCTGGTGGCGAACAGTCTTAACAACGAGCAAGGACTCGTATTCGTGTCGCGTCTCCATATTTATGAGGGCAAGTCCTTTTTCATGTTGGGGGGTTTTCTTTATGCGTCATGTTCATGCGCTTGATGTCG